>NW_010729089.1:8015373-8026096 GCF_000365185.1 Nelumbo nucifera
GAGCTACCCGGGGGAGCTATGCCGAGCTCCTTGGGCTATGCCGAGCTGCTTGTGGCGAGCTTTGCCGAGCTGCCTGGCTCCTTGGTGGCGAGCTCCTTGGAGAGCTGCCTAGCTCCTTGGCGAGCTCTTTGGTGAGCTACCGAGCTCCTTGGCGAGCTTCTTGGTGAGCTACCGAGCTCGCGGGGTATGCCGTTATGGTTCATCGGTGAGCGTCTTATGGATTGCCAGGTCAGCCAGGTCGAATCATGTGCCGGGCTGATCCAGGTCGGCCAGGTCGCACAGGCCGCGCTAGGCCGGCCAGGTCGGTGCCCCGACGGGACACCGACTTGGTAAGTTGTTGCCTGGGTGTCTCCTACTTGTCACGAGGTGCCATGTGTCGCAATTTCACTAGAGGGCCAAATCTACCATCATCAATGAAAAAGCAACCAATTCGCAAGCAATAATGAGTGATCGGAGCACTGGCCGCTTTCAAGGGAAGTTCAATGTGGTTTTCTCGCTGGTAAAGGATCTCCGATGAGGTCAAACCTTCCTCTCTAAAGGAAGTTGGTTTAGACGCAATGTTAGACAAGCTGGATCAAATTTTGCCTTTCCGGTGAAAGGTAGCAAGCTGGATCAGGTTCAAATTTCCTTCTTAAATCTGCAAAAGGAAAGACAGAGACGTGTGTCATAATAGTTACCTGAATCGAACAACAACGTTGATGATCAAATTTCATCAATTCCCAAAAAAGTAATGGTTACTTTTCAGAAGAAATTCAGAGTTAAAAGGTGGGGCCCTTGGACACAACGAATAGCTTTCTCCTTACACAGCACCTTCAATCGAACTCACAACTACATCTCACCCTACAATGAGAACATCTACCCTGAATAATAAATACACAAGATAGACTGTGAGGTCAAAGTGAGGCGCACCTTGTAAAGAGCATATCCGGACTCGGATAGAATTGGGATCTCCAAACAGATATGGGAGACAAAGATGGTCTCTCTCCTTTTGATGATGACCAGGATAATGTGGGGGAATCTGCTTTAAACCCAAATTCAAGAAAAAAAGAGATTTCGGGCACTCGAACCTGAAAATTTTATTCCACGTGGAGTTTGTGGAAGAAAGGGAATGCCTTGTTGTAGACGAGAAATTGGGGATTTCATCGGCAAGTTTGAAATTAGCGTCCAAGAAAGCAAGAGCTGATGATGAAGAAATCCACCAAAATGTAATGGCGTTGTTCAGCAACGAAATCTCTTTATCCCCAAAATCCTCAGAAGGACCTGTGATGCCAATGAATCAAAATATGGAGGTACAATTTTTCTTTTTTTGTTCCAATTTAATACACGCTGAAATTATAGATGATCAGTCTAGTTTAATATTTCCTTCAAGACATGAACATAGTGGTTCATGCAAAGCACGATTGAAGACCAAGTTTTGCTTTAAATTTAAATGTAGGGGTTTGAGCCTTTCTGTCAGTAAAAATAAAGCTTCAAACATGGCCATTTTTGGGCAAAAGAGGATAGTTTTGCTATGAACCCTTCTTGTTCGAATCTTGATGGGGGTTTTCAAGAAATAGTCTGTGATACAATGGGAATGGAATAATATTTTTTTTTTTTTTTTTTAATTTTATGCAATCTTTCTCTATGATTTCTAAACAAAAAAAGACAATTGCAGCTTCTCAAAACTTGGAAATATGCAACACTTCTTTGCTAGTCACATGGGTTGACCATCAATAAATGATGATAAACTGTCATTTTTTAGTACTAGTGTAGTAAATGTGGTGAATCAGTTGTGGAATGGGACAAGCATAGAAAATAGTAGTGGTTGCTTTGTTTCAAGATGTTTTCATCTAGGTGATCTATGTCTGGCCTTTAAATCCATGATTTAAATTGTCTAATTACAGGGCTTGCGGGACTTGACCCTAAACAACTCTCTTTGTGGAAATGAGAGTGTGGTGTGGAACTACCAAGGGTTGGGAACCCCCTTGTAAAGAATCCCTTAGAAAATAAAAGACAAGTATAGTGTTTTTTAGTGAAACAAAGTGCTCTCTGCTCCATTGTTGAAGGAAACTTAACAACTTGGGTTAGCAATTTTGGGGAGTTGATTTGGTAGGCTTATCAGGTGGTCTAGCCCTCTTTTGAGATCCTTCTATTAATCTTAAAATTGATTATGCAGATCAAAATTGTATTCATTCCAAGATTGTCAGTGATCAAGGTCTGGTTTGGTGGTGCTCCTTTGTTTATGGAGAGCCAAAAAAAATAAAAAAAAAAGAAGGCTTTCATTAAGAAAATATATTCTTTAGCAAATAAGTCCATGGGGCTGTGATGTTGTATTGGATACTTTAATATGGCTTTCCACTTTGATGACAAAGAAGGAGGAAAGAGATATTCTTGAAGTTATATTAGAAAGAACAAATGTCTTCTCAAAGATTGGAAGCTTAGTGAAATTCCTTTTTGTGGCTCAAAGCTTACTTGGTCAAACAATGGGAGTGGGACAGAGCATGTAAATGCTAAATTAGATAGGGGCTTCAACAACATAGAGTCCCAAGAAGCTTTTCGGGATGCAAAGGTGTCCTCACTAACAATCTTGGATTCAAATCACTTAACAATCTGTCTTGACCTTTTCCTCATTGGTAAGAGGAGGAGGCCCTTGAGATTTGAGGAGATGTGGTTGACTCATGAAAATTGCGAGGAAGTCATTAAGACTTCTTGGATTAATTCAACTTCTACAACTGTAGAGAATATTATTGACAAGAAATGTAGTGATCTGAGAATGTCTCTTTGCACATGGAATAAGAAAGATTTTGGGAGAGTGCAAGAGAGACTTGAAACGGTGAAAGCTAACTTGGATTTGAAAAAAAAAAAAAGAAAAGGTGGGGCAAATTTCAACTTGGACAAAGTTAAGGAGATTGACCTTGAATTGGATAGGCTTTTAAAAGGGAAGAAACCTTTTAGGCCAGGAGTTAAGAATCAATTGGCTTAACTTTGGGGATAGGAACACAAGGTTTTTCCATAATGAAACAATTAAGAGGAGGGCAAAGAATAGAATCATTAAGATTAAGAATGAAAATGGAGTGTGGGTTAAGGGTCAAGATCATGTTGAAAAGGCTATTGTTCTTCACTTTGAGATCCTATTCTCCTCTTCTAACCAAATAGATATGGATCAGGCTTTAGGCTTTGTTTATTGCATGGTGAGTGAAGAAGATAATGTTGAACTTCAAAGGCCTGTTTTTGAAGAAGAAATTAAAGAAGCATTATTCAAAATGAAACTTAGGAAAACCCCCCAGCCCTAATGGTTTTCCTAGCCTCTTCTTCCAAAGTTTTTGGGAAATAGTTAGAAAGGACATTTGCTTGGTGATATATAAGTTCTTCAATGAGGGATGTTTGTCTTGGAAATTAAATCAGACATTTATTGCTTTAATTGCCAAAACCAAGTGTCTAGAAATTTCTTCTCAGTTATTTAGACCAATCGACTTGTGCAATACAATTTATAAGATCATTAGAAAAATTTTGGCAAACATACTTAAGCCCCTTCTTAATAAAATTGTTTCATATAATCAAAGTGTTTACTTGGTTAATAGAGTTATTTTTTATAACATCCTCTTGGCACATGAAGTGATGCATTCATGCAATATTCAAAAGCCAAGCAAAGGTAATACTAATCAAATTAGACATGAATAAGGCCTATGATAGAGTTGAGTGGAGATTTTTGGAGGAAACATGAGAAAGATAGGTTTTAAGTGAGAAGTGGATTGGGTGGATCATGAAATGTGTAAGCATAGTAACCTATGAAATTCTTATAAATGGCTCCCTCTCTAAATGAATTTATCCAAAGAGAGGTATTAGACAAGGAAATCCTTTGTCCTTATATATCCTTTTAATCATCTTTGATGTTTTCTCAACCATCTTAAACAATTTTGTAAACAGTCAAGCTTTATCTGGTACTAAAATTTGTAGGCAAATGCCGGTGATTTCTGATAACTCTGTATTTTGATGCCTTAACAGGCATCATTTTAGGGTTACCTAGGCATTAGAATAGTCAAAATGTGTCATTTTCCCAATTAAATTCAATATTATGACCTCTGAGGGTCCCTGTGCAAATCCTGGAAAAACTAGGGAAGTTTCAGGGCTGAAATGCATTGGGAAACTGGTGTGAATTCCAGCTGAGAGAGGGGGTGTTTCTATGAAAAACTGAGAACAGGAGGGCATCTCCTATCTGCTAAACCCAGAATGGCGCCCCTCTTACTGTATTAGCATACTCCCCTCTCCTTAGAAAACCTTAGGGCTCCTCCCCACTCATTCTTTTCACCTCTAACAAACCCTAGCCACCACCTAACTCCTAATCCCCACCATTCAGCCTTTAGCCACTAGATCTCAGCCATTCACTCTAGGGCACCACCCACTCCTTTTAGTCTCCACCTTTCAGCCCTAGGCGCCCAAATCTCCACCATCCAATTCTGGGCACCCAAATGTCAGTCCTACATAATATTGAGCGCCCATTCTTTCTCTTCTCAACCTTAAGATCACCTTAGAACAATCCTAACCCTCCATTCTCAACCCTAGGGCACCCATATTTCTACAAAAACCAGCTGTCGACCCCTCTTTCTCTATAATCCTAGTTTTATTCACTTTTTTTTATAAAAAGGACCCCTAAGGGCTTTGGAGAAAGGGTTGGTCAATTCACCCAGTTCAAGGCTAAGGTTTCTTGAGGAGTTCAAAGGTTGTAGAAGGAAAGGACACCTAGATCTTGTTAGGAGGGGTTCCTGTAAGTAGTTCATCGAATTTGCAACTACCACCACTGGACTTGATCATCCATCTGTTCTGTTTTCTTTATTTTCTTTTAGTTGGTCAATTCACCTAGTTTACAAGGCTAAGGTTTCTTGAGGAGTTAGGGTTGTAGAAGGGAAGGACGCCCAGATCTTGTCAGGAGGGGTTCCTGCAAGCAGTCCAGCCAATCTGCAACTACTGCCATTGGATTTGATCAACCATCATTTTCATTTTCTTTATTTTCTTTTATGTTATTTTTATTCCAGCAATCTTTTAGTTTTAATTTCTGTTTGTTTGTTTGTTTTGCAGATTTGAATTCGTCCGGTTCAAGGCTAAGGTGTCTTGAGGGGTTCGAAGGCTGAACGGAAGGAGAAAGCTTGTATTTCGTCTTCCCGGACAGCTACCGCCATTGGATCTGAATTTTGGATCATTTTTATTTATTTCTTTTGTTGACTTCAGTGTTCTTTAATTTCTGAATTTTAATTATTGTTTTGTTTAATTCTGAACCTTTAATTTCAGCATTAATAAATTCTATTTTCTTATTTTCTAAAAACCCCATATCCATTTCCCTTTTATTTGTATGAAACAAAAAATAATAATAATTTTTATTCTTGCTTCCTTGTGGGTTTGACCCCTTCCTCATCACGTACTACGTTGTTTAAGGTTATGTGAGGATTGAAAAAAATTGTAAATCTCTAAACTAGTATTCCGAAGTGGTTAACTACATGCTTCCGGCGACACCAATATCTCATTTATTTTTTTGCAGATGATAGTTTTTTGTTCACCAAGGCATATTTTAAAGAAGTCGGAGTTTTGTTGGAGGCAATTTCCATATGCGAGAAAGCGTCAGGGTAACAAGTTAACTATGGGAAATCAGAGGTATTTTTCAGCAAGAATCTTCACCCCAGATTTAAGAAATTTTTTGCAACCATCTTCATATAAAAAAAGTGAAAAACCCTTCTATCTATTTAGGGATCTTCCCTTTCTTAGGTAGGAATAAATGTCACACCTTTAATTACCTTTCATAAAAAGTGGCTTCAAAAACACTAGGGTGGTGGGGTTCTTTATTATCTCAAGCGGGAAAAGAGGTGCTTATAACTACAATTCCATCTTATTGCATGTCTTGTTTTCTTCTCCTAAAGAAGGTTTGTGAAGATTTGAAGAAACTTCATAGAAAATTCTGGTGGGGGAAATCAAGGTAAAAGAAATTAATTGGGTGGCTTGGAATCAAATTATTAGGTGCAAAGGGGATGGGGGATTGGATATTAGAGATCCTCACACTTTTAATGTGCCCCTTTTGGCTAAGTTGGCATGGAGACTGGCCAATGATTCCTAGAGTTTATGGGCTAGAACACTAAAAGCAAAATACTACCCTAATTCCCATTTTCTTCATGCATCTAAAAAAAGGTCTCAATCTTAGGGATGGAAGAGTTATGAAAGGGAAGAAAATTCTAGATAGTGGAGTAATGTGGAGAAATCAGCAATGGGGATAAGGTTGATCTTTGGTCTAATCATGGATTCTAGGATTGGAAAATCATAAACCTATTGGGCCTCAACCCTTAGAATCACTGAACCAGAAAGTGACTTCCCTAACCAATAGATGCAAATTACGGAATGAAAGTCGTGTAAAATCCCTTTTTCCTGATGTTATTGCTTAAAAAGTCCTTTACATTAGATTGGAATCCTCTGAGTGGGAGGACAAATTAGTTTGGGCTCCAAGTCCTATTGGAAAATTCTCGGTTAAATCTACTAATCACTTAGCTATCAATTCTGATGTGTACATCTCCCCTCCAAGATCTCTAATCACTCTTTCAAAAGAAAGGAGGAATTTCATTTGGAAACTTCTGGTTGAACCAAAAGTTAGGCATTTCTTATGGAGGTACTGTTTGAATGCTCTCCTGGTAAGGGAAAATCTTTTTAAAAGAAAGGTGATTCAATCACCTAGTTGCCCTAAGTGAGGTTGGTGTTGAATCTATCTTGCATGTCCTTGTTCTCTGTAGCAAAGCCAGATGTATTTGGTTTGGGCCTAAGAGCAAATTTGGTGGACCAAAATGCCTCCTTTAACTCCTAGTTTTTTAAGTCTCTTTGTGTTAATGGCTTAGTGATACTGGTCTTGCTATCAAATTGGCTAACTTGTTGTAGATTATTTGGAAGGACAGAAATTCCTTATGTTTTGAAGATGTTGATGCCGACCCTCTCAGTGTTATTATGGCTTTAATAGGTTGATAGCAGAGATATCCCTGAACTTGCATTAGAGATCGGAAAGCTCTTCCAAAGCTACAAGAGGATCAGGTCCTTTTTGATGCT
Source organism: Nelumbo nucifera (assembly GCF_000365185.1). Next base: position 8,022,427 of record NW_010729089.1, read on the forward strand.
GTCGGATTGAGGTGTATTAAAGGTCAATGTAGATGGCAGTTTTGCTGATCCAAATAAGGCTAGTTTTGCTTTTGTTTTTGGCTTGTGATTGGAACGGAGCTTGCTGGTGGGTTGGATGTGGTCCAGTTAAGGCCTCCTCTCCAATTATGGTTGAAGCTACAACCCTTGTTGAAGCTTTAAAAGTGGTGATTGCTAAGAATCCAGTTTTTGTTTTGTTTGAGCTGGATAATTTGCATATTGTGATATATTTATCTTGAAGCTCAATAGATTGCCATCAAGATATTATCTTTTTGTTGAAAGACATTCAAAATCTTTGTGAAGGCAAGTTTGTTCGTTTCTCTTGGGTTCCCCGTGAAGAAAATTCAGTTGCTTACAAGCTGGCCTCTCGTGGTGTTTTTGAATATCTCTTTTTGGACTTATTTTTTCCTGTTTGGTTTTCTTAGGTGTTAGTGGGTGAGGGGGCTGGTGTCCCTAAGTCTTTGTAGTCTTCTATGGTGTTTTTGTTTTCTTTTTTTCGTTTGTTATTGTTCTTGTTTAGTTTGTGGGTTTAGGTCTTGTAGTTTGCTGGTTTTGTTGTCACTTGTTTTTAATGAATGCAAGTTTTTATTTTTACAAAAAAAAAAAAAAAAAAAAAACACAAGCTATACTATCCAAGACCCTTAGGTCATGCCCATGCCCTTAGATTGTCCAAACTCACCCTCATTCATTTGGACCTGCTATTCTGGTGAAATCAGATTTGGTCCTCACAACACCACCCTCACGGTCCTAAAAGGATATAGGATGGAGTGAGGACTGTTCTTTGATGACCAAATCCGAATTCTATTCTGGTAACAAAGATCACCCTATACTAGTGACAGTTACTTCTTGAATTTTCATTTGCAACAAAGACTAAACTTTCATTTTGTTTGCGTTTGTTTTCAGTGTAAAGTTTTTACAATGTAAAAGTACATGGATTGAAAGGTGAATTGGTCGATTTAAGTATAGTGAACCATTAAAGTGAAAAAGTATAGTCAGTGCATGTAAAAAATTACATCAATAAAACCGATATAGCCTTCACATCAATTATCAATGTAAAACTCCATCGTGAGTGGAGTACACATTGATTTCCAATGTAAAACTTACATTGAAAACAAACACCATCAAAATCGAATCGGGGTGTAAAGTTTATCCCAGAAACAAATGCAGCCTTTGTGATAAATGCTTCCCATTCGTTAAGTTAGATGACAAAATGTATTAAATTACCAAAATACCCACATGGACTTTCCTTATTTTCTTTTCCTTTCACTTTTCTCTTAAACCCTTATTGATCTAAAAATACCTACATTTTCTCACAAAACCAGCTAAAATTACAAGAATCATTTTATTACATAGAAAAACAGGTTTCTTTAAATTCTTGTTTCTTTTTACTAACATGAATGTCTCTCTTCATCTTCAATATAAAAATTATCCACTTTTTTCTCCAATAAATTAAGAAAAACCAAATGAAACCTTGAGTTTATATCTATCAAAAAGAAACATCTATACCATTTCACTTGAATATTAAATCCATCCAAAAATCTACAATGATCTATTAGAGCAATTGAGAGGACTTCAATATTATTTTTAGAAAACTAATCGAATCATAAAATCATTCAAATAAATAAGAAAAGGGTAGTTAGAGATTTAAAAAATTTTAAACGGTTGAATGAGAATCTTTTTCGAAATTAACTTATGGGACTCTAACAAAAGGGGTATTTTGTCATAAAGTGAAAGTTCAGGATTTTTTGTCGCAAATGAAAGTTCAAAAGGGTAATTGTCACTAACTCCATAGTACAAAGAGTCTTTATAATTTACCTTTTTTTCTTTTATTTTGCATAAATTACAAAGATGGGTTTAGTGACAAATACCCCTATACCTTCATTTGCATCAAAGACCTCCCTGAATTTTTACATTGCGACAAAGATCTGTTGATTGTTAAGTTAATGATGGAAAGGTGCTAAATTACCAAAATGCTCTCTTTGTAGTTCAAGGGGAAATGAAAATTTCAAAATGGCAAAAATAGGCAATGCCATTCCCTCCTTTTGTCTATTCCTCGCCCATTTTCTGATCTTCTCTAAGTCTAACCTACACAAACATATCGTCAAAGAATCATTTACGAGAACCCTACATCGTTCTTCGCCATAAGTTATTGCCATTATCACATTGGCAAAAAAGCTATTGGTTATACCGTCGCTGGATACAGAAGAATTTCTGGTAATACCAAAATATTCATTCGCTGAAAACCTATATTATATTTTTAGGAATTGTTGGTGTATCAAAGTGTCAGTGAAAGGGTAAAATCGTTCGATCAAATAATAAAAGGGCAATTTTAAGATTTAAAAACTTTAAACGGTCAAATGAGAATCTTTCCCAAAGTTAAGTGACGAAACATTAACAAAGGGGTCTTTGTTGCAAATGAAAGCACAAGGAGGTATTTTTCACTATCCCATAGTACAGGGAATCTTTATAATTTATCTTTTTTTTTTCTAAAACGTGTACAACTAATAAATAAATAATACAACATAAAGACAGTGGGTGCCATTTGATTCTGCAATATATATACCTATCGAACAGTTCACATCTCCGCCCCACAGGGAGCCACTCACAACACCCCACAACACATCCCCGTCGTGTATTGAGAGCATCTCCCGATGATAGTACCAGTCCTGGAGATGTTCCTAATACACGGCGGGGATGTGCTGTGGGGCGGAGATGTGATCTCCTATCAAACACGGAGATATTCAAATTCAATTTGATGTCTTTTTTTGGATATTATTCAATTTATCTTTTGTGAAAATGATGAGTGAAGTTGAACCCATTTGTGCGATGTGTAAGTCCATTGATCAGACTTGCATCAATTCCATGGCTTTCGAGTGGAGTGGTGCTTATGATGAAAATATGGTTGACAAGAAATGTTTGTATTTGTGAAGGTGCTAACGCTGGGCAGAATCAAAATTCCATTCCTATTTCTAGTGGAATGGCATTCCCCCTCCCCTCTTTTGAAATGAGAATCCATTCTAGCTAATTTCAATTCTGGTTTTGATTTCCATCTAAACAAAACAAATAGATGGAATAGACCATTCTGAGTCCGATTTTGATTCTAATTCCGATTTCAACTATGAACCAAAACGGACCCTAAGTTTATTTGATCCAAAAACCATTTATTTCAGAGGCACATGATTAATTATATGGACTTCCTCCTGGAATGCAAGTGAGGGAGATGGGATACACCCATAGGTTAATGAGGCTCTTGAAGTTTGGGGTAAACCGCCAATTCCAGTTAGTAATATAAAGGTCACTATTGGCGCAGAAAAGCGCTAGTTCTTCAACAATGGGCCTAGTGGTTTGATATGGCAGAATTGAAGGCATTTTGGGTTGAAAGAAATTTGTAGCTTTATGATGTTTTATTTAGTTGAAGGTGATGCTCTCAGATAATTGCTAACCTCCTATTGATGCAAGTTAATCAACCACCATGGATTCACAGCGGCTTCCAATAGTCATTGTTAATTGTAAGAGTGCTCTCACTCACCTTCTGCTGCGCAGAACTCACAAAATATAAATTCCAATGACACCCAAAAATGAAGTGAAAACATATATAGATGAAAGGAACAAACATATATATATATATATATATATATATATATATATATAT
>NW_010729089.1:8026121-8201692 GCF_000365185.1 Nelumbo nucifera
CCCCCCCCCCAAAAAAAAAAAGAAAAACACCAAAACCTCTCCATATTCGGGTTGGATTCATAAGATAAAATATGGATCAGGTCAAAACCTCCACAGCACCCTTCACCTGTTTCCACTAATAAAATTTTCCCTTTGGGTTTTTCGTAACTTAGGAACAGGTCACAACAAAAAGGATTTAACTATGATAATGGAAAAATATGATATTTGAATGATTTCTCACTAATGAAATGGAATCATAAATATGGTAACCAATAATATATTATTTATCAAAATTCATGGGCGAATTTTAATTGGTCAAAATTCTTCAGATACAATATTTTTTCTGCATCAGAGATTTTATTCAGGCACAAGCATAACACCTTCTTGGTGATGTGCATATATAGTTGAGCAAATAACGCTCCATGTGATATTCTTGTATCAAATGCTTCATCGAGCTAAGTGAATGGATTTGATTTGGGCTTCTTCAAAATAAAATCTGATTCAAATTTAAAACTTAATATATTTATTCAAAATTAGACAAAAACAATAAATAAAATATTGTGAATGGACATAAAAATAGATTAACTTAACACTTTAATTTATTAATCTTAGAAAATGCTAAATTAAAATTAAAAAAAAATGTCTATGGTCAAACGGCCGGCATTAGCACTTAGCAATGTGGTAATTGGCTACTATTAGTTTGGAAGCAAAAAAAGTTCAGGTACAATTTAATTCTAATAGTTAATACTTAATATAGTATTGCTATAAATGTTTCTGCACTTTTTTTTTCGGCCATGTTAACACACTTAAATGCGTTGAAGAATTTTGTCATTAAAAGAGCAAGACCACAAATATAGATGTAAAATAGGCCAGGCCATCTCGACACGAGCTACAGTTTTGTGCCAGGTCAAGCACATCCTGCACCACTACTGTGCCAGGCTAAGCCTAGGTAATACTAACACAGCATGGCACATTGGTCAAGCACATCCTGCACCACTACTCTTAAATGACTTAAATGCCCTTTAATGATTATGAATAGCTAGCTTGGGGGGGCATTCTCATATTTAGCCTAAATCCTCAAAATGCCCCTTAACAACTATAAATAATTACTTTGGGGTGGGGGGTATTTTGGTCAAATGATTTGCTAACTTTTTCAGTGTGTCCAATTGTATCAGAGTCTTGTTTTATGACTGAGAAAAAGGTATTAGACGATAAAAAATGTGTATATGTCTCAAAGATTGATTAGATGCAGAGGATAGATTACAAGATCGAAGGAGATATGATGCTTCATCTAATGGAACAACAAAAGATCCAAACAACAGTTAAGAAAGAAATGGAACCTAAAGACCCAATAATTGTATAAAATGTTTAATATTATTGTAAATTTTGATTTTCAATTTTATTTGTAAATTGCAGTATAAGTCATTTATGAATTTTCTCCAATTTTATTGTAACTTTTTTTCCAATTTCATTTTATTATTTCATATATGAATAATTATATATATTAAAATCCATATGGAATATAATGTTTGGATTTTTTTTTAATTTATTGTCTATGTTTTTAAGTTATTTTTCAAATTTTTATTCGTTTTAATTTTAATTTTCCTTCATAAAAAAATCATGCTAGCCCACAGGCCCAAGCCTATACCGGACCCCCTCCCTACTCTGATGTGTCGTAATGGCAAGGCATTAGCCATGCGGGCAACATGACAAAAGTGCCAGCACTACCCACATTACACCTTTACCATAAATCCATCTAAATCAAATTATGTCTTATCCATCTTAGCATTGTTCTTGGGTTATGTATTTTCTAATAAATTAAAAAAAAAAACAAAAGTCTAGAATGGATTAGGGAGAGGAAGAGTTACTTTTTTTATTAAGTTAAAATTAAAAATAATTTTTTTTATTTTAATTAAATTATGTTTTTATTAATTTGTATCAATTTTAACTAATAAGTTGTTGACTTTTAATTTTCTCTTATTTTTAATTTTCTATTACTTTTTTACTTTTAATATTCTCTTGATAAATATTACTTTTAATATGTTAAATTTCTGTTATTTTTATGAAAATTTCTCTTATTTTATTGGTTGTTTAAAAAGTTAGTTTTATAGTTTTTTGTTATTTTCTTATTCTTAGAAAAATTCCCTTATTTTATCATTTTTTTGTCTATTAACAAGATTGTTAATAATTTTTCTATTATCTTCCCTTATTTTTCTGATTTTTTGTTATCTCTGATTAGAAAAATTATTTTTAGTGAAAATTTCCCTTATTTTCTCTTTTTGTTTTCAAAATTGGATAGTTGGGTCGATTTGATCAAACTAGATTGGTCCAATCTAGTATGAATTGGCAATCGATGGTAGTAGACAGATGGCTTTTAGATATTCAAATAACCTAACCTTGTTCTTTTGTTTTAGATACTACATAACTAGGTCAAACCAATCAAACCGAATTAGTCCAATTTGGTACAAATTAGTAATTTAAGTTAGCGAGTTGGACGATTTTCAGGTATTCAAATAACCCAACTCATGAACTTCATCTTCTTATTGCATAGTGATTTTTAGGCCCCTGGTTTGTTTCTTCCTCTACTTTCTTCTTCTCCTAGGAATTTGACAAAGCTTCGGAAACAAGATATACCACTCAATGCTTAAAAAAATTAAGCTTGCCGTAATGGAGCTAGAAGACAAAGGAGACAATTCATGTTCACAGAAAACATTTTAGAAAATTAGTAGTGGAAATTTCATATAATTTATAGATTTTTTTTGAAATTTTTAGTGATTTATCAAATGAAATTTTCTGATATAATATAAAACGTATTTTATTGAAAATTTAATTAATAGTGAAGATGTTAATTAATAGAGAAATTAATAGTGTTTTTAATATTTATTTTTAAGATATATTTTATTTATATGACAAATTTGGCTAACCAAAGATCAATCAAGATCTATTCAAATCAGTAACTAAATGGTTTGGGGCGATCACTTTTTAGTAATGTTTCAATGTCAATGCAAATGGTGATGTATGGGTCCAAAAATGTCCCATGGAAAGAGAGAAAAAAATTATAATTACAATAATATTTTTAATTAATTATATTAAATTTTATTACTTTACTTTTATTATTTGACTTGTATTATGTATTTTTTTCTCTTATTTTATTTTTTTACTCATCTTATTTCAATGTTTAAGTTTTAATTTGAACATTAATATTTTAATACATTGATGAAAAAAATGTATATAAAAGGTGAAGATGGATAAAAATAGAATTAGATGATTTATTGGGCATGTGAGACAGTTTGGGACATATAATTTAGGAAAAATTTTAAAGGAGAAATGGTTTAGGTGATTGAAAATGTGTGTGTATGTGTGAGAGAGAGAGAGAGTTTGGAATAGTACGTACTATTGTGAAGGGAAGAGGTGTGCCAGGTGCATTTGCATGCCTTGTCCTCTTATGGGTGCTTAGTCTGAATCAAATTAAAGCCCTCCATCCATTTAGTTTTAGATGCCTTAAACACATATGTCTCTACTGCACATGCATGTATACTGAGACTGGTTTTCCAGTGAATGTAAATGGAATTCGCCCTGCGGCTTTTTTTTCAAGAACCGACAACAATGGTGATTTTGTTTTTATGGCCAAGATGCCAGAGACCAATCAAATTCAGAGGGTGAGTCCTTCTGGAAGTATCCAAGTCTTTATGCATGCTTTACTTTTGATACACTACTTTTTTTCTTCTCAACATATCCATGCATGTGTATTCTTAACATAATCATCATCATCGTCATCATATAAACCTTCCTAACCTTTTTCAAAGTATATGTGGACCAACTGATGGCTTAATTGCTAGGTTATCTAGCTGGTTGTGGTAGAATTCCTTTGTCACCAAGGATTAGTGGGGTATGGGCCGGCCATCTAATCTCCGTTGTATAACCCCATGAAACCAAAAGAAAAAAAAAGATAAAGATAATAATAATAATAATAATAATAATAATAATAATAATAATAATAATAATAATAATAATAATAATAATAATAATAATAATAATAATAATACATGGGGTCATAATGCAAAAACAGATTAATTAACCATGATGACTGTATACGTTCAGCTAATCCGATTTCCTTGATGCAACTCCCGTTCTCCTTTTGATGCAACTCCCATGCTGATGATGAATGGAATTACTGAATTAGGCATAGGACTTTCCAGAAAAATAAAAGACATGTCTTAAAAGCCTTAGAGATGTTTCACATTTTGATTAAAAGTGGGAAACTGCATTAGGTTTGATCTATGTAAAACAACATATTCAAGATCTTACCAAAAGATAACATACTCAAGATCAGAGTCCTCACCTTATATATAATTTAGGTTAAACCTCTTAAATTATCTTTATTGTTTATAAATTGATAAATTGTATTTTTACTGTTTAGATATTGTCTTGTAGTACCTTTAAGTGTTTTTGATAATTATCTAAAACCTCCGTTCACATGTAACATTATGTGAATGGTAATTATTTTAAAATTCCTAAAATACTCTTATTATTTTTATTTATGGATGTTGTTGGAAGTTGTAACGATTTTGATAACGTGTCACAGGCAATGGCAGCCACACGGTTGTCTGGTGTTAGAGTCAACCCTCATTCCTTATCGCCAATCCAGAACTGGCCTCTTTCTCTGCAAAGGACATTCTCGGAAGACGATGATGCCGGAGAGAGAAGAAAACTTGTTTCCTTATGCAGCAATTGCATTGTTGCTTCATGTTTGAAATTAAATTCTGAATCAGATTCTGTTATTACAGAAATTTCGATCTCTTGCTTATATCCTCTGTCTAACGGCAAAGATCCAATTGATAACAAATCGGTGAGACCCAAAATGCTGACGTGCATCACTTGTTCGAAGCAGCTCGGCGGTGGATCGCTTCACGAACCGGAAGACGAGGACACCACTGGCACGCCGAGCAGTAAGCAAGCCATTAAACCTCTCACCTTCCAGGTAAAGCAAGCTAGGGTTTCTTTTCTAATTTTCTATCATAATATATTCCAACTGGACTTAGGGTTTGTAACAGAGAGTCCGAAACTTTTCAGATCAAGGACATGGCTTTGAAGGCCTCGGGAGCTTATCGACATTGCAAGCCGTGCTCAGTATCGGAGAGATTTCACTGCTCGTACCGTCGGACAGGAGCCATCTTCTGGGTCTCTCAAGATTGCTTGGATACGATGACGTTGGTTCAAGTTGCAACGATGAGGTGGTACAGGGGAGAATCTGGCAATGAATCCAGCACAGAAAAGGCAAAGAGAGAGATGCTGAAAATGAACTAATTGTGGTCCGGTCCTAAAGGAAGTAAGTCAATGGCATGGCACTGTTGCACTAACATTGTTTGTTTTACCAACTAATAGTAGTTGAGCCTGAGAGGTAAAAGTTAGTGAGATTACCTATAGAGTCGGAAAGAAGAAAAAAACGGCAAAGCACATCACCACTGCCAGATTCTTGTGCACAGTGAGTTTACTGGACAGATCATCTTCAGTAGCCTTTTGTTGGGAAGAAATCAAGTTTATCCACAAACTATTTCTCTCCCAAAAATAAAAAAACTTGTAGATATTCAGCTAGCACAATTCTAAGTAAGATATCAACCAAAAACAATCATAAGCTAAGCAAAGAGAGACACACGATATTTAACGTGGAAAACCCCTCCAATGTGAAGGGTTAAAACCACGGGGCCAATGAGACATAACCAAAATCTCTACTAATAACTTGAGGTAACAATTACAGCAACTCAAACACCACAATATGCTCACAAACTTAGAACAAATACAGATTCTCAAACATATACACGAGAATACCAAAAGCTGTGAAAGGAACAGTTAGAAAAAACTCACAAACGCGACTATTGTTCAGGCCACAACATGGAGACCTCCAGTGCTCCAAATCAGATCTCCACCGTTCAGATCGTAGGTCTATGAGTTTCGAACAATCCCACCAAATATCAGCCAAATCGGACCACAAATGACCCTTGATCAAAGTGATTGATGAAGACTGGTGCGAGATGTTTTCTTTTCCCGACCAACTACGAGTTGTTTCTGTTCGACCTCAAATAACCGGCAATTCAGAGCTTCGATCAAAGATCCAACCGTTCAGAATGAGGAAACATGAGTCCTCCACCTACTGTCTACATTTCAGCTCGATCGGAAAGTTCCGGCCAATTGATGAACTTTGCGCACTGAGAAATCTGCACAGTATTTCGATTTCTCTCTTTTTGCTCTCTCTCTTCAACACRCCGCACGCAAATCTGATGTAACCCTAGTTTTTTTTTTTCTTTTTGAAGACAAAAAAAATAGTGGGCTGAAGGAGAATGGGCTGTAAGATGGGTCAATATCCCATAATGGGCTGGACCCAACAATTCTCCCCCTCCAGCCCATGAGAGAAGGGAGACACTTCAAAAAAAGGCAACTATGCAAATTTAAGGCCGGCTGCTCCGGCACATAGTTCAAGCTTCTCTCGAGGCACCACTTTTGTCATCATGTCAGCAACATTTTTGTCAGTGTGAATCTTTTCAAGTTCAATCAACTTAGAGTTCAAAACATCTTGAATCCAATGATATCTTACATCAATATGCTTTGATCTATTATGAAATGTTGGATTCTTACCAAGATGAATAGCACTCTGACTATCACAATATAAGACATACCTCTGTTGAGTGAAACCAAGTTCATGCACAAACTTTTTTATCCAAAACAACTCCTTACATGCTTCAGTAATAGCGATGAACTCAGCCTCAGTCGTAGACAATGCAACACACTTCTGCAACATAGACTGCCAGGCCACAACTCCCCCTGCAAAGGTAATCAAATAGCCAAAAGTAGACTTTCTAGAATCAACATCCCCAGACATGTCTGAATCTGTATAACTGCAAAGAATAGGTTTCCCAATTCCAAAACAGAGTTTTAAACTAGAAGTACCCTGGAGATATCTCAATATCCACTTCACAATAGTCCAATGTTCTCTACCTAGATTGGATAGAAAACGACTAACAACACCAACTACATGAGCTATATCAGGCCTTGTGCAAACCATTGCATACATTAAACTTCCTACTGCAAATGCATAAGGAATACGTTGCATGTCTCCTTTTTCTTTATCACTAAAATGAGCTTGTCTAGTACTAAGCTTAAAGTGTAAAGCAAGAAGTGTATTTACCACTTTAGCTTTATCCATATGAAACCGCTGAAGTATTTTCTCAATATACTTCTCTTGAGATAACTACAACTTCTTGGCCTCTATTTCACGAGTAATCTGCATGCCAAGTATACGTCTTGTTGGTCCCAAGTCTTTCATTGCAAAAGACTTATTAAGCTCATTTTTCAACCTGTCAATTCTAGAACAATTACGACCAACAATCAACATGTCATCAACATAGAGCAATAAAATGATGAAGTCATTATAAAAAAAAACTTCTACACAAAAACACAATGGTCTGAGGTTGTCTTCTTGAATCCCTACTGGATCATAACAGACTCAAACTTCTTGTACCATTGCCTTGGGGCTTGTTTCAACCCATATAGACTTTTCTTCAATCTGCAGACATAGTCTTCTTTACCCTTCACTACGAAACCTTCTGGTTGCTCCATGTAAATTTCCTCCTCTAAATCACTATGAAGGAAAGCAGTTTTTACATCGATCTGTTCAACCTCTAAATCAAGTCTGGCTGCCAAACCAAGAACAACTCGGATAGAAGACATTTTGACAACAGGCGAGAAAATCTCCTCAAAGTCAATTCCCTTTTTCTGACGATAGCCTTTGACAACTAATCTAGCTTTGTATTGTGGATTAGAAGTATTCTCCTCAGTCTTTAACATGTAAACCCATCGATTTTGCAAAGCTTTCCTGTCCCTAGGCAACTTAACCAGCTCAAAAGTATGGTTGTCAACCAAAAATTTCATCTCATCATTCATAGCGGCAACCCATTCTTTCTTGTGCTCAGACTCCATAGCCTCTTTGTAGCATTCAGGTTCTCCCCCATCAGTGAGAAGCACATATTCATTAGACAAATAGCGAGTAGAGGGAATATGCTGTTTAGAAGACCTTCTAAGTGGGGCAACAGGTTCACCAATAGCACCACTAGCAGAAGCATCAATATCATCAGCAATATCATCATCATTATCTTCAACTAAATCATCATGAATATGATTCTAGCCATCATCATGATTACCGAACTCAACTACACTAGGCATATGTGTCTCAGGAACTGGATTAAGATCAACCAACCTATCAGTACTCGAAGACTCTGATTTCTCTGCCTTATCAATATCCTCAATGGTTTGATCCTCCATAAAAATAACATCATGACTTCTTACAAACTTCTTTTCAACTGGATCGTACAATCTATAGCCAAATTCATCATGATCATAGCCAATGAAGATACATTGTCTTGTCTTGACATCTAACTTGAACCTTTCATCTTTTGGCACATGCACAAATGCTTTACAGCCAAAGACACGTAAGTGGTCATAGGACACATCTTTTCCATACCACACCCCGTCAAGAACATCAGCTTGCAAAGCAACAATAGGAGATAAATTAATAACATGTGCAGTAGTATATAGAGCCTCACCCCAAAAATATCTAGGCAACTTTGCTTCTGAAAGCAAACATCTAACTCTCTCCATCAACGTCCTGTTCATCCTCTCTGCTAAGCCATTAAGCTGAGGCATCTTAGGGGTCGTCTTCTGGTGTCTAATGCCCTGCTACCTGCAGTACTCATCAAATGGTCCACAATATTCACCACCATTATCAGTGCAAATACATTTCAGTTTCTTCCCTATTTCCCTCTCAACAGAAGGTTGAAACTGCTTAAAGACACCAAGTACCTGGTCTTTACTCTTCAAGACATAAACCCAAAGTTTCCTTGAATGATCATCAATAAAAGTAACAAAATAAAGTGCACCACCAAATGTTTTTGTTTTCACCGGACCACAGAGATCTGAATGCACCAACTCAAGCAACTCTGATTTCCTAAAGGGAGGATGACTCTTGAAAGAGACTCTATTTTGTTTCCCAGCCAAGCAGTGAGCACACTTTTCTAACCTGAAAGTAGATTCTTCCTAGCCAAACAATCAAGTCCCTTCTCACTGATGTGGCTAAGTCTCTTGTGCCATAACACTGATGGTTTATCACACTCAACTGCATTCACACCATCAATGGAAACTAAAGTCTTGGTCCAGTACAGACCAGAACACTTCTTTCCACGAGCCACAACCAAAGAACCTTTAGAGAGTTTCCATTGTCCATTACCAAAGGTACTAACATAACCATCTTCATCAAGAACACTGGTCAAAATCAGATGCAAATGAATGTCTGGTGCATGTCTGACATTTTTCAAAATCAATTCAGTCCCATTACTTGTTTCTAGATAAATAGTGCCAATGCTAATCACCTTTGACAAACCATTATTACCCATCTTTAAAACTCCATAATCACCTAGAGTATAAGATGTGAAAAAATCCTTTCTCGATGTAACATGAAAACAGGTACCACTGTCAACAACTCAACTTGTCTCATCACAAGCAACATTAATTAAATTCTCATCACAGATAATCACAAGATCACCCGCAGTGGTGGTGGCAACACGATCATCATTGTCATTGTCATTATTTTTTTGCTTACCTTTGTTACCTTTATTGTCCTTCTTCAGCTGAAAACAAAATCTTTTGATATGTCCCTTTTTACCATAATAGTTGCATTCAAAGTTTTTGTACTTAGACCTTGATTTGCTTCTAGCCTTACTTTTACCTCTGCTACCTTGTCTTCGGTCTCTATCATTGCTTCTCCCCCTGTTTTCAATAATCAAAACCTCTGATTGAGAAGATGATGCTTGTTGAGTTCGTCGTTTGACTTCTTCATTCAAAACAACAACTTTTACATATTCCAAGGTCACTACACGACCAGGAGCAGAACTGGACAAAGTCACGCGCAAATTTTCCCAAGAGTTAGGTAGAGTATTAAGCAACCAAAGTCCTAAAATTTCACCTTCAAATTTAATACCCATGTCAGACAATTGATCAAAGCACCCCTGAAATTCACTTATGTGATCAGAAATAGGAATACCTTCCTTGTACCTCAAATTCATTGCCTGTTTCAACAGAAATAATTTATTGTTCCCAGATTTAGAGGCATACAAAGTCTCAAGCTTATACCACAAGGTTCTGGCATGTGAATCATTAGCAATATGATTCAAAACATTTTCATCTACCCATTGTCGAATAAAGCCACAAACCATCTCATGCTCAAAAGCCCATTCTTCATCAGATTTATTTTCAGGTTTTTGAGTAGTAAAAACTGGTAAATGTAACTTTTTCACAAATAGAAGATCCTTCATTTTTCCTCTCCACTTGTGGTAATTGGTGACATTCAAACTAATCATTATACCATAATTAGGCTCCATCATGCAATCAAACAAGTCCACAAACAAATAACCTGGCTCTGATACCACTTTGTTGGGAAGAAACCAAGTTTATCTACAAACTATTTCTCCCAAAAATAAAAAATAAAAACTTGTAGATATTCAGCTACCATAATTCCAAGCAAGATATCAACCAAAAACAATCATAAGCCAAGCAAAGAGAGACACACGATATTTAACGTGAAAAACCCCTCCAATGTAAAGGGTAAAAACCACGGGGCCAAGGAGACCCAACCAAAATCTCCACTAATAACTTGAGGTAACAATTACAGCAACTCAAACACCACAATATGCTCACAAACTTAGAGCAAATACAGATTCTCAAATATACACATGAGAATACCAAAAGCTATGAAAGGAACAATCAGAAAAACTCACAAACGCGGCTACTGTTTAGGCCACAACATGAAGACCTCCAGTGCTCCAAATTAGATCTCCACCGTTCAGATCGTAGGTCTATGAGTTTCGAACAAGCCCACAAAAGTTCAGCCAAATCGGACTACAAATGACCCTTGATCAGAGTGATTGATGAAGACTGCCGTGAGATGTTTTCTTTCCCCGACCAGCTGCGAGTTGCTTCTGTTCGACCTCAAATAACCAGCGATTAAGAGCTCCGATCAAAGATCCAACCATTCAAAATGAGGAAAAATGAGTCCACCTACTATCAACATTTCAGCTTGATCGGACGGAGGATAGGAAAGTTACGGCCATTTGATGAACTCTACGCACTGAGAAATCTGCACAATATTTCAATTTCTCTCTTTTTGCTCTCTCTCTTCAACACGCCGCGTGCAAATCTGATGTAACCCTAGTTTTTTTTCCTTTTGAAGACAAAAAAAACAGTGGGCTGAAGGAGAATGGGCTGTAACATGGGTCAATATCCCATAATGGGCTGGACCTAGACCTGTTCATGGGCTGGGTGGCCCAACGGGCCGGCCCGGCCCGGCCCGGCTCCCGGACGGGCTTGAACAGGCTTTTTGGCCTGTGGGCTTAACCTCGGGCCAAAAAGCCCAGCCCGCATAAAATTCGAGCCGGGCTCGGGCTTTGCCAAAATAGCCCGGCCTGGCCTGACCCGACCTAATATTAAACTTAAAATGAGTTATGTGATTATGTCCATTTGAATAATTTTTTTGATTTAATAATGTGAAATTGTGTTTTAAAATATAAAAGAAAGGGAAAAAATACCATCTTGTAGGCCCATTGTTCATTTAAATAGAAAAAAATACTATATGAATTTTTAATTCTAATTTGAATAAGAAAAATTATTTTTTTTTCAATTAGGTCGGGCTTCGGGCTTTTTATTAGGGCCGGGCTTGGGCCCAATTTATAGGCCTGTTGGTCGGGCCGGGCTCGGGCTCGGGCCTAGTATATTTCATTAGTGCCAAGTGAAAGTCCGTCCCGAACCCGGCTCGACCCGGCCCGGCCCATGAACAGGTTTAGCTGGACCCAACACCTTTTCCATGCTGGATTCTCCCATGTTCCGGCTACATAAACTACCCCACAGTTTCTGGCTTAAAATACCTCTATAACCGGTAAGCTTTTTTCGTGTTGGCTCAAGAGACCATTCCATTTTCTTTCTTCATCTCCAGGTCCCAGCGGCATTTCAACATTTTGGCTTAAACTACCCCACAGCTTCATCTCCAGTAAGCTTTTTGTTCTTTTTTTTTAAGCAAAGCTTTGAAAAAATTGGAAACCAGGGATTTTTCATCAGTTGGATTTTATTTTGAAAATTTGATAAATAATAAGGGCAAATTTGATATTTCATTTCCTTCAATTAGCACTTAATGATAATGTCAATTGTCAGAAAACTTAAGGATACCGCAAAACAATATCTAAACAGTAAGGGTACAATTTATCAATTTCTTGAACACTAGGGTAGTTTAAGAGATTTACCCTATAATTTATGAAATTTGCCCTTTTGGGCATAAAGTATAACAAAAATTATAAAAAAGTAGACCTTTTATATATTATTAACTACACAATCAGTTTAGGTTTGAAAACTTTGAATCGATTTAGATTAGTTATAACCAATCCTGACCCAATTTTAATTGGGACCAAAAACCACAGAACTAGAACCAACATAATCAATTTGGTTAGTTTGGTTCTATTAGATACTCCCAACCCATTGATAGACCCACTAGTAGGGGTGCAATGTGGGTCGTGCCAGGCCAGCATGGACTACTTTTGCAGGCCACCCTTGCTGTAGCGGCCATGCCCACTGGCTCAAGACCTCTCAAAGGTCAAGCCTGGCACAGTCCACAATATGAGCCCAAGTGGGCCTATGCCAGGCTAGGTTGTGCCATGGGCATGAGCCAACCTGGGCCAGTTTTTTATTTTATTTCATCATTTTACCATTTTTGTTAAATAAAAATGACAAAATTTTTCAGGAAAAAAATTAAACTTTAACAAAATGCAAAATAGACAACAAATTGAAATTAAAATTTTAGAAAATTTATTTCATTTGAATTTAATGAATACAACGTAAAAAATAAATTGAAAAATTATGATGGAATTGGAACAAAATATAAAAATAATATAATAAAAATTGTAAAAAATCACAAATAAATTTTAAATTAAATTGGAAAACAAAATTTACTATAGTTTTGAAAATGTTGTACAATTATTGAGTATACAAAAAATATTGACTTCATTATTTTCTCCACTTCAAGTTCCACCTCCTTGATCTTTATTTACATCATCTACTTTTGGTGAACCGTTATTTGAAGTATCATGCCCTCCTTAATCTTGTTGTCTGCCTTTAGCATCCAATCAATCCTTTAAGCATATATACATTTTCAAGATTTCATCGTTTATGCAACTTCTCTTGTCATTCAATACCCTAGTACCTACACTAAAACAATACTCCGATTGAACTATGGACACCGAAGGGGTTAGCAAATCACGTGCCATGGTGACAAGAACTATACAATTTTTTCATGTTCTTTCCATCAGGTTAAAATATCAAAATTATTTAATTCCCCATGGCTAACGAAATCTATTAAATTATTAAACTTAGCTTATAAATAAAAATAAAGTTTAGTAAATAAACTTAATGATGAAGTGCCAACAAATTGTTGCCTTAGTGAACAAATTCTATCTCTTACATTTCTAGTAGTGGAAGTCATATAAATTCTCCTATGTCCCAATAATTGAGATTACTATACATTATACATTTCAAATAATAAATTATTAACTTCATATTTTTCTTCTTTTTGTTTCAATTTCACTTTTCATATTTTCATGATAAGATTCAAGTAAAACATTTAAACCAATTTTTTCTAATCCTAGGATCTAATACTATAGCTACGTAATATAAATGAGAAATATTTTTTCGATATTTTTTTAAATTTCATTTCCATTATATCAATAATATCTTGAAATTGTAAATTATTTTTATATTTTCAAAAATATTCACTAATTATAAATAATTGATTAACTAGAATACAAGAAGTTTGATAATAAATACCCAAAGATTCATTAGTTCTATCATAAAAAATTGTAAAAAATCTTTTATAGAAGTTGCATTTCCCAATCATCACCACTTCGGAGCATTTTCTGATTATAAAGAGTAGTAATAATGTCTTTATATGAAATACAACTCTTTAACGTAGAATAGTTGGAATTCCACTTATGTTGAACATCTGATACAAAATTTCTATATTTTAGACCATATTTTTGACATAAATATTTACATTCTTGTTTTCTTATTCTAGAACTTTCAATATGCATAATACAATTTTTAATTTTAGAAATATGGGGAGAAATTATATTTAAAGCATTTTGTACACATAAATTTAAGATGTGACATGCACATATAATAAGAAATAATTTACCATTTAAGCATGGTTTTAATGAGATTTTAAAATATTTATTGCTAAATCATTATTACTAGCATTATCAAAACTAATAGAAAAACTTTATTTTCAATTTCATAGGTATGTAAAGTATTTAATATGCTAGCAACAATTGATGGGCTAGTATGTGGCCATTTAAGTCTTGTAAAACTATTTTTTTTGTAAATACTAATTTTCATCAATAAAATGTCTTATGACACAAATATAACTAATATTATATTTGAAGGTCTAAATATTAGATGTAAGTGAAATTATAGAGTTAAAATTTGACAAAGTAAAGATTATTTTTTATATGAATAAAAGTTTTTTAAAACATCTACTATAATTGTATTTCTAAAAACTTTTTTTAAATTGAGAATTTACTAATTGTTGTAAAAATCTTTTTAGACTAGGATCTTCAATTAATATAAATGGTTATTCAGTATGTATAATATATTTAGCTAATTCTTATCTCATTTTTTCTTAGGAATATTCAAAATTACCCAAAAATCCCATGCCCAATTTGTCATTGATTTTGATTATTTTTATTTTTAGATGACTGGCCATATATTTAGTCAAATGGCCAATACCACCCTTGCTGCTATAACTAAAATCACTCGTACATTTTATGTAAACAACTTTTTCCCTTCCCCTCAAGAGTTTTTATATTAAATATCTAAATTAGGCTAGTTTTTTCTTTTTACCCTTGTAGTAGTACTAGGAGTGGCTTTGGCAACATCAGCCATAGAACCACTAGCACCTATATTGGTGTTGTCATATTATGACTAGACATACTTAAAGTCAAATGTGTTGGCAAAGGGATTTTGAGAGGTATCTACCAATTTAAAAAATTTGTAGTATTAAAACCTAAAAAAGTGAAAATTAATTACGACTTACTTGGTCTACTAATCCAGAATTCTAGCTTAATTTCAAATGATAAAGTTTCTAAGCCTCCAAAATTGCTAACTTGAGATACTTGAGCAAACCTTTCTTCTTATTAAATCTTAAATAAAGTTGAGAATTAGGACTAGAGAGCAAGAATTTAAGAGAGTATGAGTGTATAACATAGCATATGAGAATATGAGTAGGGGTGAGCACAATTCGGTTAAAACTGAAAAATTGAACCGAAAATTTTGGTTTCAATTTTTTTGATTCAGTTTTTTCAGTTTTTGGTTTTTAGTTTCGATTTTTAGAATTAGAATTCCGGCTAACCGAATTAACCAAACTTTTTATTATTATATGTAATATATAATATATAATATGTAACTTGTAATATATAATATAGTATATATTTATATATTAATATATAATATACTGAAATTTGAATTCATAATATATATTTTATAATATATAATATATATTATTGTTATAATATATAATAGAGTATATTATTAAAATTCAGTTTTATTCGAAATAACTGAAAATCGAACAAAAAATTTCGGTTTTTCTAAATTTAGGTTTCGATTTCAGTTTCAGTTTTTATTTTTTTAGTTTGGTTTTTAAAATTCTGGTTTATTCGGTTCGAATTTTAACCGAATAAACCGAATGCTCACCCCTAAATATGGGAGTATAATAGAGTATGGGAATTAGTGTAATGAGAATGAGAGAGAGGTAGAGTTATTTTTTGGAGTTGGAATTAATTAAATTGACCAAGATATTCTTAAAAAGTAGCCATTTTATAGTTGTTGGGAAAGGTATTTTGGTTTTTTAAAAGGTTAATTATCATATTACCAAAATGCCCTCCCAAACTAGTTGTTAGGGAAAAATTATTGTCATTTTTCCTCCCCAAAGCCAAAATACACAAATGCTCCATCAAACTAGTTATTTATAACTATTCAAGGGTATTTATGTAAATAATCCCAAAAAGAAAAAGCTATCCATTGTGGGGTACATTTGAAGTGGGCTGACTTTGTGTCATGTTGTGCCAACATGGCCCACTTTGTCATTCCATATTGTGTCAGTTTACAAACCTCAAAACCCAAGTTCAACACAGCTCAGGGGTATAGGTCGAACTATGCCTGGCACGGCCCGTGAATGGCACAACCCACTTTATAGCTCTACCTACTAGTGACAATAGGAATTGACCCCAAGTCCCCATTGCAAACTAGATGCTTTATATCAATTGGGTTAATTGGCACTGCAGATTTCACATTGATAGAACTCCAACTCTAGTTGATCAAAGACAAATAATATATATAAGCAAAACTTTATATTTTATATGTATTTATACTGTATATTTGGGTAAAAATCTGAAATTGAAGTTAATTATTTTATACGAAAATAACAAGACAATAAGTATTTTCATTCAGCAACTTCAGCTGTTATTAAACAGTACCCCCTTAGCTTTTGTATTTGCACAAGTCCTCCTATGTGGCTATGAGCTAGTGCTTCCTTTTATATTAGATGCCTCATGATGGAGGCCAAAGCACCAATGGAGATTTTGTTATAAAATCGAAGTGATACAAGTCTCACGATCCTTCAGCTTATCATGAGAACCCTTACACGAACTAATATCTACCATAATCAGTGCATGGTATCAATGCGCCCATGAATGCAAGTCACTTTTGTTCCTTTGCTATCAAAAGCATCGAACCATGGGATCTAGGTGGTGACTGGTGAGTCGTCTCCATCAACTTAATGGGGACCCACAGCTAATAGTAACAAGTAGGTTCTAGGGTTTCTCTTTTGTGAAGAGCATTACAGAAAGTAGTTTTTTCTTTTTTCCTTTTACTTTCTTTTTGTCTTTTTTATTTTATCAAATTACGTATACAATTTTATCCTTGCATACAGCATTCGAGAGACATGATACAAGTTTTCAATGTTCAGTTGCCCAACAATTGGAACGCAACATGGGTGGGCTCGTGTTGGGCTTTTTGCCAAAATTTGAAGGGTCCGGATGAGCTGAAAGACAACGATTTACAACGTGGGCTGGTCATCCAACCGTGTTGTAACACGTAAGCACCCCACTTTAATGCTTGAAGTTAACGGAAGAGAAGCTCCCCTCTCCGTTACTTTTACTACCTATTTTAAATTAATTAAAAATCAATAAACAAGTAACCCCACTTCCTCTTCTTCCCTGTTCTCGGTTATTAACTTATTTTTCTAACGAGACAAAACCCTTTTTAAACCTAATGTGAAAAACGAAGATTTGAAGTTGTTGACAACGACTGTCGACCGATGACTGAATCCAACCCGGTTTGCCAACACCAAACCCTCTCATTTTTTTTTGCTATAAATCTTTCTAAGGGCAACTTAAAAACGAAGAGTTGAATCCAGCACCGGCGGTTGACTATCGATTTCTAACAATCGACAGTCGATATCTAACATTGAATGAAAAGCAGCACAAACGTCTAATAAAGAGATCGATATCAACATGATGATTGATAATAAATTCTGTAAGATTGGATCAATTCAACACCTGAGATATTTCTAATATAAAAAAATATTCGAATCAGGAATTTGTGACAAAAAAAATGACATAATCACCGATGCTAGTGTCAAGTCATGGTAAGGGTAGGGCTGAACTCATCAATGGATTGGATATTCAATTTCTTATAGCTATTAGTTGCAAATTCACCCACAATTTGGTCAACTGAGAACGAGTTAGGGTGCTTTCATACATCTTTTTTTTTTTTTTTTTTTCTAAGGGAGTTGCTTAAGTGGAAAAGATTTGGATGTTAGTATTCTTTTTGTTGACTTTTATCTATACTGGAGAACAATGTTTCCTTACACATAATTATACATTTAAATGAAATTTTGGAACAATATTCTGCAAATGTTGGGTTACAACCTCTCAAAACAAAATTTTGCTAAGGTTGAATAGATTGCATTGTTACTCAGCTATTGGCTCAAACTTAAAAGGTTACTATTCCCCTTTTAAACATCATGATATGCAAAAATGTAGGACCACATATGAAAGTATGCACCATTGAAGCATGGTCTCCTCAAATGGCTCAAGCATACATTGTTTAAGTGGTTTGAATGGACCCACTTGCAATTTCTTAACTTCTTACACAAATACAACCTCAACGGGAAAAGTGTTATCTTTACAATTTGCTTGGAAATAGCCCATGGTGTATATGGTCCTGTTCATGTTGGACCAAGCTTTGTTAATCATTTATTATTGCAAATATTACTCATACCTATGTCTCCCTAATAATAATAGGAATGAATCAATGAATACTAAAGAGTTGGGGGTTTAGTAGTTTTGGGAAGGAACATAATAATATTCCTACATTGATAATAGGTTGAGTTGTTGAACTTTTATTGTAACTTGCCATCTTGAGGGGCACCCTTAGTACTATTTTTTTATAGTAAATGAGAACAAGAATTAGGAGGTCCAAACAATAGCAAAAAACCAATTACATCTATAATTTTTAATATGAACATGGTTTCAACCCTTCAACAAATAATTGATCACAAAACTTCAAACACAACAATTATTTAACATGCTTATCCAAATCAACTACTAGTTTATCGAGCTCTCTAACACAATTTTCTTGGATTTTTTTCATAGTTTGCAACGAAGTAGCTTCATCTGAATCATTGTTTGAAACAATCCATTCAAAATATTTGCATTGATTTTGTTTTTCCTACATACACAAAAATGCAAGTTAGGACAACAAATGATGATATAAATCATCTTGACAAGTATATAACATATGGATTGAAACTCATTCCTATTGTAATAACAAATACAATATAAAATTCATAATTTATATATATTTCACTAAATTTAGTGAATCAATTACATGCAGTAATTAAAAATTGAGATTTCAAGTTGGCACCATCACCCGGACTACATGCCAAAAGAAGGTCCTTTTAGGGAATTTTTGAAACTAAAATGGAGAAAATCCTGATGAATGCTCAGGTGGTAATTAATCATAAAAAATTACCATTAGGTGACTGATATAGCTTAGATATGATTAACTTATATACATCTAATGGAATGTTAAGATGCAACCTGCAATGAAATGATCCTATTGTGCATTTTCTATTGAATATAAGGATGAATTTAAAGGAGATCATTTTAGATTTTAAGAAGAAAAGTCTGCATTTTCAGATTCTAAAATGATGTAATTTTTTTCTGGAACTCAACTTATATCAATTAAGTCCTCTTTTGTATTAAACTTCTGCATAGCTATTTTTGAAAAGGTTTTAGAAATTCAATGGCCAATAACTCTATCAAAACTGAGGTGATTTGTTTTTGTTTCTGTACTTTTATATAAAGCCAAATTGCCAAAGTACATTTCTGTTTTCTAGCCTAGATTAAAATAGCAAAAAAACATGTGCATAATTTATTAAATATTTATAGATATGAGAAATATATAATAATAATATAACAATAAACATAATACCAATACAAAGAAATTTTGAAAATTTTATTTGTTTTTTGTAAAGCATAACAATTTTATATATTAAATAAAATCTTTTTCATGTATCATATATGTATATATTCTTTTAATCAACAATCAAAAATCAAAGAGGGTTTATTTGTTGGTTTCAATCTTTACCCTACCTATGAGTAAAAAATACAAAAAAAATAGTATATTATCGATCAACCTTTTCTCTATGTCCATGATAGGAAAAAAATGATCTTTACAATAAAAGATAAAATACCAAATCAGTCCTAAACTTTTATTCATTTCTTGCATCAACAAGAATATTCATGTGGCTATACAATAGTAGAAAATCCATGATATAAAATCAAATATTGCAAATTTTTATTACGGCTATGAAGTGTGAAAAAAAAAAAGGAAAAGAAAGAAAAAAGAGAAGACAAGGAGAGAGTGAAAAGGGAATAGGGGTCAATAACTAGATATGACTCTGTTTCTAATTTTTTTAGTAAGGTTTTCTATTTAGGTTGGACCTCTCTAAGACAACAGTTAGATTGTTCTCTCTCTAAAGGCTTGCTCTTGGAATCAGAATTAGTTTTTAGGTCTCTCTGTAATGGTTTGCTCACTCAACCAGATTTTATTTTCTAAGACAATAGTTAGATTTGTTGTTTCTAGGCCTAATTTTCTAAAGGCTGGCACCTACCCCAACAGTACTTTGGACCTACAAATTCTGACCCTAGGCTGAACCATCATTCTCCCTAAATTAGATGAACACAAGGCATATTTTTTTTTGGGTAAATTCCATATAGGTATCTTGTAATGATGAAGGATAGAATTATGAAAATGCTCATGTTTTGATTGTCTTTTTTTCATTGTTCGCCTTTCTTCTATCTTTGGACTTCAGATGCAAACTAGCAGCGGCAAAGTAAGCATTCAATTAATAGATTGAGGTGAGCTTACTTCGCTGCTGCTGGTTTGCATTTAAAGTCTAAAGGTAGAAAAATATGCATTTGTGATGTATATTTCTTGAAGTTTAGGTACTAAAGTGACACATTTGAAAGTTTAGTTCCTAAAATGAGACTACCCCCAAAGTACAGAATACTCATATGCAATTTACCTTAAATTTTAAAGCTCTAAAATTGATTCCGTTCAACTCAAAAAGATCAAGTTTTGATTATATATCAACTAACAAGAGTGAATACAAGAAAGTTGAAGTCACAAACATATGACCGTGATGGGTAAAAGACTTAAGCATACCCAGAGTTCTCATAAATTGACTTTAAACATACCCTAAGTTCTTCAAATAGATTTAAATATACCTTGTGGGTTGACCAAGTGTCACCAAATTTAAACATACCTCTATTGATAAAACAACTCATTTAAAATTTTAAAAATCCTATTTTATCCTTTCAAGCAGGAAAGAGAAGAAAAAAAGTGAGGTGGAAGAAGAAGAAAATTAAGTTGGAATTCTTATCTAAACCAGAAGAAAAGGTTCAGATAAGAATTTATTTGTCAATCAAAGTTTTCCCCTCTCACTATATCTATTCCCTCAAGGATTCTCTGCTATGACTACCTCCACTCTATCCCTCCACAACCTATTCTTAGGTAATCTACACGTAATTCCTCTCCCACTTTCATTTTAACTATTGAGACATTTACAACTGATGTTGTTTTCTTTCATTTAATTTCACTAGTAATTAAACACATGTGTTGCATGTGAGAAATTTTTCTTCATATTAATTACTTGAATTTTAGATATATCATAGTTAAGATAGAAATTGAAAATTAAAAAAAGTAACAATATGATTAAAAATAAACTTAAATATTTATTATTCAATTATGACATCATGTGTTTTTTTTGAAAGGTTGGATCATTGACCCACCATCTAGATAAGAAATAGCGTTGCTTTTGGATTAGTTTTAAATTAGGGGAAATTATAGTCAGAGCCAGCTGTACATTTAAAATTTGGTTACAAGTTGGTCCATAAACCAACAAAACTTTAACAAACGACTCTACATTTCAAGTTATAAAATCTCTCGCCATGTCATCGGAGGGTTATGTGGCTATTGCCAACATGGGACTCTTAATCCATATTGGACATAATAAAAAGCTTATACTGAAATTGCCCTTTAATGTTGGGTGACTGGAAAATAAAAAAAGGGTTTTTAGTTTCTCTCTCTCTCTCTCAATCTCCCTCACACTCTTTCAACGACTATGTGATTTGAAAATAAATAAAAATGGTTTTTGGTTTTTGTATTTATGTTCTCTATATCAATTTCTCTCATTCTCTCTCTCTACCTATCGTTCTCCCTCAATATCTCTCATTCTCTTTCTCGGTCGATCTCTCCTTCTCCCTTAATTTCTATCGTTCTCCCTCAGTTTCTCTCCCTCTCACTCCCTCATTTTTTTTATTTTCTTAATTTTTTTTACACACTTATATGGTATTAACTAAATCGTATAAAAGAACATGAGACCAACTTGGTATGGTTAAAAAAATTATTACACCAATTTGATAAAATTCACAAGAAATTCTTGGCTATGAAATTTACAACAATTGGAGAATGATAGAGATTGAGGAAGAAGGAGATTTTGACCGAGAGGGAGAGTGAAGGAGAAGAATGAGAAAGATTGAGGGAGAACAACAATAGAGAGAGAGGTTTTGATTTGGCTACAAACCGAAGCAAAGAGAGTGAGAGAAACAAAGGGAGCGGGAGATCGAGAGATGACTATTAGAGTGAGAGAGAAGGGAGGGAGATCGAGAGACAGAGAGAGTGGGAGAGAAAGTGAAAACCTATTTTCGATATAAGTTTTCTGTTGTGTCCAACATGAAATAAGAGTCCCATGTTGGTAACAACCACATAAGCCTCTAATGACATGGCAAGGGTTTTTATAATTTGAAATGTAGAGCCAGTTTTCAGAGTTTGGTTGGTTTCTAGACCAACCTTCAACCTAATTTTAAATGTACAACCGACTTTGATTATAATTTTCCCTTTAAATTATATATTTCATTTACATTATATAAAATGTTTTTTTACTTATCACACTTAAATTTTGTTTGTCTATGATATCATTTTACCCAAACCACTAACCCACCATCTAAAAATAAAAATTGTTTGATTTCTAGGCTGACATTAAATTTTGTATTACATTTCCATCATTGATAAAATTATTTCTTATGTATAAAACTTATTTTTGTTCAATATAATGAATGTACAATATTAGAGATGTACCCAATATTTTATTTTTTGTAAATATATAACATCATAACCCAAAATTTTCTCTTATTTTTTTATTTTTGTGATTTTTCTTTTTGCATTTTCTATTATTAAAAATTTTATTATTTGACTTTGACATCATTTAATTTCTAGGTAGATTTTGAAATTGGCTTTCCATTTTCATCATTATTAAAAATACTTTTTACATTTTATAGTTATTTATTTTAATTTTTTATTATTTAACTATGGCATTATTTATTAATCTATTTGACCCCAAATGGTTAAATTGCTTGCCCACCACCGGAAGGGAAGAAAATGGTTTTGTTTTTAAATTACTTTTCAAAATATTTATTTTTATACTATTAAAATTAATATTATGAATTTAATGATGAGAAAAATATATTTTAAATATTGGATTTAATGAGAGAGAATAGGAAAATATTTTTATTTCCAATTGGTTTTAAATTTTGCATTCCATTTTCATCATTAATAAAACATTTCTTATTTACCATACTTATTATTGTTTAATATGTATGTTAAAAGTGTTCCCATTTTTTTTAATTTTTATTTTTTTCATTTTATCTATTTTTTATTTTATTATTTAATCATGGCAGCATGGATTAACCCATGTGACCCAAAATGATTTAATTTTTTACCCCCACTTAGATGAAAACACTATTTTTGCTAGGTAGATTTTAAAGGTATAAGCTTTTATGTTATTGGAGTTATTAATTTATTAAGTATGGATTTAATTAATAAAACTTAATGATGAGAAGAAATAAAAATGACTTAATTATATGATTGGATGAACATGAATGCATGTTAATAACTTAAATGTTGGATTTAATGAGAGAGGATTGAATGCATTGAATATCTTTAAATTACCTCTTTTCAACTGATTTAATATCAAGAACTAATTACCCTATTTGCCCTTATTTTTTTATCATTAAATTTAAATATAGAGGGGTAAGTGTTGTCCTTAGAAAATCCCAGAAATATTCTTGAGATCATTCATACTTTTTAAAGTAGTATAAATATAGATATAAATTTTCAGATCTACTCTAGCAAGAGCAGGGTGTTCACTCCATCCCAAGCTCTATTAGTGAAACCCATAAAGACCTAGTTGGTAGGGAAAGAAAAGATGACAAGTATAATTTGCCTAGCGACGAGCATTCCAACTGATTATCACATTCCTGACATGGGTAAGAGGAGGTTCATGAATTTGTTTCTCTTGGGTGCCGCATCACTTCCCCACCACAGGCATGCCGGTTCCCTTTGGTGTGACCTCTAATTAACTATTTAATAATTAAATTCTTTATAATCTCCAATATACGGTGCGATCCTTGTCAATGTGTTGAGTCAAGTAGGAAACTAAGTGCTTAGCAACAGTGTTTTCAAAACTGGACTAGACTGGATGGTTGGACCAGAAAAATCGAGAATCAATCAACTGACAGGTTCCATTTTATCTTAGAATCGTCTTTTGGCCAAAAAGTCAAAAACTAATGATTTGGTCAACAAACCATTGACCTGGGCAGTCAAACTGTTTGAACCATCCAACAGTTTTTCGCCATTTTTATTTTTTATTTTTTTGTCAAAACGTTCATTTGGTTCGAACGGTCAGACCATTTGACCCAAGAACCAGACCCCTAAACGATTCATTATCCAGTTCGATCTTAAAAGCAAAAGAACTCAATATACTTGAATAGTTCAATACAACTCCATAAGTTGTGTGGCTCAGTAGATGTTTTTCTTTAAGGGTAGATTTTGAAATTTTGAAAAAAAAAATGAAGGACAAAAGAGTCACAAGATATCTTTAAGAAATCGGGTACATTTAAGTCAATTTATGAATACTCAAGGTATGTTTAAGTATTTTACATGCATGTGAGCTGTCGAGTTACAGACTCTGAGTCAATTGAACTAAGCACCAAATTTACACGTAAGGCATATGTTGCTTTTTATGAGAGACCCTGGGTCAATATGCTGCATACGACCTTCTAAACATGGGAAAATCTATCATACCGGAAAGATATGGTATTGGAAGAGCTTTGCTGATCAAAACTCACCTATGAATTTTGCTAATTAAATACTATCTAATTGGTTAACATTTATGATACCGATTGATTGGTTACATATTTTTCCAATATCATGCCTTTCTAGTACCACAGCCGAACCCTCTAAATATATGAACCAATTTCCATCAGTGATTCATAACTTTATGAGGAATATCTCTAATCCAATTTTTAGGTAATCGGTTTTCTTTAACACCGATAAAGCATAAATGTTTATTCATCTTCGATTTTTCTTTTTACATTTGGGGGATGTTATGATTTTATTTTTCAAAACATAAACTGCCAGATCAACAAAATCAATTTCTTTTTGCTGATTTATCCCTTGTTTTTGTTTCAATCAGCATGTGAGCCAAAAAAGCATTGCGTATTCAGTGTTTTAATTAAAAATCTTTTTGCTTGCGATTATATATAGGTAAATTATTCAAAAAAAAGAAAAGAAAAACATGTTAATTTTTAAATATAAGACTCAATTTAAAAGAAATACAAATACAAATATGTAATTTATATGTATTTACGAGTAAATATTTTTTGGGGGGCGGGGTGTAGGAGGTTGTTCTGGAATTGATCATAAGTTGTTGATTGCGTAAATCACATCATAATTAACCTTAAACTGTACGTGAATTGATTGAGAAAAAGAATAATTTTAAAGATTGAATGGCGGACTTCGCTCAAAATCTTATCAATACAAGTGAACCGAGTGATAAGGTGTGTTTATGCCTTTGATGAGCCTCGTCAATCTGGTCCGAATTGTTTTGGGGCTTTAATGAATTTTGCCAAACAATTCAATGCCTTCACCACCCAGCATTGAATGGGAGAGATTTTTATGTGTGGTTGTTATTTAATAAGGGTTCTTTCATAACATCAGATTGAAAAGAAAACAGGAAGGAGATATTAACCTCCGCAGCTTTCTCTCTTCCCTTTCATGAAGAAAAAACAAGGCAATTGAATGGTTGGATTGGGTGGTGCACTAAATTGGATTAGCTGAATAAAATGGCTGTTTCTTGCGCTGTGGAACTAATAATATTTTACATCAGTCCACCACTGATAGGATTCAGAGGTGGGATAGACAATAAATCCCAATAGAGCTCGACCATAAAATTTTTTGTGTTTTAGATTTGGGATCTATTATATAATTTCTAGCTTCACTATATAATTGGGGTAAGTATTAGTTCGAAATTTATGTTAATACACAGGTGGGGTATTGGTGTTTAAGTGGAGGTATTTGAAATTTTGAATTATTTAGGAAGAGGTATTGGTAGGTCTGCAATAAAATTCAGAATTCTGAAGTAGAATGCAGTCTACTTATCCCTATTTTTTTCTAACTATTGTGATTGGAAGAAAAACTCGGCCTAGGCTGACCTAAGGGTAGACCTGCCCCTCAAATCCGAAGCAGAGTCCAGTATACTTATCCCTATTTTTTTTTCTAACTATTGTGATTGGAAGAAAAACCCCGCCTAGGCTGACCTAGGGGTAGACCTGCCCCTCAAATCTGAAGCACAAAATACAATAGATCCCTAAGGGTAAGGTTGATTGCCCTCTATTCCCCGTCTTTGATTTCCAAGATTTTGACTTTTACTATCCTCACAAGGAGTTCACATCTGCCCCACAGCATATCTCTGCCGTGTATTGAGAATATCTCCCGATAATAATATCAGAACCGATAATGTCATCATTGGGAGATATTCTCAGTACACGGCGGGAATGTGCTGTGGGGCAGAGATGAGATCTTCCTCACAAGGATCAAGGATCAAAATATATAGATAAACGTTGATTACGTCAGATGGTGTGGATCAGGAGTTCAAAACTGCACCCCACAGGCTGGCGCCCCAAAAACATCACAGACAATAGCATTTCGCCGCATGTCCTCCCCCCACATGCATCCTCTTTGAACCCATGCAGAGCTAACGGGACATCCGTTAACTCAGATCACATCTCCTCTCTATAAGGAATCGCTCCACAGAACATCCCCGTCGTGTATTGAGAATATCTCCCGATGATGACATCATCAGGACTGATACTATCATCGGGAGATGTTCCCAATACATGGCGGGGATGTGCTGTTGGGCGTTGTGGGGCGGCTCCTTGTGGGATAGATGTGAACTCGTTAACTCATCTCTTTAACACCAAAATACCAAAACGAAAATGTTTCCCCCATTCCATCTCAATATTCGACCTACCCTGTTATGCCTGAACCATGTACCTCCTCCTCTATCCTCGGCACCGATGCCGAGGCCGACTACTGTTCCGTCGTCTCCAAAATTGCCCTTGTCCTAATCAAATGAAACAATCTCGTTGCTGTTGTTATATTCTTTTGCTGCCTATATTCTTTGACACCATTTCTGCCTTATTATGAGGGGATCTATAGCGATCATGGCTTCGACCCTCAGACAATGACTCAGAAGGCTCACCGGTATGAGCTGTTGCAGCCGGTCCTAAATCCATAAATTGTCTAGGCACCATAGGTCCTCCACCGGCATCCTGTTTCTTGCCTTCCAGTTTCCCATCTGTAATCTAAACACACCCATTAAGAGACAGAATTAATTACTGACTCATACCATAACTGAATTCGAAATCTGTAGTCTAAACTAATAAGTAAAACCACAATATAAAATACGACGTTCCTTGTGTTCTTGGTTGTTTTCGGCTTTGCGATTTTGTTGCTGCATCAGTGTTACGAGATGCATTTGTAGTGCGTAAAGAAAAATACAAAATAAAAATAAAATATATGAGAACGAAGAGTAAAAAAACATGCTTGAGCAATGGTAGGGAAGATAAAATGTGAGAGAATAGATGAGATGAGAAGGACGGTCGTAAGTGGAATGGTCGTAGGTAGGGATGGATTCGAGCCGAGCTGAATCAAATACTTGATTATTCGAGCTTGGCTTGTTGAAACTGTGTTAGGCTCGAGTTCGATTCGAGTTAGAGACTTGAGTTCAAATTTGGCTTGGTTCAAAGCTTGTAAGTTCAAGCTCACCTCGCCTCAAGCTCGACTGTAAGTCATGTTGTTTTTAAAGAAAAATTATACATATAAAAATATTTTTTTTTTATATTTTACATGCAAAATATTACGAATTATAAAAATTATTTTATATATTTATATACTTATATGTATATGTATGCATGTATATAATAAAAACATTTTTATTTATTATACTAGGCTCACGAACCTCCCGAGCCAAGTTTTATAGGGCTCAAGCTCAGCTTGATTAGCAAACAAGCCCATATATCAGACTTGAACTCGACTCGAATGCCATTGAGCGCCAAAACTGCAACCTTCCTTTATCATGAAATTACTGGAAATGGTTGTAATCATGTTGAACTTATAACCTCTCAAGTTCTTGATCTAAAACAAGACTATGAACTTGACCTCTCAAGTTCTTTCTGTATGCAGGGCCCGTGAATTGTATTGCTTCCTTGCTGCAGGATTTCATTGTCTTGAGGTATCATAGCATCCATTTGCTTTTATAGTACGTGTTGAGTCAGATCTTCACCACTTGATATATTCCTTCATCAGCAACAGGCCCTCGTAGACCTTCAATGGTCCGGGGTCCCTAGGTCTAGAGTTTCATAGACTTTCGGGTTTGAGGTCTCTTAGATTTAGGGATTAGCTTGCATAGAGCTTCTTCACCAGAGAGTCACAACATGCGGAGTTTCATCAACAGCAAGCCCTCGCAAACCTTCAATGGTTCGGGGTCCCTAGGTCCAGAGCTTCATAGACTTTCGGGTTCGAGGTCTCTTGGATTTAGAGATTAGCTTGCATAAAGCTTCTTCACCAGAGAGTCACAGCATGCGGAGTTTTATTAGTAGCAAGCCCTCGCAGACCTTCAATGGTCCAGGGTCCGTAGGTCCAGAGCTTCGTAGACTTTCGGGTTCAAGGTCTCTTGGATTTAGGGATTATCTTGCATAGAGCTTCTTCACCAGAGAGTCATAGAATGCGGAGTTTCATTAGCAGCAGGCCCTCCCAGACCTTCAATGGTTTGGGGTCCCTAGGTCCAGAGCTTCATAGACTTTCGGGTCTGAGGTCTCTTGGATTTAGAGATTAGCTTGCATAGAGTTTATCCACTAGAGAGTCACAACATGCGGAGCTTCATCAGCAATAAGCCCTCGCAGACCTTCAATGGTCTGGGGTCCCTAGGTCTAAAGCTTCGTAGACTTTCGGGTTCGAGGTCTCTTGGATTTAGGGATTAGTCTACATAGAGTTTCTTCACCAGAGAGCATGATGCACAGAGCTTCTTTCTTCACTAAAGAGCACAACATGTGAAGCTTCATCAGCAGCAAGCCCTCGCAGACCTTCAATGGTCTGAGGTCCCTAGGTCCAGAACTTCATAGGCTTTTGTGTCTGAGGTCTCTTGGGTTTAGGGATTAGCTTGTGGAGAGCCTCTTCACTAGAGAACATGATGTACAGAGCTTCCTTCTTCACTAGAGATCCCAACATGCAAAGATTCATTAGAAGTATGCCCTCGCAGACCTTCAATGGTTTGAGGTCCCTAGGTCTAGGGCTTCATAGACCCTTGAGTCTAAGGTCTCTTGGGTATAGGGATTAGCTTGCAAGGAGCTTCTTTCCTAGAGGACTTAATGCACAAAGCTTGCTCCTCTTCAAGGCAATGTACTTTTATTTATTTTTTTATTGTATCAACATTTCTCTTTTGCTTATATAGGTGATGTCTTCTTCTGGTTCATTTGGTCTTGAAGCTTCATCGTCGTCTTTGATACAGCCTCCACCAAAGAAGAAATTACCTCAAGAAAGAAGTTTTAGCAAAGCCTGAAGACCTAACTTTGAAGGGGTGATATTTCTGATTTCCTTGTAGAATGATCAACACACTTATGGTTGTTATTGATGAACTTTTGACAAGTTCTTGTTGTCAACACAAAGTTGAGTAGGAGTAGCTCTTTGAACCTGATGAAGGCATAAAAGATGTGTTGGAAGACAACAACGCTGATTTCTCTCCATGATGATGTGATGCTTGGGCATGTGTCATGTTGAGGAACAATCCTTTGCTAATCTCATAGTATCAGCTTTTTAATTTCTCTAGATTCATTTCAATCTCTCCAACATAGAGGAGTTGTCATGGTTCACATGACTTCCGTTGACAACAAGAAACCCTACATTGATGTAATGTCTTGTACCTTTAGGGAGGAACAACATGGAACAGAGAAGCAATAAAAGCAAGTGGAAAAACACTTCTCCTTAACCTCCAAAGACAATACTCTAGCAAGAAGCAATAGAAAGATAGTAAAGCACATGTAGTGGAAAAGCTCAACAAGGCGAGTTGAAACAATTGAAGGCAACCAACAAACAAGAGATGCAAGTCAATGTTAAGTGACAAACACAACTTGTCGAGTCATACATTGCTCTTTGTAAAAGTATATTAATTATGTGAAACTCCAAGAAGTGACATTTCTCTTGTAAATGAAATAACTTCTACATTGTAGTCAAATGATGTTGGAAATGACTTGATATTTCATTCTTTTTCTACTAAGAGAGAAATTCTCATATTTGACTTTTGTTTTGTTGTTCACAATTTAGGCTCATGTGGGCCAGGAGCATTACAATGCAAAGAGACCTTTTTTTTTTGCCATTCACAGTTTAGGCTCATGTGGGCTAGGAGCATTACAATGCAAAGGACTAGGGGCAGTACCTCTTAAGGTACTTTCCATTAATGGGCCCAAGACGTAGACCCTTTGGTGTGATAAGGAGATAAGCACCACTAGTGTAGACTTCTTCCACCATGTGAGGCCCATCCCATTTAGGGTCAAATTTTCTCCCTGAACGGTGTGAGAGAACGATAGGTTGTCAAACAACAAGGACAAGATCTCCTTTCTGAAATGATCAAAGACAAACATTTTTGTTGAACGAACGAGCCAAACAAGCTTGGTAGCACTCTATTCTTTGTTGAGGTTCTAATCTCTTCTCATCTAGCGCTTCGAGCTTAGCTAGTCGTAGCTTTGCATTCTCATCATCTGTAATTCCCTCCTGGATAGCCATCCTTAGGGAGTTCATTTGTCTCTCTAGGGGAAGTACAATTTCTACACCATATACTAAAGCAAAAGGAGTTGCATTTGTAGTGGTGCGGTAAGATGTCCGATAAGCCCATAAGGCCTCATCCAAGCGTTCATGCCAATCTTTCTTGGACTTGGACACAATCTTCTCAAGTAACATATAGAGAGTTTTGTTGAAGGCCTCTACTTATTGCCAAACTTGTCACAAAACTGTGTCACCAATGCTGCTGAGAATGGCTTCCCATTATCTGTGATTATGTAATGTGGAACACCGTAGTGGTAGACAATGCGAGTCCGGAGGAAGTTAATAACATTTTCTTTCTTTACTTCTTGAAGAGGAACTGCTTTAGCCCATTTGGAAAAGTAATCCGTTGCTGCTAGAATGAAGAGGTACAGGCGAGAAGACTTAGGCAAGGGACCAACCACATCAAGTTCCCATGCATCAAATGGCCATGATGCAACTATAGGATGTAGAGGTTCTGGTGGTTGGCGAATAAAATCCCCATGAATTTGACATACCTAACATCTTTTGGCATATTCAATTGTGTCTTGTACCATTGTTGGCCAATAGAAACCCATTCGCTTAAGGCGATCGTGGAGCTTAGGTCCTGATTGATGAGCACCACAAACTCCAGAGTGTGCTTGGTCGAGTGCACTTTGGACTTCGTCTCCGTGGATACACCTCATGTAGACATCATTGAAGGAGCGTCTGTAGAGGTTGTCATTGTAGTATAGGAAACGAGGTGCTCGATGTCGTATGTCAGCTCTACGCTTGGGATCTTCGGGCAACTTCCCATGCTGCAAGTAGTCGATGAAGGGTTGTCTCCAATCCTCAACATCTATAGTGAATACAGAAGTCACATTGCTTTCTTGCTCTATCTCTTCTTGAGGTGACTTAGGGGGAAGAACCCACTTCACACAAATGAGTATTGTTGTTGCTTCATCACCCGTGAGTGCTAAGACTACCGCTAGATTGGCAAGGGCATCTGCTTGCTTGTTTTCGCTTCTAGGTACATGTTCAATGGTAGCATGCTCAAACTCCTTTAGTAATTGGATTGCATAGTGGTGATAGGGAACTAAGTCATCCTTGCGCACCTCTTACTCTGTCTTCAATTGGTTGATTACCAACTTCGAATCCCCATATACCGTGAGGTGGTGGATTTCCAAGTCAATGGCCATTTTTAAGCCAATGATTAAAGCTTGATACTCAGCCATGTTGTTAGAGCAAAGCTCAATTAAGACAAATGAGTATGTGAAGATTTCTCTTTGTGGTTAGACAAATACAACACCAGCACCCGCACCATCTTTGCATGCTACTCCATCGAAAAACATCATCCATGCTGGTAAGATGTCTATGTAGAACACTTCTTCATTAGGAAGGTCTTCGAGAGTTCCCAACTTGCTGGAATAGGGTGACCTGCAAGGAAGTCTGCCAGTGCCTATCCTTTTACAGCCTTCTGTGGGATATAGGTGATGTCAAATTCTGACAAGAATAGAGCCCATTTAGCTAGTCTCCTTGAAAGTATGGGTTGTGTCATGATGTACTTGAGGGGGTCTGCTCTTGGGATAAGGTGGATAGTATGCGCCAACATGTAATGACGTAACTTTTTCGTGGCAAAGATGAGAGCAAGACAAGTCTTCTCCATGGGTGAATAGTTCAACTGGGCTCTTATTAGTGTCTGATTGAGGTAGTAGAGTGCATTCTCTTTCCCTTATTCATTGACTTGTGCCAACAAGGCTCGCAATGACTGTTCTTGTGCAGCGATGTATAGGATAAGCGACTTCTTAGGAATTGGTGTGGTAAGTACTGAGGGTTTGAGGAGGTATTGCTTTATGCTCTCTAAGGCATTTTTGCAGGCCTCATCCCATTCAAACGGGACATCCTTTTTCATCAGCTTGTTGAATGGTTGAGAACGTCCTACCAGGTTGGAGATGAACCGTCGAATGTAAGCCAGTCGTCCTTGGAGACTCTTCAACTCTTGTAGGTTCCGCGGCTCCGATATGTTTTGGATGGCGTCAATCTTTGA
Organism: Nelumbo nucifera; assembly: GCF_000365185.1. The sequence goes on from NW_010729089.1 coordinate 8,059,027, forward strand.
TTGTTCAATTTCAATCCCCCGATGGCGAACAATGAATTCGAGGAACTTGCTTGAGGTGACTCCAAATGCACACTTGAGAGGGTTCATCTTTAGTTGATACCTCCTTAGCTTATTGAAGATGTTACACAAATCATCGAGATGATCTTCTCTCTTCTTAGACTTAGCAACCAAGTCATCGACGTAGCATTCAACCTTCTTGTGAAGAATGTCATCGAAGATCCGTTGCATCACGTTGGTACATAGCACCGGCATTCTTAAGACCAAAAGGCATTACTTTGTGATAGTAGATCCCCTTTGGTGTTCGGAAGGCCGTGAGTTCCTCATCCTTAGGCGCCATGTGAATTTGATTGTATCCAGATGAACCATCCATGAAGGATAATGCCTCGTGGCCTATAGTTGCATTTACCATGAGTTCAGTGATAGGTAAAGGAAATTCGTCTTTTGGGCAAGCTTGATTTAGGTATCGGAAGTCAACACAGACCCGGATTTGGCCATTCTTCTTCCTCATAAGAACATTGTTTGTGATCCAAGTTGGATACTCCACCTCCCGAATGAAACCAACTTCAATGAGCTTGTTGATTTCGACTTCAATTTGTGGGATCAACTCGGGCTGAAATTGACGTTGTGCTTGTTTGATTGGTCGTACCTCGTGCCTAATAGATAGGTGGTGGACAACAACCTTTGGATCTAACCGGGCATTTCCTTGTATGTCCAAGCAAAGACATCCTTGTGCTCCTGAAGTAATTTGAAGTATTTGGCTTCTTCTTTAAGGCTAAGGAGTGCACTGATGTAGATAGGTCTAGGTTCCTCTTTAGTGCCAAGGTTCAAATCCTTCAGGTCATCACTGTTGCTTGGCCTCCTTCTTCAAAGGTAGGTGGACTAGGCTCAAGTTCTTCATATGAAGAAGTGCTTGACAAATCTTCGTCCTCTTTCTCCTCAATAGTGATGTGATTAACCGAGACAATGTCTTCATCCTCAGTTAGCCCTTCACTTTGTTCTTCCATGTCTTGTCCTGGTTGAAGGTTGAACTTTGATTGAGAAGATGATGGAGATGTGATGAAAATTGTCTATTGTCTAACTATCAATGTCTCATTAGAGGAAGCTTCCAAGTTCGCCACCCTCTTCATATGAGAAGGAACAACACTCCGGCTCAAGGTTCCCTAACTAACGATTTTCACCTTCTTTGTAACCTACTTTCTCAAGGAGCTTCTTAGCGTTGGGGTCAAACCACCCTTCTTGATGCTGCCCTACTTTACTGGTTGATGAAGCTATAACAAATCCTTTTAGAGGTGGTTTAAAGACTGATGACTTCGATGCCGTGGAGATTGGAAGTACAAGATCCTTCTCAAGAACTCCAATGTCACTCCTTGGTATTGGTTTAGTGATTGATGCAATCATGACCTCAAAAGGTACTTGCTCTTTCCTTCTCCTTGACTTTGGTGTGTAACGAAGCACTTGAGTTGACTGGTTACAAGAAGAGGAAGTCGATGGTGGAGTTGTTGGCAAGGTAGCATATGCATGCTGGTTTTGTAGATGCTCCTTATCACCACTTGAAGATGCATTTTCTTCTTCATGCATCGTGTCTTCCTTTTCCTTCCAAACCTTCATCATGAAAGGCTTCGGCACGGAGATCGGAAGAGCTTCTGAAATGACCTTGTCAGCATAGAACTTTGCGTTAGCAAAATGTGCTTCGATTTTGTTGAAAGGCTCTGGCCCAGCGACTACTTTCCTTTGTGTTCCATTATGGTAGTATTTGAAACATTGATGCCATGTTGAAGGAAACACTCCTGTCTCATGCAACTAAGGGCGTTCCAAAAGTAGTTGGTAGGATGTTTTGGCATCGATGACATGTAGAAGGGCTGGAGATGTTAAGTCCCCTATTTCTATCTTGAGACGCACCATGCCAACAACACGTTATCCCTTTTGATTGAAGCCTTGGATTGTCAACATGCTCTTTAGCAATTCATCCTTGTTAATTCCAAGTTGTTTCATAGTGGAGGCTGGCATGATGTTGACAATAGATCCACAATCAATGAGGATGCATGACATCTTCTGTTCATGAATATACATATTAACATACAAGGGTCTATTGTGTGGACGTGACCCAAGCTGTAAATCCTCATCTATAAAGGTAATTGTCACCAAGCAATCCACACAGTTGTCCCCTTTTGGTACCTTTCTTTGGTACTTGTTGGGGAGAATCAAGGTCTTCGCCATTGCAAAGCGAACCTTATGTGGTAGTTGTAGCGCTTAAGTAAGGCTCAAGTGGATGGCACTTCCTCTATTTGCTTTGCTACTTCTTCATCACACATGGGGTGCTCTTTAAGAAGCCTTGTCTTGCCATGTCTTCGTCCTCGTCGGATGAAGCCTCTTCTACTGATGGTGATGTTTCCTCTTCGTCAATTGTCACCATGTATGTCGCTACACATTCCTCTAGAAAAAGTTCTCTTGGCATGAACTCCCAAAGGGTTACTGGAGTTGGAAGAGGTTGTTAAAGCACTCCCTCCTCACTAGCTGGTGGTACCTGAGGTGCTTTCTTCTTTGGCACTTTCTTCTTCTTGGAGGCGTTGTGCACTCGCCGTTTTCTAATCCGCTTTGGTCTGGTTGATGTAGGGACAACGGGACGGGGAGCCTTGTTCTTACGCTGAGAGATGACAGTCCATCCGATCTTGTCCTGAGAAGATATTTCTGAGTCACTAGAGTAGATGGAGATAGTCTTGCCCCCATTCGAAATGATTCCTTCTGGTTGGTGTTGTACCTTCTCCTTAGGTTTTTTGCTGGTGAAGGTGGACCACCCATCTTCTATCTCATCTTTTGAAATTGATGGCTCTTCCCAATAGTCCAAGTCATCAGTCATTAGCTCATAGAGAGTTGGGATGTCAGGATTGCCGAACCTTGGCATGTCAGGATAGGCATAAATCGTAGTCACCTCTTGATCAACATTAAACTGGATAGGAACTGCCCCTTGTGGGAGGGACATTGTAGGAAAATACATTGTTGGGGGTCCATCTACCTTGCCTCCAATCTTCGTAATTTGAGGAGAATCCATTGAGTTGTGTTGTGGTGTTGACTTCTCTTTTACAGGTGCATAGTTCCTTGAGGTTTGGACACTCACTATAGATTGAGTAGAGGAGGAAGAACCTGTAGAGGGTTGTAGAGGTATGGGGTCAAAAGACCCAAAGTCATCATAATGACGTTAATAGCAACAAAATTATCACCAAGATCTAACTCGATCTTTCCTTGTTTTGTGAGACGAAGTATTTTGTCCTTCAGGACAAAACACTTTTCAGTTGGATGACTTATCATCCGATGGTACTGATAATACTTGGGGTCAGTCACACGTCCTTTCTCTTCAGGTCGCTTGGGCGGTGGCAGCTCAATCAACTTTGATTGGAGTAGCTGGCTGAGCATTTCTAGAATGTTAGAGTCAGGAAATGGATATTCCTTCTATTCTAGTTCCTTCAGAGTAGGCCTAGATTTCTTTTGGCCTTGGTTTGCAAAAGACTTCCCTTTGATCTCTATCTTCTTCTTCTTGCTAGAGATCTTAACTGGTGCAGTGGTAGTATTCATGACTTCCTTTCCTTTGGAGGAGGAGGTCTTAAGGTCCTTCTTGACTTCTTTCTTACCTTTCCTCTGTTCACGAGGATCACTTAGTTGGGGATTTCCATGCTTGGCTATTTGGATCTCCAAGTCATGAGTTCGAGTAGCTAATTCTTCGAAGGTGGTAGGCATGTTCCCTTTGAGGCTGTAGAGTAGTCCCCAATGCGTCCCTTGGACGCATGTGTCTATGGTAGAGGATTGGCTAATTTGTTCCTTGCATTGAAGGGTGAGGAATTCTCTCTCAAACTGGTCCCAATTGTCTCTCAATTCTCTCCAACCGTTCGACATGTATATTAGAAGTGAGTGAGGAATTCTCTCTCAAACTGGTCCCAATTGTCAATGGAACCTGGCTGGAGGTCTGTGTACCAATCAAACATTGTAGACTTGAGGGAGCAAACAAACTGCTTCACCATTTGGTCACCGTAGGTTCCCGCGTTGTTGCAAGACTTGATGAAGTGGGCTATGTGTTGCTTCGGATTGCCCTTCCCGTCGAACTGTTGGAACTTAGGAGGTTGGTATCTGAATGACATGCGCATCTCATCAATGCAGCGAGTGTATGGTTTGGCATACACTAGAGAGGTCTGTGGAACTCCTCCATATTGGGCCCTTATGGTGTCAGCGATCATGTACTGGAGTTGTTGCATCGTCAGAGAAGCAACGAAAACTTGGGTGGTGTCTTAAATCATGTTCAGCATGTGACCTGATCATGCTCCTCTTGTTGCTACTTCTACTCCTCTTGTATCTCCAGTTTGTTAATTAGGATGATAATTTGGAGATCCTTCTCAGCGTTGGAGCTCTTGAGGTTGTCAATGGCTTCAGCCATATTCTGGAGTTGTTCTTTCATCGTCGCGGCTTTTGTCAACATCACTGCTATGACGCCACTAGAAGTAGAGTAGGAGTTGTGTGATGGAGAGGAGTAAGACTCCGTCCTCGACGCAGTGCTGGATTCGTAATCTGGGAGAAAGTGTTTCTTTCCTTTCACATCAATGTTTGGAGAGTTGAAGAGGCTTTCCTTCTGCAGAGTAGTCGCCTTGGTGATTTTCCGTGTAGGAAGCTCCATTAGAGACGGTAGCTGCGCTTTGTTGGATTTCGCCATGGCACGTGTGACAGAGCGGTTGTAGGAAGAACCAAAAGCGCCAGAGGACTTGTGGAAGGAAGTTGCAGCCTTCTTGGTAGCCATTGGATGACTGTTGCAGTTGTCGACTCAAAAGATGAGAGGAAGAGAGTGACCCACCGGGTGTGCCAGAAATTTGTCGACACAAATTTCAAAAATGAATTTGTAATAATGAAAATACAAGGGAATTGCACCCTCTTTGATTAATGCTCGATGACGTGAGCAACCTCTGATTGACGGTCGAATTTGGTGAAGACGAGGGCCATTGGCGTGCTTCTCATACTTCTTGAAGTGTTGATGTAGATTTCCTTGATTTTGATGCTTTGGGAGATTTGATGTAGATTTCTTCACTCCGGGCTTTGCACTTGATCGGCTGTAAAGGATGCTTCTCTAAGAAGGGCCCTTTTGTTGTGGCTTGATCTTCTTTGGAGAGCTTGAATCCAAGTGTTGTAGAGAAAGAAGAAGCTTTTCCCTTATTTCTTCTCTCTTGATCTTGCAGTTGTTGGAGGTTGTAGGAGTGTGTGGTTGCTTGCAATCTTCAGCGTTGATGTCTGAGAGCTTCTTGCAGTGTGATTCTCTCGAAAGGAAGAAAATGAACCCTCCTTCTTCCTAGGCAAGGCTATTTATAGGCAAGGATTAAGGCTAGTACCTCAGTCTACTTAGCTAACCAATCCATGTGAGTGGGGTGTTGAATTAACATTAACTCCTATACATGCACCATTATGTGAGTTAGTGGTCTTACCAATAGGACCACCCTATTACAATAGGAGATGGGCCAAATTGGACTTAATACATTTGGATCCTTAGGCCACCAAGACATATTTATGTAGACTTGGGCCTTGGGCCCATGAAGTCCCATATTAATTTGAAAAGGCTATCATGTAAATTAAGTTCACTTATTTAGCTTAAAAAAATTCACATGTCTACAACTACTTGCGATGCATAAATGACAAAAGGTAGCCCAAAACAAAAAATATCACCCTTATTGACAATCAATTGCAAATTTATGGCCTCTAAAAATTTTCAATATATTGTAATTTATAACCCATGGTGACCCTGTCAGATGGACCAAACTAATGATTTTTGACAAAATAGCACGTTTTGAACAGAAAAATAAAAAATGAAAATAAAGCTAGGTAATGGTTGAAACGGTTCGATACCCAAGCCTCTACCCTTGCCCCGATGAAGGTGAGAATCAATTCCCAATATTTTCTATGATTAACCGTTGGCCTTATCAAATACAATCGAGCCAGTTGGCATGAACAGAGAAAGAAGAGGACAGAGCTTGGTGCACATTAAATGTGGCCCCATCAAACTCAGATTCAGTCCTCACAAGACTGTGTTCACACTGTCTTCACACCCACTTGCAGCAGTTTTGCATTGAGAATGCAGTTGCGAATGGCTGTAAGTATGGTGTCTTGTGAGAACTGAATCTGATCTATCTCTTTAACATATGGACATTATTGCTCTCCTTATTGCACAATAAGACCTCTACCTAAAAATTCCAACGAATTTCATAACAATGGAGAAATGAGTAATATATGATTTGTGTTTTAATGTGTAAAAAATAAACGAGTCTTAACTTTTAATTGTTCATCAACACCAAACCACTGAATATATGATCACGGTCTTATGAGGACTGAATCTGAATCTGATCTCTCTCCATAACATATGGACATTATTGCCCAATATGACCTCTACCTAGAAATCGCAACCAATTTCATAACAATGGAAAAATGAGTAACATATGATTTGTCCTCTTATTATATACGTCTTAAGTGTACTTTCTTACCTCCCATTTAAGGAAGGACACCTGTCCATTTATAAAAGGAAGAATGACGGTTAAAATTTAAATTAAATGGAATGAAACCTCGTAACCACTAATAATTAGAACAAAAAGAAAGAAATCCAACTCTAAAAAGGAATCTGAATGTTGTCTCTCCCTCTCCCACTCTCTCTCTCCATATGAACGAACTATCTTCTTCTTCTTGCCTCTCTCTCTGAACTGTTATTTTTCCTGGCAGCAATCCTTCAATTCAAGGTTTCTTTCCCTGTCCAATTTACCTGAAACAGTTAATGGAGGTATTTGAAATACAAAATATCCACACTTGATAAGCTCCAATTCTAAATAATCTTGAATCAAACTAAAATATGTAACAAAATTAATTGTGCTAATTTTGAATTTCAAAGCTATTAAGTAAACTTGAGCACCAAGCATGTATATAATAAAGTTAATCACTTTTTTTTTGTCATTTTTACATAAATTCTCTCTCACACCTGGATAAGACGGTTGGCTTTTCAAATTGGTGAAAAATTGGACAAACACCTAAATAGATCATTTGATTCATGACCGAAGATAGAAGCCATACTTGGACATTTAAATATAGATACAACCCATATATGAAACAATTTAGGCAACTAGCCCAGGGCCTATCGACATGAGACAACCAAGGCAACGAAAGCAATTGCACCTCTTACGAGAAGATGCTTTAGTAATTCTGATTAGCCATTTTAATCATCAATGCTTAGGGAGAAAAAAGGTTTTGTAGAAGAATTATTACATGGTTTCAAGTTTTGGTCTTCCGGCCACAAAAACCCTTGTAGATATGCCTATCTTCATTGGGTTTAATCTGAAAGAGGGGGTTTGTGATAAACCCAGAAGGTCATTGCGCACTCCAAAGAAAAATCCCAAGTTCCTGGATTGACTTGGTCAGCTAGCTATTTGTTGAAGTTCTATTATTTCAGTTTCTGTTATTTGTTATGATTTGAAATTGTCAAGGTCAGAGCTAGTCATTAGGAAAGTTGTTACATTCTATTTCCTAGAATTCAGGTCAGTTAGCTAGTAATTAGGAAAGTTGTTACATGGATTTGCTTTGAGTTTGTTTCCTAGAGTTCAGGTCGGTTAGCTAACAATTAGGAATAAGTTGTTATAGGAACTAATATTTATGTAACCACTCTAGCTGGAATGGGCAAGCTGAATTATTCTCTCTCAGTTGGTCCATCTTTCACCAAAAGAAAGTATTATTTTTTGGTTGCCTTGAATCTGATTGGGACCTAACAATTGGTATCAGAGCTACAATGGCATCCAACAAAGAGCGAATTGAAATACTAGAGCAAGGGTTGGGAGGCTTACAGGATGAAGTACAGCGGCTTGGCCTTGGAATGGGCGATTGAATGCAGCGGATTGAGGAGTCTTTGAGGGCTCTTTCTGACGCGGTTCTCTCCTCAAAGGCATCTCCAACTTCGCACTCAGTAGAGCGGGGTCAGTCGCACCGGCACCAACAGGATGAAGTAGGGGATGATCCAACATAATGGTTCAATCGTGTAGTTCAGTAATTTGAATTTCAGAGAACTCCGGAAGAGCAGAAGGTGAGCTTGGTGGCTTTTCACTTGGAGGGTGAAGCAAACCAGTGGTGGCAATGGCTGAATCGGACATACAAAGAGGAAAACTAGTCGGTGACGTGGTCCATGTTTTCTGAAGAGCTTTGGGCTCGATTCGGACCAACAAATGGAGAAGACTTTGACGAGGCTCTCTCTCGTGTAAGGCAGACTGGGTCACTTCGGGACTATCAACGGGAATTTGAGAAATTGGGCAATCGGGTACAAGGCTGGACTCAAAAAGTTCTCGTTGGAACGTTCATGGGAGGCTTGAAATCAGAAATCGCCGATGGTATTCGCATGTTCAGACCAAAGACTTTAAAGGAGGCAATCGGACTGGCACGGATGAAGGACGAACAACTCGCATGATAGCGGAGGTTTGCCCGACCAATTCCCTAGTACTTCTCTCCTGCAAAGGCCCCTCAAGCACCGCGAACTTCACCGGTGACCCCTAAACGCTTGAGTTGGGAAGAAATGCAAAAGAGACGAGCTCAAGGTCTCTGTTTCGGTTGCAACGAGAGGTTCACTGCTGGCCATAAATGTCAAGGCCCGCAACTCCTTCTCCACGAATGCCACACCGACAATCAAACTCATGATGATAGCTGTGGGGGTGACGGATCGCTGCTAACCGGGGAAGAGGAGCCAGAAATATCCATGTATGCGACAACAGGGTGGACGTCACCACGGACTATGCGGATCACAGCTACAATTGGGACGCAAGAGGTAACAATATTAATTGACAGTGGCTCCACGCACAACTTTGTGAGTGACAGGATAGCTGATTCCTTATGACTGCCAGTAGTCCCAATCAAGGCATTTACAGTCCATGTAGCTAATGGAGAGTGATTCCTCTGCCAGGGGTGGTTTGATAAGGTACCAGTAGTCTTACAAGGAATTCCATTTTCACTTACATTTTATTCACTACCATTGGCTAGATTGGATATGGTTTTAGGAATTCAATGGTTGGAAATGTTGGGATCCGTAGTTTGTAACTGGAAGCAATTGACTATGGATTTCAAATGGAAAAATCAAGCACACAGGCTACAAGGAATTCAAAGSGGGCTTCAAGCCACTTYCTTAAARACTACTACAAAGGAACACCGTCAAGGTCAGATGGTTTTTGCAATTTATGCTCAAGCCGTAGAAGAGTTTCAGTGGGATGACATTCCAATAGATATGTTGCAACTATTAAGAGAGTATGAAGACATCTTCCAAGAGCCCACCAAGCTACCGCCCTTAAGGGAAATCAACCATCACATTCCTTTGAAAGAAGGGACACAACCCATCAATGTTCGCCCATACCGGTATGCTTATTTTCAAAAGGCAGAGATCGAGAAGCAAGTGCAAGCAATGTTGGATATGGGAATCATTCGACCAAGTACCAGTCCATTCTCCTCTCTCGTTCTGCTGGTGAAGAAAAAAGATGGGTTCTGGAGGTTTTGCACAGATCACATGGCACTCAACGCAGCCACTGTCAAGGATTGGTTTCCAATTCCATCAGTAGACGACATGCTGGATGAATTACATGGAGCAGCTTACTTCACAAAACTGGACCTTCGAGTGGGTTATCACCAGGTAAGAGTCCACGCCCCTGATATTTCGAAAACTGCTTTTAGAACTCATAATGGGCATTTTGAGTATCTAGTTATGCCTTTCGGCTTATGTAAYGCCCCTTCCACTTTCCAAGYTGTTATGAACTCTATATTTCGACCACACCTCCGCAAATTCATATTGGTTTTCTTCGATGATATATTGATCTATAGTCCTACCTGGGACTTACATTTGAGTCATGTTCGCACCACCTTAGACATTTTGAAACATCATAGCTTTTTTGTCAAAGCAGGCAAATGTAACTTTGGCAAGCAGGAGCTGGAGTATTTGGGCCACGTGGTGACATCCCAGGGAGTAAAAGTTGATAACAAGAAAATAGAGGCCATGATAGCCTGGCCGCAACCCACTAATGTGACTGAGCTACGTGGATTCTTGGGTTTGACAGGCTACTACAGGAAGTTTGTTCGAAATTATGGTTTGATAGCGCGCCCTCTCACTAACCTTCTCAAAAAAGGCTGTTTCAAGTGGAATGAAGAGGCGAAGGAGGCATTCACACGGCTCAAACAAGCCATGACGACCACGCCTATCCTTGCCATGCCAAATTTCTCCGATCCATTCATCATTGAAACCGATGCTTCAGGAGATGGAATCGGGGCTGTTTTAACTCAACAAGGAAGGCCGATAGCATTCCTAAGTAGAGCATTGGGGGTTTCCAAGCGGTCGTGGTCTATTTATGCTAAAGAAATGTTAGCCATAGTAGAGGCAATTCGAACTTGGAGACCATACATCCAAGACTGGAAGTTCTTTATTCAAACAGATCAAAGAAGCCTCAAATACTTTTTGGATCAACGTGTGGCCACCCCCGAACAGCAAAAATGGGTTGCCAAACTTCTTGGGTATGATTATGAGATTATCTACCGGCCTGGACGTGAGAACTCAGCGGCTGATGCCTTATCTTGCCGAGCTGACAGTCCTCTGCTGAATCCATTAGTTGTTTCACAGGTGTCTCTATGGGATGATATACAAAAGGCAGCAAAAGATGACGCATATTTGCAAAAATTATTCCTACAGGCATCGAGCGATCTACCGGGAAATTTCTCTGTGAAAAATGGATTATGCTTTTACAAAAACAGTGTGGTCGTTCCTAATGCACTACGAGGATAACTTCTACAGGAATTCCATGATAGCAAGATGGCAGGCCATTCGGGAGTGTTAAGAACTTACAAGCGGTTGGCTCAACAGTTCTACTGGCCATCAATGTACAAATCTGTCCAGGATTATATTGCGCAGTGTACAACCTGTCAGAAAATTAAATCTGACACACTGGCACCCGCGGGGTTGCTCCAACCACTTCCAATGCCTTACTAGGTATGGGATGATATTTCCTTAGATTTTATTGAAGGCTTGCCGACTTCATGTGGGAAAGATAGCATAATGGTGGTTGTGGATAGGCTAAGTAAATATGCCCATTTTATTGCCTTGTCCCATCCCTTTTCGGAAAAAATTATTGCTGAAAAGTTTGTGGAGAATGTCATCAAACTCCATGGAATGCCAAAGTCTATAATCAGCGATAGAGACCCTATTTTTATTAGCAAGTTTTGGCACGAATTTTTCACCATGTTAGGTACTAAATTGAAGTTGAGCTCATCCTATCACCCACAGACGGATGACCAAACAGAGGTGGTAAACCGTTGTATCGAGCAATACTTTTGCTGCTATGTCCATCAATGGCCTCGTAGATGGTACAACTATCTATCATGGGCTGAGTATTGGTACAACACCACCTTCCATTGTTCTATAGGAATGACTCCATTTCAGGCTTTATATGGTCGACTTCCCCCTTCAATTCCGTTGTACACAAACGGTTTGTCACGTGTCAATGAGGTAGATCAGATTCTTCATCGGGACAAAGTGCTCCAACAATTAAAGAAGAATCTAGAAAGGGCAGCCACAAGAATGAAGCTTATTGCTGATCATAAGAGGAGAGATGTGGACTTCGAGGTAGGTGACTTTGTGCTACTAAAATTACATCCCTACCGCCAACACACAGTATTTAAGCGTGCACATCACAAGCTTGCTAGTCGGTTCTTTGGCCCTTTTCAGATTGAACAAAAACTGGGCAAAGTGGCTTATAAACTATCTTTACCTTCGGAAGCCAAAATACACCCTGTTTTTCATGTTTCACTCTTAAAGAAATTTGTTGGGACCCCCTCACCTACTACTGTTGAGTTGCCACCACTTTCTGATGGAGGATCTCTCCAGATTGAACCAGAGAAGATATTAGACGTACACTAGATAAAGCATGGCTCTAAGTTCCTACAAGAATATTTAGTTAAATGGAAGCGATTGCCCATTGAAGATGCCACTTGGGAAATTGCAGCGCTTCTCCAAAATCAGATTCCTGCACTGAACCTTGAGGACAAGGTTCTTCCGGGCGGGGAAAGTACTGATAAACCCAGAAGGTCATTGCGCACTCCAAAGAAAAATCCCAAGTTCCTGGATTGACTTGGTCAACTAGCTATTTGTTGAAGTTCTGTTATTTCATTTTCTGTTATCTATTATGATTTGAAATTGTCAAGGTCAGAGCTAGTCATTAGGAAAGTTGTTACATTCTGTTTCTTAGAATTCAGGTCAGTTAGCTAGTAATTAGGAAAGTTGTTACATGGATTTGCTTTGAGTTTGTTTCCTAGAGTTCAGGTCAGTTAGCTAACAATTAGGAGTAAGTTGTTATAGGAACTAATATTTATGTAACCACTCTAGCTGGAATGGGCAAGCTGAATTATTCTCTCTCAATTGGTTCATCTTTCACCAAAAGAAAGTATTATTTTCTGGTTGCCTTGAATCTGATTGGGACCTAACAGTTTGTTTGAGGGAGAGAGAGAGAGAGGTGGTGGATATATTAGGGGTCAATATTCAATTTCCTTTTTAGAGTGGGATTTGTTTTTTATTTTTCTAATTATTATAGGGTTACGGAGGTTACAATCCATTTAATTTAAATTTTGTAAATGGACAGGTATCCTTCCTTGAATGGGAAGACACCTAAGGGGTACACTATAAGAGGATAGACGATCCCACTCCTGCACTCCATATAGAAGATTTAATCTGCTACTAAAATGGTTGGACTTGGCTTAAGATTTAAGCTGCTACTAAAATGATTTTCGAATTTTTAATTAAATTTTTTCTAGATCTGATTTATATTTTTTTAGTATTATATTTCTTTCGTTTTGTTTGTTTTTAATTTTCAAATAAAACAATTGTTCGTTTACTTTTTTTATTTTTTATTGCCACATAATCTTTCTTGTTAGAATTTACTTTGGTAGTTGTTAATTAATTTTTTATTTTCTCTTTGCAATAATTATTTGTTGCTTTATTTGGTTTCCCTTTAATTAGTTATTTAATTGAATAATTAATTTTTAAATAGGAAATTGTTCAAATTTTTTATTTTGAGTTTAAATTTCAAATCTGAATTTAAATTTTAATTTTAATTCAAATCTGAATTTGAATTTCAAATTTCAAAATTTAAATTTCTAATTTCTAATTTCAAAAAAATTAAATAAAAAAATAAAAAAAATATATATATATATATAATAAAAATAAAAATAAAATAAAACTAAAAAAATTTTAATTAATATTTTAAAAAATTTTGCTGAATTAGTTGTGAATGTATTAGGTTTTTTTTTTATTATTTTAATTATTCCTTTTGCTGAATTAGTTTTATTTTATTATTTTATGTTAAATTGTTGAATTGCATATTAGAGATAATTGTTCATGCATTGTAATTAGTTGCATTTATTTTGTTTATTGTATTTTTTCGGTAATCCATTTAAGGGCAATCCAACTTAAATAAGATAAGGTGGGGATTTCATCACCCTTCCTTGGCCCAAAAATCACCACCCTTCATGTGCGGTTCACGCTAAACCCTAATTTAAATTTTGGATACCAAGATCCTTTAGGGTGCCTCACATTTGGTTCAAATGTGTGCTGAATTTTAGGGAAGCTTGTAATTACTGGCGATTTTCTAACCGACCCGACCTGGTCGGTTTACCTAGAAATGAAACTGAAACCGATCTAGTACTAAGTAAAACCGACCTGGTCCGTTTGAATCGGGTTGGGTCGGTTTGGATCTGTTTTGTGAATGATTCTCTCGATATGAACGGTAAAGGATTCAAGTCTAAGAAAGCAAAGGTTGGATGCTTGAAAATTAAAAACGATTTGATGGGTTAAAACTAATATTTTATATATCAAAAATTTTATATTTAATATGTATATTTCTGAAATAAAGCTGAAATATGTATATATATATATAGTAAAACTGAAATATATCAAATATATATAATATCTGAAATATATTATATATATAATATATATCTAAGTCGGTTTGGGCCGGTTCGGTTTCGGTTTTCACACATGAAAACTGAAACCAAACCAAACCATCGGTTTATGTTTTTTTGTAACCCGAAACCGACTGGTGTAGAAGAAAAACCGGCCAACTTGGGTTGGATCGGACCGGGTTGGTCGGTTTGGTCAGTTTGGGTCTTGTTTTGAATAGCCCTAGGTGTCTAAGGAAAGAGGTTAAATAGCTATGCCTAAGCGGGTTTTGTGGTTACTTAATTAGGTCCTTGCGAGAGTAAAGGGAGCCTCCCACATCCTCACCTCTTACCTGGCTAACCAAAGGAAGTGGTGTAATTCCAAGTGACCCTAAGAGGATTCACATTCATTGAACCACTAGTTTAGGAAACCCTAGGTCAGCCTATAGGTCATTTGTGTGAATTGCTTGCATTTTTTTTAAATATAAAAATTCAAATTTGAATTTAAATTTCAGGAATTTAAATTTCAAAATCTGAATTTGAATTTAAATTTCAAGTTTCAAAAAAAAAGAGAAAATATAAAATATAAAAACATAAAATAAAATAAGAAAAATATCAAATTTGAGTTTAAATTGTAGAATTTAAATTTCAAAATCTAAATTTGAAATTAAAATTCAAAATTTAAATTTTAAATTTCAAAAAAGAAGAAAAAGGGTGGTTAAAACAAAATAAGATAAAATGAATTCAATGGTCGGAGTTTGTGGAACGGGAAACTACTTCCAACCTGAGTCACGGATAGATTGGAACCATGTGTCTCATCAACTGAATAGGATTAATGGGATAGCCCAAATACTTGATCAAGTCCTTGCATTTCGTCAACAAAGTGGCCTATACCCAACCTTGTCATCCTATCCAACATGTTCCGTCTATGCAAGACCGGCCCATCATGTTAACTAGTGTCTTGCGGCGGGCCCATGTCAACCAGCCATTCCAGACCAAGTACATGCAGCCAACAGATTTTTCCAACCCAATGCTAACCCGTTCTTTCGCCCATATAACCCTGGGTGGGAAAACCAACCCAACTTCACTTATAGGGCCCAAGTCCAAGAAACCACCCTACCAGATATACACTCTCAGTGGTCTGAAGCCCAGACTCACTATGAGTATAATGATAACCCTGGGACTCAACCGGCTCAACCATGTCAAACCTACACACAGTCCCAGTAGTACCACCTATCTAACTCCATGGCCCAACAGTTTTAGAGGCCACAAGTGTAGAGTCAATTCCAGCATATGTACCCTAGGAATCAACCGGTTCAACCGTATCAGGCTTACCCACAATCTCCTCAAACCTGTACAGTAGATGATCAATTCTTGCAACTTTAATAGATTATCCTAAATCAACAGCAGTCCATTGCCAAATTAGAAATCCAAATAGGATAACTAGTTGAAGCCAATGCGAGGAGAGAAGTAGGGCAATTACCGAGTCAACCGGTTGCAAATCCTAGAAATCAGCCACTGGGTTTTCCTCCACAACAAATTCCCCCACCTCATAAGAACCCTCAGTTCGAAAATGCCAAACCTGTTACAACCTTAAGGAATGGGAGGATTTTAGAAGACCTGTATGAGAAAAAGAAAGTCAAAGAAGAAGAAAAGGAGCAAGAAGACCCTAAGTTGCGGGGGGGGAGGGGAAAAGGAGGAAAGGAAACTTTAGAAGAAGAGCCCATAGTGAACCAACCTGTAGTCCCCTTTCCAATATAACTCACAGTCGGGCCATTGCGAAAGAAGAAAGAGATGCACAACGAGGAGATCAAGGAATTATTCAAACAAGTCCATATTAACATCCCTCTCCTCGACGCGATCCAACAAGTCACGCCCTACACCAAGTTTCTAAAAGAGCTGTGCACTCAAAAGAGGGAGCCACGATCAGCCCCATAAAAAGTGATGCTCTTGGTAGATATTAGTGTGGTCCTCCTGAACCAACTTCCTCGAAAAATGAAAGACCCGGGTGCTCCTCTCATAAGATATGTCATCTATGGAATCACCTTCGGTTGGGCCCTATTGGATCTTGGGGCCATTGTAAATCTGCTTCCGTTCATCATCTATGAAAGGTTCAGGATCTGTGAGTTAAAACCTACACCTATAATTCTGCAACTCGTTGATCGATCAGTAAAAACTCCTTGAGGTATTATCGAGGACGTCATTGTTAAGATAGAGGACTGTTATTTTACAGTAGATTTTGTTGCCATAGACAAAACACCAACTGAGAAACTGAACCATAACCTGATAATCTTAGGACGACCGTTTCTAGCAACGGTCAATGCAAACATCAAATGTAAATCGGGAGAAATGGACATTTCATTTGGGGAGCAGAAAGTCCAGTTAAATGTTTTTAGTGCCTCTAAGTATCCAAACCTAGGGGAAGATGAGTGCAATGTGGATATAGTGGACAATCTTTTGGATGACTTGTCTACCCCTTGGTTAGCCCAGTCTGAGCCCTGTTTGTATGAAGAAGAAAGTGAGTCTGAGAGTTTGGATGGAAGAAGTGAATGGATGTGTCTGGCTGAAGACATTAAACTTAGCGTTGGTTGGGAGGCAACCCAACGTAGTTTTTAGTGTTTCTGCTGTTAGGATTTGAGTTTTTTTCTCTTTTTTTTTTTTTTTTTTTGATTCAAGACTAGGTGGCGGACCTTGAACCCCTTAGGAAAATCCTATTGATTGTTCCCTTTGGCCCAAGTCCTTTTTGCATCAGCCTAGTCATGCTATTGGGGATAATGACACTTAAGTTGGGGGTGAGGAAAGAGAGGAAAAAAATGAAATTTTGAAAAAAAAAAAGAGAAGCTAAACCTTTAAATATGTAGAATTAAAATTTCATTAGAAAATTTAAAATTTATTTCCATTAAAAGAGATTCCCAAATAGAAAAAGTTGAGGAAACTGATAAAAGAATATTCAAGTTTGTAGAAATTGGTAGCAAGTGATAGGAGTAAAAATTGGTCTTATTTGAATATTGTTGAAACCGTTTAGAAATTGGAAAATAGTTTGCCCCTGCCAAGATAAGAAGAGAAAGATGGAGAAATTAGACAAAAATTCTTCAAATTGTTAGAAACAATGGACTGCCTTGAACAATGTTGCAACAAAAAAAAGGTCAATGGACACCCTAGACTTAGTAACCGGGTCTCTTCACCTAAATCAAGTGTCGAGATTCACATCAAATGGAAAAGGGAATGCCAAAGACACTTACTTAAGACTTAGTAACTGGGTCTCTTCACCTAAGGCAAGTGTCGAGATTCACGTAAAATGGTGGAAGGTAACAATAAAAATAAGTGTGCATATCAAGTTCAGGGGTAGAAATCCACTATCAAAAATTATAAGAAGAATACCCACTTGATTTCAAAAATAAATCTCCGCTTATCAAGACAGTCTGCAAAAATCAATCTCAGCTTATCAAGATATTTGGCTAATTTTGTGAGAGATGATCTTGCAATGRGAATGATCTCTTTACTCAGTGTAATTTTAAGGCTGCATTTCTAAGGGACTAGCAATTGTTAAATTGGGGGGTGTGATAACTCTATAGTTTGATGCCTTAAGGGCATCATTTTAGGGGTATTTTACGCCTTAGAATAATCAAAATGTCCATTTTCCCAGTTAAATTCAATATTGTGACCTCTGAGGGTCTCTGTGCAAATCTTGTGAAAAACTGGGGAAGTTTCATGGCTGAAATGCAGTTTTTGGGAATCTGGTGTGAAGTCTAGTTGAGAGAGGGGGTGTTTTTGTGAAAAACTAAGAACAGGAGGCATCTCTTATCTGCTAAACCCAGAATGACGCCCCTCCTACTGTATTAGCATTCTCCCCTCTCATTAGCAAACCCTAGGGCACCTTCAAGCTCATTCTTTTCATCCTTAGTAAACCCTAGCCGCCCCTAGCTGCTCAATCTCCACCTTCCATCCCTTCTAATCTCCACCATTCATTTTAGGGCACTGTCTTTTTAGCTTTTTAACCCTAGGGCGCCACCAAACTTCTAATCCTCACCATTCAGCCCCTAGTCATTAGATCTCAGCCCTCTATTCCATTTTCTATCTCAGCCATCCACTCTAGGGCGCCACCCACTCCTTTTAATCTCCACCTTTTAACCCTAGGCACCTTAATCTCCATCCTCCATTTCTGAGTTCCTAAATCTCAGCCCTACATAATATTGGACGCCCTCTCCTTCTCTTTTCTGCCTTAGGATCAACCATAACCATCCTAACCCATAATTAGAAACTTTAGGGTGCCCATATCTTTGCTAAAACCCAACTGCCACCCCCCTCTTTCTCTTTAATCCCAGTTGTATCCATCTTTCTCTATAAAAATGACCCAAGGGCTCCTGAGAAAGGGTTGGATTCTGCCCCTAGGTAAAACAAAAGGTTGATCTTGAGAAGTTCAAGGGTAGAGGAAGAGGAGGATGCCCAGGCAAGAAGAGGGGTTCCTGTTTGTAGTTCGCCTAAGCCACTACTGCCACCTTTGGATTCGGATCCCAACCATTAGTCTTAGATTTAATTTTTGTTCTTTCATTTCCAGTTCTGTTTTTTCCTTTTTGCAATTTACTTTCATTTAGTTTGATTTTTGTTTTCTTTTCTGCAGATCTGGAATTCGACCAGATAAGATGGAAGGCCTAACTCGAGAAGTTTGAGGGTCAAAGGAGAGCTCTAGAGACTGTTACCTCTGATCGGATTATAGACTTTTTATTTCGATCCTTTTATTTATTTATTTATTTTTCTGCACTTTTCACTTCCAACACTATTGGAATTTTATTTTAATGAATTTTAGTTTAATTAATTAAATTCTATGTTTTTGCAACTCTCTAATATGTTTTCTTTCCCATATTTAAGTAAATAACAATTTTTCCCTTGCTTCCTTGTGGATACGACCCGTTCTCACCATTTACTGCATTTGTAATTGTTTGAGAATCGGAAAAAAAATTATAAATATTAAAACTAGTGTTCCGAAGTGATTAATGACATGTTTCCGGACACACCAGTGCTGTAGAAGAAAGGAATTGTTTTTCCCAAAAATTTGGATATACATCATGGACCTTGTTTATGCCACCATTATTTTATTTTTTCCATTTCTATGCTTTGCACCCGGAGTTAGGTTTTCCATCATTATCGATACTTGTCTTGTATGGTGGGCGTTGGATCACCATATATCGAAGACATGGTTGTCAATCTCCTTTCAATCAACATTTTTTTTCTGGGCAATTTATCTCTCGTTCACTCAATAAAAGCCATAAAGAAGGTCCCCACTTTGTATTTGCACCGTGGACCTTAATTTCCAACATTCAAAACGTTTAAAGTGCTGAAGTTTCACTTATAAATTTCGGGCATCTCAGATCTGATCACATACAGACATACAGTACTCTGCTCAGAGAGAGAGAGATGGCACTTTTGGAGGTAAATCTTCCTACTGCTGCTGCTACTACTACAGGGGTATTCGAAACAGGAAAATTCAGTGTAGGAGTAAAAGATACTGTTTGCTCTCCAAAGCCATTAAGAATCGTCTCACCAACAGAAAGCGGCAAGTACCCGGTTCTCCTCTTTCTTCATGGCACTGCATTGTCCAATGTCTTCTACACCCAGCTCCTAACACACATAGCTTCCCATGGCTTTATATGCGTGGCCCCACAGGTTTGGTTCCTTTTCTCATCTCTTTCTTCCGTTTAGACCTGTGAATTACTAGCTATTACATGCCTTATATAGTGATGGATAATATGGGCGGGAGCATTTGGATTTTCAGTTACCATTTGGTGAGGAGATTTGTTGTGCAGCTCTGGTGACAAACTGGTTCTCTGAAGGCCTAAAATCTGTGATCCCGGGGGAAGCCCAGCCAAACCTTCAAAAGCTTGCCTTAGTCGGCCATAGTAGAGGTGGCAAAGCCGCTTTTGCGCTTGCACTTGGCCTCGCTCCTACCTCACTTGCATTCTCTGTATTAATAGGACTAGACCCAGTTGCAGGAAAATGTAAAGGGTGCGAATGTCCACCAAAAATCTTAACTTACCAACCTCGCTCATTCAATCTCGGGATCCCAGTTATGGTGATAGGAACTGGACTGGGAGAGAAAAGGAAGATTAAACTGTTTTGTCCTTGTGCCCCACCTCAAGTGAGCCATCAAGAGTTCTACGACGAAAGCAAGCACCCTCGTTACCACATGGTTACAGCGGACTACGGGCATATGGACATGTTAGATGACAATTGCAAAGGTATTCTAGGCACATTATCAAGTAGTCTGTGTAAAAGTGGAGATGGTGACAAGGACCTCATGAGGAGATGCGTTGGGGGGATTATTGTGGCGTTTATGAGAGAGTATTTGGAAGTCTCCACTGGGGATCTCAAAGGTATACTTGATGCACCTGAAATTGCACCAGTGAAGCTCGATCCAGTTGAGTATGATGAAGCATAAGAATTAATAATTAAGCATGGTCATGTCAGTCTAACCCAAGATTGGTATACTGTCCATGTTGGGATATTTATATATGTACTTTCCATTTGCATTAATTAATTACAATAAGCATGTATGTTGATATGTTCTCACTTAATTTCTTCTTCTTCATGTCATTTTTGCCCCCACCCCACTGTTAATTACCTCCCTTCATGGATCTACTCTCCATCTCCAACAACAGTTGGAAGCTCTTTTAATTTGCAACTCCAAAGTGGAGCCTAAAACCTGAAAAATTGAAAGCCCATTTTACTCCTTGTCATTGGAGCACCTGACTCTTAGAGCGAGAGAGAAAGTTCAACTGTGCAAATTAAACCCTCGATCGACGGAAATCTTCACCTTAATTTGCTCCTCCTCTTAACACAAGATTGTAAGTGCAGTACGCTTAGAAATTCAGACACCCATTTAAGTAAAGAAGAGAACAAGGATAAAAGAAACACAAAGACCCAACTAGCTATAAACAAAGGAACTTCAAGCAAAACAGGTTGTTGTTCGTTCACCCTCACAAAATGTGTCCGGGATCTCCGGCCCGTCTCGTTCGGAGGTGGTTTCACGCCTGAATGTGGACTCCGCATAAGCGGGTAATGTTTATCCAATCCCACCTGAAGCAGGCAAGGTGATAACCAGCTCTTCCAATGTGGCGTTGTGATCCTGGGGAATTCAAAGGTGATAGTCCGCTTAAGGGGGAGGTCGCTCGGCAAGTCAGGCAGGTCGCTAACCGGAGTCAAGTCAGACTGGTGGAAGTAAGTCGCCTTTTACGCTGACTTGAGGTCTTGCCTAGTTGTCCATAATTTGGCCTACCAAGGTGGTGCCGAGGTCATCAATGCAGTTGTAAAGTGTCGAAAGTGCTTCTGAGGTCTGATTACATGGTGTCGAGGTGTCACTCTGCCGTTCTGCAATGCCACTTGTCGTGATATCATTGGAGGACCAAATTACCCCTCATCAATTGCGCCCACTCCCATGTCTAGCATGATCAATCCAGTGAGGGAGTAGTCTTAAGCTGAGGTGATTTGGTCTGAGTTCTGTCCTCGATTGTGGTCTGACCAATGGCTCATGATCGGGTTGGTTTGGTCGGTCCGGCCTAGGCACGAGGTAGCATATCGGAGACGCACAAATGACATGCAACCATTAGGTCGCTTAGACGTCTAAAACACATTAAATTGATTTTGCCTCGGAATACGAATTGTTGCATTCTTGTGAACCGTTGGATCCAACTAGTCTCAACTGTCCATAGTTCAATTCATCTATCTATAAATAGGACCCTTGGGGGCCCATTTCTCTCGTCCCAAACTTTAGAGTTCCGGTGCACAGTAAGATCATGGAGCTCAGCGTTGTCAAAGTTATCGATGTTGCCGATGAGGTCAGTTTATTCATCCTAAGTGAGTCATCCTAATTGAGTCCAGGGAAGTGAGGGGTTCGTCCTACTAGGCCGAGTAAGGGACCTCGGCTCAAGACCGACGAGGTTCTCCTAAGAGGGCCTCATCTTCTCGACAGCCATCTAGGGCTAAAGCATCGGACCAATTTGGTTCCAACAAGCTCTCTATCGAGAACATCTACAAGCTCGTAGCTCAATATAGGGTTCCAAATCAGTTCAGATATTCCCTTCCGCTTAGGCAACCCTTGTGGGAGCATGATGAAAATGATGTCACTGTCTTCGAGGAGGCCCTAAAAGCGGGTCTTCGATTCCCCCTTCATCCACTTATTCCCGATGTGTTGAGCTACTATAATATTACCCTAGATTAGTTTTATCCCAACTTTATTAGGACCCTGGTCAACACCATCTCCTTTTGTCACCACGTCAGCTTCCCCCCTAGATCTTAAGACCTTTGCCGGCATATGCCATATAAAGAAAAATCCTTTCAGTACTCCCGGGATGTACAATTACTACTTGTCCTACTACCCTGGGCGTACATTGTAGAATGTCTACCCCTCCAAAGTACCAGCCTGGAAGAGGAAGTATTTCTTCCTTGACCGAAGTGGCGAATGGCTGTTCTTGACAACATTGAGAGAGGGAATGAAGGACACCATGGATGAAACTCTGAGTGAGTGGATGAAGATGAGGGTGTAGGTCCTAGTGGACTGGAAATCAATGTTGAGTGAATACTTGGCCAAGGAGAAGCTGATCTAGGCCGGGCTGAGTCCTCTACGTAGGTCATCGTTTCAAGCTTGGGCATTTCCCTTCTTTTTATTCGTTACTTTCTCTCTCTCTCTTTTTTTTTTATAGTTTGATTCACTCTTAGATTTCTTGTGCAAGAAACATGTTGGGCATGCCAACTTCCAGGCTATTCAAGGTTGTGAAGAGGAAGAAGAGGAATGTTGCTCACCAAGAGGCACCTTATGTCATTGCTCCGGAAATTGCTGCACGAAGTTCTAGAGAGGCTATGCCGGTAGTTGACTTGGTCGAGGATGACCAGCTAGAAAGGACCATACTAGAGTTCAAATCCGCCCATACATCCGAGGAGCCCCTTCCACCACTCGAGATCAAGGAAACCCGGTGGTTCGAACGTCGAGGCCATTCCCAAGGAGAGACACACCATCATGGACATTTGGACCTCCTTGGTTAAGAACAAGGAGGTCGTCTTTCCTGAAGAGGTCGTGGGGCTTTGCTAATCACATTCAAGTGAGCTTGATGGAAATCTTATTATTACCTCATGGTGGTATGTTCCCAACCTTTCCATTGTATTCATTCCAATATCCATTCTAGACTTATATCCCTTTTTCTCTTTTGTAGGCGAACACTTTAGTGCATTCCGTGTTGGGGCAGGCTGAGGAAAGTTTGGCGAGGGCCCAAGTTTCTGAGGAAGAAGCGATGGAGTACAGGTCCCGAATTAAACGGGTTGTCTGTCTCATCGGCGACTTGAAGATCGAGCTCGTTAAGGAGTAGAGTCGCATTACAGACCTGATGAGGGAGGTTAAGAAGCTAATCGAGGAGCTCAGACTCAAGAACTGGAAGTTGTAGGAGAAAGAAGCTGAACTCACCAAGCAATGGTCGAAGTTTATCGATGATGTTAATGCTGTCGAGGTCGGTGCAATTAAAGAGTTCAAGACTTCGCCCAATTTCTTGAAGGAAAGGGAGTCCAGGTGTGGCGCTTTTCGTCAGGGATTCAAACTGTGCTGAATGCTAGTGGCCTCAGTGTGCCTAGAGTTCGACCTTGATAAATTAAAGACCTCGGCGTGCATTGATGAGATGATGGGTCAAGTTGATCAAGATCCCAACTTCAATGAGGAGGAACACGAGGTCGATGTGGTCGGCGGGGATGCAGACGGCGAGTCTGATGCCGGTGTGGAAGGTGCTGGTGTGGATGGTGTGGGGGCAAATGAGGAACACGAGGTCCATGTATATACATTGTATGCTGTCAGCACCCGATTTTTGCTCGATCCACCGCCTGAACCTCCAATTCACCCCAAACTCCCGCTCAGACACCTCTGATCTCTCTGAAACACCCAAAAACCAAGAAAACCCAAATTTTACCCTAACCGCAGATCCACCATTAAACCTGTCTGGTACCTATACGATGGCCCCAATCGACCTTCACTTACACCTCAACCATTAGATCAGACACAACCATCAGACCAAGGACATATCAAAACACCTACCCATGAAATTTGAAATCAAGATTCCTTCGTTCACTTGCTCATTAAACAAAGATTTCGTTTAGACCATTCTCGCACCCACAACCCATATCCACTTGATCCGAGCACATCTAAGACAACCAAACTTTTCCAATCACCCCAGAATACCTAAAAACTCCTACATATGAAATTCCAGCCCAAAACACCTTCATTTACCCTCGATCACACAAAGATTCTATTTCGAGGTTCTAGTTTAACCGAATTCCAAGTCTGCCCGATCCAGGCCTAGTTGGCTCAATCTGATTTTACCAATCATCTTAGACTACCCATAACCCTGCCCTGAGAAATTCCATCCCAAAATACCTTCATTTACCCTAGATTAAACAAAGATTCTATTTTGAGCCCCCAAATTAAACCGAATCGAATCCTTTCCAGATCTGCCCAATACGGCCTAGTCGGGCGAAATTGATCCCACCAATCAACCCAGAATGTCCGAAAACCCCACCCTACAAAATGTTAGCCAAAATTTCCCTCGTTAACCCTTCAATCCATAAAGATTCCGTTTCGACCAATCTTACTGGCCCTCACACACAGAACCCCATCTACGGTCAGACCCATCTCAACCTTCCAATTTTGACCCAAAATCTTAGCCATTCAATCAGAACCCCAGTTCAACCCCTTAAACCCAGTTTAACCCTTTTTATAAATTATAAAAATACCCCCAAAACCTCTAAAATTACCAAAATATCTCCGGTCTCCTCATAAAAACAAACCTTAAACTGAATTTACCCTAAGCCAAGGAAAACAGAGAGGGAGGGGATATTCAGCTACTGTTCACTCTCCCTCACCCTTCGACACACAGCGGCAGATCGGCGGAAGTCTCTCTCCACTGATCCCTCTCTCTTATTTTCTTCTCCTTCTCCTTCTCCTCCTCCTTTTTCTCTCCTTGCTCTCACCCCACCCTCTCTCGGTTCACCTCTCGTCATCGCCACTGCAGGTTGTAGCAACGGTAGATCTGAACTCTTTTCCGTCCGAACCAGAGCAGCGGCGACATTCTTCTTCTTCCAATCCCCCGAAGCCTACTGTTCATCATCCCCATCTCGGAGACGAGAAGGCGACGACGGTGACCAGAGTTTGGCTTCTCTCAGATTTCTTCCACTCTTGGGTTCTCCCGTTTCTCTCCGCGCCAGCTTCCCTCATTAACTCCTCTCCTCCTTCTGCGAAATCCGGAGAGAGTTTCGTCATCTTCAACACAGTCTGTTATCTCTCTGTTTTTGGGAGGGCTATCGCATATTCATCTGCAACGAACCGCGACCTCACTTGTTTCACAAACCTCATCCAGAGTCCGGCGAACCCCAGGTTGGGAGGGTTCGCGCAACTGTCGTAATCTCTGATCACCTCCTGTAGAACGTACCGAACACCATGATCAGGAAGCACCAAACATCATGTCTGTTTGATGCTAGAAGATAAACCACGACATCCCTGTTTCAGTGATCGAATTCGGGCCAGAATACGCACTCCCTCATTTTCATCGTGTCATCCGAAGAGAAACCTCGAGGCCGAAATCTTCCCTTGCAGCATTCTAAATTCAAGCCACATTTTAGTTAGGTAACGCTCAATGCTCATTTCTGCTCATCTGTTTGGTTTCATTCGTGCTCTCTCATGTGCCTGTTGGTTTTACTATATCTCAGCTGGGAGGAGAGAGACCTGGCTGATTCAGCCCTAGTAACTCTCTACCAGTCCAGATTTTGCTTCGTTTATTACAAAAGGTTTCTGTAAAATCAGTTTGTTTCTTCTTGATCTTAATCGTCAGTTTCTTAGGTTTTACACATGTTTGTTTTAATTGAATAGGCTGTTTTCAGTTTTTCCTGTTATCATTAATTTCTTTTCTTTGGTTCTATAATGTTCATCCTATGCTTTTCTCTTGTATTGTTTTCTTTATAGCTTTATTATCTCTTAATATCAAAAGCTTCATGCAATGAATTTTTTTATGATGTTATGTTCCTTGTTATTTTTTTATTCTTTTAGTCCATAGATTAGTTATTCCTTTTTTTTTGAGCTACCATGTGGGCCCCACCTATCGGACTTGGGATAGGGGTACCTAACCCCTTCCCTCTCCCATCTGAGTCTTACCCAGACTAGTTAGACCAGTCCCTTTGACTTTGGAGTCACTATTTAGTAAAATGATGATGCCATTCTCGGAGGTTCCATCACGTCCATTTTTTAACTGATGGCAAGTGACTCCATTTTTTAATTGGTGACTCCATTTTTTAATTGGTGACTCCATTCCCAGCCCAAGTGGCAAGTGAGCCAGTTTTTCCGACGCTCACATATGCCAAGCTTTCGAGCTCGGCTTCCTTTATTTATTATTTTTTTGTTGAGTAGCGATGTACTATTTTCTTCTTTTATTTAATGGAGCCACCTTTTTGCACATCCTATGTCTTTATCTTTTTGCCTTATAAAGTAGGCTAAGTCTTAGAAACGCAATCCGATGTGCCAAGGTATCGAGGTGCACCAATTGTTTAGGTGCCAAAGCGACTAGACTAATGATTTTGGCTAAGTCAAAACAATGCTGAGTTGTCAAATTGCTAACGTACTCTGAGGTTGGTGTGGACATAGTTTAAAACTTTTGAACTCTTCATAGATAATATCTCCTTAAGTTATCAATGCTCCGCGCACAGGGTACCTGCCTCCCATCCAAAGTTTCGAGCTCGTACGTACCCTCACCAATCACCTTGAGAACTCTGTGGGGCCTTTCCAATTCGGACCTACCTTTCCCACGTCGAGCTCAAGTACCATAACCTTCCTGAGTACTAGGTTGCCAATTCGAAATTGGCGTCTCTTAACTCGGGCACTATAATACCGAGCTACTCGTTGCTGGTATGTTGCGGTTCGGATATAGGCTAAGTCACAAACTACTTCCACCATGTTGAGCTTAGTCCGTAACTCATGTGCTACTTGTCGTTGGCTTTCTTCACGAGCACTAAGTTGGCAATCCAGCTCGAGTATTGAACCTCTCTAACAAAGTATACTGCGAGGTGCTTCCTAACCTCCACATCTACTATCCTCCACCACTCCAGGGCAAGGTTCCTCTTCATCTGTCGGACATATTTGACTAAAGGGTCAACATTCAGCCTGAGTTATGATAGAGGGGCCTATTTCGGGAATTTCTATTGAACTCTGATCTGCATCATCTTCTCAGGATTAGTATTTGAGACTAGCACTAGGACGGTGTCCCCCATGGGGCGAGCTCTCTCGTCACCATTCTTCGAAGGTGGCTCCAAGTCAATGTCAACAACTTGCTTTCCTTTCCCCTTTAGTGCAGCCACGTAGCACTTGCGAGACTTGAGCTTATCACCTCACACCACTCCTACTCCATAGTCTGTCGGAAACTTCGACAGATAATAAGTTGACACTACCACTCAAAGGGCATGCAAGATAGGTCAGCCAAAAATGGCGTTTGTAGGGCGAGGGTGTCGTAACCATTAGGAAGTCGTGATCGAAGTGTACTGAGTTCAGTGCCAAGCCCAATGCTATTGGCACTCTCACCCGACTTAGGGGCCGCACCACATCTCTGCTAAAGCCGATCAAGAGACGTCGACCAGTTGTAGGTCCTTCCTCTCGAGCTCCATCCGTTCGAACGCCTCCAATCAGAATGATGTACATTATGACATTTATTGTAAACGAATAAAGTACATATTTGATTCATGTTATTGTGGTGTGTTTCTGTGTAATACCCTTAAACTGGACACTTATGAGACTCGTATTAGTTTAGAATGTTCACAGCCGTTGGATAAGTCTGGGACGATTTATCTTGCCAAGGCTGACACTGATGTACCGCCAAGTTGGTTGGGGTAGCCTGTCTCAGCTGATAGGGTGAGACCCGAGGTACATGTAGTGTAGGTTTACTTGAAACCCTGAACCAGACCAGATTTCCAGTATTGCACTGGACATTGGAGATTGATGGGCAAAACTGAAAAGTTACACCTGACCCCTAGACTTGATTATGATATTGCACTAGGTGTCGGATTGGGCTGTCTTTGATATCCCAATCAGTGAGATTCTTAGAGGGGGTCAAAACCTGGGTATGTTGGGACAGTATGAGAATTCATCTGAGTGGGTGATCATAGTGACAGGATCAACTCTTTTGTCGAACAAAGGTAATGATCGGGGATGCACTCTCTCTAATGGAAACCAAGACTGCCGACAGCCGATTTCAATCGTTGAATTTTGTTTTGCAAAATATATTTATATACGGATAGACATATATATATGTCCTCTCTTGTTGGGCAGTGTTTGATCATTATGCGCTGAGAGGTTAGGTGTAAGACCATTGAGGGTAATACCTGATGGGCTAATCTTGCATCTGCTCACAGTCCTTGGGTTTTTATAAGGTGGCTTGGCCCAGGGACCACTTAGTGTAAGTGTTGGGCCCATTAAGAGCCCATGGTGATGGGCTCAGGGGTTCACTGTCCATAATAGTGTATTCGGCTAGGACTTGTAACAGAGGCTATGCTGAACCCATGTGGCTGATGTGTAGATCAATGTTTGGGTCTCACACCATACAAAGAAATCCAATTAGGCAGCAATTTGGAGGGTTACTGAGCACATGGACTTATTGGGCTTAAAGCTCATTTCGAACTGGTCTAATATGATTAGTTAAACAATGGCGGATTTGGGATTTGGATCAGTAGATAGGATAGGGGGTTATCCCTATTCACTCAGAGAGTCTAAATCCAAATCTCTATTTGGATCTGGAAACCTCATAATGAGATTATGAGAGCTGATCTAATCTACAGATAAGATAAGGATCTATCCTTATCACTTAAAGAAAGTCCAGATTTAAATAAGGTTTTGAATCAGGAAACTCCTAATGGGATTAGGAGCTGATCTCTTTTAGTCTATAAAAGGAGGAGGGGGGAACCATTCAAAACGATCTAAAAACCCCAGACATCAGATCCTAGATCACAAAGAAAGAAGACAACAATAGTGTGACAGTGCCATCTTCTCCTTGTGTTCTCCTCTAGTTGCTGCTAATTGCCAGTTCGATCTCCATTCTTGTAGGAGCGATCAAGAATAGTTCTTGATATCAGTCTTTCTCTGAAGTCGTGTTCACAGCCTCCATCAAATTCTTGCTGAAGGGTTCGGTTTTTGGGAAGAACACTGCTGATTCTGCTCCACCCTACATTGTATCATCTTTAGTGGGAGCAGTCTTTGGAGATTTCTTTGGGCGTGAACACCTTCATTGGGAGTTACTGCTACTCTGTATCAGGTATATCCCTCTCCTACTTTTTGGTTTCAGATCTGGTTCAGTTTAGGTTCAAGATTGATCATTGAAAATGCAGATTTTCTAAAACAGGGAATGTGATTCCCATATGGGAGAGAGAGAAATTTTTGAAATTTCGCACAACCTACCTGTAGGGTAAGGCCATCCATATAATGGATCTCTCATTTCCTTTAGGGACGTCGGCCAACTGCAGGTCCTTCTTCTCGAACTCCATCCGCTTGAACGCTTCCAAGAAGATAATATCAGTTGAGCTTCCAAAGTTGTCTGGAATTCACTTTACCTCAAAGTCATTTATGACTAACATGACTATGAGGGTGTCATCGTGCGGATACTAGATCCCGCGAATGTCATCCTTGGTGAAGTAAATCACCTACTCCACACGAGGGCACTTCAACGAGTTCTCGTCCCTATGCTCAAGCTCTCGAACTGAGTTCTTTCCCGCCAAGTTGTTGCTTCCTACCACTATGGACCCTCCCGTGATCATGTTAATAGAACCATGGATGGGATGCTCTGTTGGTGGTGGGTCTGGAGGATGTTGGTCTCTGTTCTGGTCCCTACTCGATTGTGGCACTTCTCTTGGCTGATCGGTAGGTTGGCTTCGGTCCTCCCGCTTGATGAACTGCTTCAAGTAACCTCGGTAGATTGGCTCCTCTATCTATTCTTTGAGGTTACAGCAATTCTTAGTGTCATGGCCAATGTTCCGATGAAAGTGGCAATATTTGTTCGGGTTCCTATTAACAGGTTTCCTCTCATCCAAGGTGGTCATCTGACATACTCGATCGTCTTGATTTGCATCAGAATTTTTCCCTTCTTCGCATTCAGCACAGTGTAGTTACAGTTCTAGATGGGTGGGGTGCGAGAATGCTGGCCTGAGGATCTGATGCTTCTATATGGAGACTTGTTTCTTCCCCACGGTGACCTCCTACGATGGTTGCGGGGGGACATGCTATGCCTTGGTGACTTGCTCTTACGTCATTGTTTGCTACTCCCTGACTCATCTTCTGACCTCTTTCATTTGACTTTCAACTCCAACTGGGATCCAAACACTTGCTCGACCTTTGTAAACTTGGCTACTTGGTTGAGGAACTCCTCCATGGAGGCCAGAGAGTTCAACTTGACCTCCCAGTGCAAGTCAGGGTGCTAGACGCCATTGACCTCTACGGTGAGCAGGATGAGTAGGTCGAGGTTGGGAATCTAAAGTTGCTCCAAGTTGAACCGTTTGATGTAGTCTCAGAGATTGTCATCGGGTCATTGGATGACATTGAGTAGGCAAGCCACGGACTTCGGGCATCGCTTACTTGTGGCGAAATGTGTGGTGGATAGGTTAGTGAACTGGTTTCAACTCTTAATGGAGTCCACGACCAGTCCCGAACACCACATCCGAGTTGTGCCCTAGAAAATGGTTAGGAAGGCCATGCCAAGGCTCGCATCGTTTGCCCCGTATAGCTATATCAGGGCTTGGAAGCTGTCGAGGTGGTCAACTAGGTCGGTTGTGGGGACAACTAGTGGCAAAGTTCGAGACACCAGTTGTGCAGACGAGATGGCTTCCTTCTTTTCTTTCTTTTCTGCTTTCTCGTTGTCATTTGGGGTGAGGCAACTTCTTCCTAAGGCGTAGCATATGCGTCTACGACGCCTTCTCCACGACCCCTCGATTGAGCGGCTTCGATCCCAATCATTGCTGTAGTTCTGACTTTGGTCATCAGACTATTGATTCTGGTGGACACTTTGCCCAGCGTTCTAATGTTGTTGGTGTTGTTGCTACTAACGTATCTAACGAGGGAACTAGCAAATAGGTAACTTTTTTACAGATCCGGAATAACCCAGCATTTACCGAATTAGGTCCAATCCAAATAAGTTGGGTGTCGATTAAAAATTACTGAACATTTTTTGGTAGATTAAAGATTATTGAATAATAACTTCAAATTGTACATCGCTCCTTTAAGTGTTTAAGTCAACAGTTACGGCTCTGTTTGTTTGTAGTGGAAATCTAAATTGAATACGAATTTTGCACCTGTTTTGAATCTGTTTGTAACTATAATTAATTATACTTTTTTGTTTTTCATTTGTATTCATTGATTGCAAATTTTGTATTCCAAAAACTGATGTATAATTTGCACCACCTTCCTCACCTCACCTTTCTCATATAAAATGGGGATCACATGCATCATCTTGCTTCCTAACTCACTCTCAAACAAATAACTTTCATTGGCTCTTCCTACTAAGAGTGGATAGCTGTTTTACTGGCTATATGGGACCAATCATTTTGCTCCACACCAATAAAATAATGCAAGTGAGATTGAGTGATTGTGGGCTATATACACTTTATGGCTGGTATGGAGTAAAATTATTGGTCCCAGCTATCAAATTCAGATAATCCTTTGCAGTTCCTTAATTCTCTTTTATATAAGATGGGGTTTACATCATTTTACATTTTTTTTCTTCCTATTTACTTCTCATAAACAAATAAGTATTCAAATATGAATAGTAAATAAAAATTTACACTTTACCTATTTGCACTCCCATGCTTTTACACCATTGCAAATAAAATTTGCACGTCAAACAAACCCCAAGCCTATATAATTTGGTACTAAAGGAGATAGAATAAATATTCCACCAAGATTGGCTGCTATGAAGTCATAAACAACCTTCAATACAATATAGGATGTTTCAATATTAGTGAATCAGACCAGATGATCAAACTGTTTGGCCCGAGAACAGGTCAAGTCACTGGTTCCATTTTGACCTCGTTAAACCATTTATCCTAGTTAATGGTTTTTGGGTTATTTTTAAACTAATTCTAGTTTTTATTTATTTTAAAATAAAAAAAAAATTGAAAAAAATACTTTTATATCCCATAATCTTGTTTGATTATTCCCAATGGCCAAAATTAGTTAGGTTTTTAGTTTTTCCATTTTGATTTTGAGCTTTCTAGGTTGTAAACGACAAAAAAAATTGCAAATCTGACACACTGATCTATCATCTATGGAAGAGATGAAATCAATCATTGATGCAAACGATGAGAGATGAGACATCGATCATCTGAGATTTAAAATCTGATATACAAATGAAGCAAATATGATTTAAGATCTAAGAGAGATTTAGAGAGATGAGAGATTTAATAGGATAAACAGTGTTTCAATAGTGCTGATGATGAATATGGCAACAGTTGTTATTGGTGCTTCCCTCTTCTTCTTCTTCTTCTCAAGAAAACCGTGCTGCAACTAATAATTAACAGTGAATACGACACACTGTCAGTGCTTCCTCCTTTTTCTTTTTCTTTTTCAACTTTAACCAGCTGCCCTTCTCAAAGTCTCACGTTCCCCCTCCTCCTCCTAATATGATGATTAGAATGCAAATCTTTGTATTATTTTAAATCTTACTAGTTTGACCTGTTCAAGCCGAACAATTGAATCATTGACCTAAAAACTGAAGGCCAAAGTAGTTCCATTTCCAAATCGATTTTTAAAACATTACTTTAAAGTGAATCCCACTAACCCATTTTATAAAATGCATGTCACAAATTTTTAATTTTTTGATACACATGTACATGAAAGATTTTGTTTCTTATTAATGTGCTCTTGGTTCCAACAATTTGATTGGGTCATTTACTATAAAACAACCCTTTAATTTTATAGATTTATTAAAACCTACCTTATAGTTTTCATTTTACTAAAATGCCCCTTATAATACCTATTTACTTAATTAATTGACCTTTCATTGTAATGAAGTAGAGGAAATGACTAGGGGTGGAAATTGGGCGGGTTAGGTTGGATTCGGTTTGGGTTATGCTTCAACCCAACCCATTGATCCACTAACCTATAAATGACCCAGTTAGGAAAATTTAAGTGGGTTGGGTTCAACCCAACACCACCTTAACCCAACCCAATCCAACTTGCCCAACCCATTAATCCTACATACATAAATTACAAAAATATAACAAAATTATAAAAACATAAAAACAAAATTACAACAAAATATAACAAAAGTTATAAATAAACATAGAAAATGAAAAAAAGAATAACAAAAATTATAGGAAAGTATAACAAAGAATATAAACAAACATAGAAAATAAAAATAACAAAAATTAAACCATATGCAAGAGTTTTTATGTTCAAACTGGGCTTTGGGCTTTATATAAGGATTAGGCTTGAACTCGGGGCTATACATTTTCTATTTATAAAGAGGCAAAGTTTGATCCAAACCAGACAAAACACAACCCATGAATATGTCTATTCAACACCAATTGATGAAGACTCTTGCATAGGGGTGTAAATTAGGCCATGTCGGGCCCAGCCCATTAGTGTAGCACGCAGGCCATGCTGCAGCCCAGCCCGTACCTCCAAGTTGTGTCGGGCTTCAATTTTCAGGCATCTAGGATGGCATGGCATGACATGAAAAAGTGGGTCATGCTGCCATAGGCCCGCAAACCAGCCCACAACATGGCCTAGCACAACCCACATATATATTTTTATGTGTGTTTATTTGTTTGTGAGTGTGTGTATGTAATAATAATTAGATATAATATAATTATATAATAATATATAATATATTATTATATAATCTTTTTTTCAATTTTACTATACTATTTTATTCCAATTATATTGTAATTTTTTAATTTCATTTTATTATTTCATATATAAACAATAGTACACATCCAAATTCATATAAAATAAAATTTTAAGATTTTTTTTTTCATTTTTTTGTCTATTTTATTAATTTATTTAAAAAATTTCACTATTTTTTCAATTCTTTAAAAAGAAGCCCCTTATGGCCAAACCCAAAGCCCGGCCCAAGCCCGCTTGGGCTCATGCCATGGGCTGTCAGGCCTAACCTCTTAAGGATCCCAATGGAGGCAGGCACAACCCACATAGACCCACTAAACATTGGTAGCCAATAAAGTTGTGCTTTGATGGCCCAGCATACCCAATTTATACCTCTACTCTCCCATAAGTCAAGTGAAAAATTTTTTAAACTATCCCTAAGGTTTAAGAAATTGACTAACTATGCCCCTACTATTTCAGTATTATCTTAAAATACCCCGTTTTTAACAATTGTGGCGATCATTAAATCTTAACAGAAACACACGAAAAGGAGTTTTTACCCCCACCGCGGAAGTGGAGAAGAACATGTCGCCTGCAACGACAACCACTGCAACTTCCGTCCGGCAGTGCAAGAATGAATTATCACCATCATCTCTTAGAATTTAGAAATCCTGCCGTCAATATTGCCAGCCTTGAATGGTCTATACACTGTTAACTGTCAATATTACCAGTCATCACCGTCGGCCCTATCTTCTTGTTCTTCGTCTTCAAGTGGCAGACGATTTTTGTCTGCTGAAGTGGGCTAAACCTAGCTAATAGCGATGTCGACTACTACTATGAACCTGATCACAACTATAATCAGGTTTGGGATGAGTGCGACTTTTATTGCGTTTGTATGCAGAAGACTAATATGCGGAAGGATCCGTACATGCAGTTGAATCCCACCCAGTATTCGAAATGAGCTCCAGAACTGATATTGAGCAGGTATGCTTGATTCTCTGTTCTAAATTGGGAAAAAAAGAGATGCAGCAGCACCTCCTAAATTTAGATGTTATCCAAAAGTAAATAAAAGCTGAAAAAAGAGGAGGCATGAAAAGAAGCTGGACTGGGTTGATCCATGACAGGAATCTTGTAAATTCTTTCTTTGTTTATTTTTCCCTTCTTGTAAAGCATATAGTTGCTACATGGTGGCATTTTCTGTTCGCTAGAGTTGAAATTGAAGAATCCAATTTGTCTCTCCCAAAATTGGCCCATTTTGGCTTCCAAGACCATCCAACCACAATTCCAACAAGAACAGCAATCCATAGAGGACCGAAAAACCCCATGGAAGAGAATAGAATTGATAACCCAAGGAAAAATAGAAGAAAAAAGGTGGAGTAGGAGTAGGAGGAATATTTTTAATAAAATTTTTAAAATAGATTAATTTTTCAAAAATAATATTAAATAAGAGCAAAAACACTCCTCTTGTAAATTATTCATCAGCGTCGCCGCAACACCTCCGCCTATCTCCACCACCAAGAGAAAGAGAAAGAGAGTCCAATGGCCAGTTGGATCTCTCTTCTGTATCTTTTCATCTTCAGCTTCATTTACACGGAGGCTCAACTTGTCCCGGCCATATTCATGTTTGGAGACTCCCTAGTAGATGTGGGCAACAACAATCACCTCAAACTTTCACTTGCCAAGGCCGATTTCCCTCACAATGGCGTTGATTTTCCCGGAGAGAAGCCCACCGGCAGGTTCAGTAATGATAGGAATGCAGCAGACTTTCTGGGTACGTGAAACTACATCAATACAGAGTGTCTAGTGTAGACAACCTTAACTCTTCTTTTCGGTTACTTTTTATTTCTTTCACATTACTAAAAAGCGTCTAATCATCAACTTGGATAGTTGGATGAACTCTTGACGTTCATAGGGTATCTTATCTAACATAATAATTAAGCTAAATCTACTGAGCAAGCAGAGCAGATTAAATGGCATATATATATATATATATATATATATATATAACTGTAGGCGTGTCTTTTCTGAGGAAATCAGATCAGATATTTTGGTTTTCATCCCATTATACAGTCTTGGCGCTATAAACGTGAGAGCAATGAGATTACTTACTTGAGATACCCTACCCAGGCAAACAGGAGCTCTGCCTCTGCGTCCCATTATTTGAGAAACTCAACTGTAACTATAACAATAACCATTGGTATCACTGTACAGAGTAACAGAGGTAGAAGCTTATCATCTTGATTTGGTTTGGACAGCTGAGAAGCTGGGATTGCCGACAATAATCATTGGTATCACCAAAAAGAGCAATGCATACCTGGGTGGAGCCAGCTTTGCTTCGGGAGGAGCTGGAATTCTGGAGTGCAGTGATACACTTTTTGTAAGCACTCTGCACTCTTGTTTTGTGTGTGCGTGAGATAGAGAGTTTGGTAGGGCGATTTTCCTTTTGGTTGTGTTGTCTAAAGTGGGCGGAGGTGGCGGAGATAGATAGAGGTATTGTCGAAAGTTTTTGGAGGCGGCGGCACTGATGAATAGTTTGCAAGTGGAAGAAGATGAACAGTATTTTTGTCCTTATTTAATATTATTTTTTAAAAATTAACCTATTTTAAAAATTTTATTAAAAATATTATCTTTATTGATATTAGGGCCCAAAAGTTTCCCTTATCAGCTATAATTCAAAAAAAAAAAAATCCGCTAAATAATAAAAAGAGGAAGACAAAAGATGAAAAAAAGGATGGAAGAAGATGCAAATATGGAATGTTTGTTCATTTTCTTCTTTCAACCCCCTTCTTGTAAAGCAGCTGGACTGGATTGATCCTTGATTAGTTCCCGTATTCTTGAATTGAAGCTTTTTGACCCTATGAAGAATTCTGATATGGGTTAGTTGCAGTTATTGCTGTTGTTGGTGTTCTCTTATTGGTTTACTCTTCTTGTACTTTGCCTTCAAGTGGCGGATGATTTATGGTGTGATGGTTTTTGATTTACGTATCCTCCTTTTGATATTCAGATTTAAAGTTAAAAGGTATTGTTCAGTTGGTGTGATAATATTGTTCTTAATATTAAAGGGTATTTTGGGTATAATTTAACATTAAATCAAACATGTGAAATCATGTGTAAATATGTGACAGAAAGTTATTGTCAGAAACAATAAGAATACTTTAAGACAATATTGAAATAATAGGGGTATGGTTAGTCAATTTTCTAAATCTTAGGAGTAATTTAAGAAATTTTCCTATAATAAAAATATAAGAGGAAAAGTAAATTGATTATAGGAAGAGAAATGACAATTTGACCCAATTTACACCTCTACTCTTGTTTTCAGTGTTGAACGGAAAAAAAAAAGACTTAATAATAGGAGAGAAAGAGTAGATTTGGGGGGGTGTTGGAGAAAGAGAGAGAGTGTGTGTGTGCATGCATGCCGGGAGGGGAATAGTGGTTACCCATTGGATAACCGTGACCCAGCCCAATCCAACCCATTAAATAGCACTTCCAACTAGTGACCCAAGCCAAGTGGTTATAACCAATGTTTTAAAAACTGATCTATAATCAGAAGCGTTTTGGCCACTGGTTTCTGGGTTGATGGTTCAACCGTCTAGTTTGAATGAATAACCCGTCTAATTAAAATAAAAAAATGATCAAAACTCTTCAATGGGTTGAACGATTCGACCACTCAAATCAATGGTTTATTGACCAACTCAACGATTTTTTATTAGGGATCGGATTTGGGGTAAAACGGAACCAGTTGCTTGAATGATTTTCAGTCAGAACAATCCGATCATCTAGGTCAGTGGCAAATCGAAAACATTGATTATAACCCAAACCGTTAATTAATGGGTGGGTTAGTGGGTTGGGTAAAAAATTGCCGCCCCTAGAAATGACAATTTTGTCTATAATGTCCAGTCGAACAAATTTAATTAAAAAAAATAAAAATGAAAATGCCGAGTTGTTGCATACAAAGAATCCAAATGCCACTGTTCTCTCTACTTCATTTTTCTGAAACCAAACAATGTTTGTTAGTTCTGGAAACTAGACATTATAAACTTGACATAAACTTTCTATTAACTAGACAATCGAATTTAAGTAGACTGTGAATTTTAATAAATTTTATTAATTAGTTTTGAATGAATAACATTAATATAAGGTTTCAAACTAATTAATAAAATTTGTTAAAATTCACAGAGTACTTATATACGATTTAAATTATAAAAATAATTAAAACTTTAAAATTTATTTTAATTGTAAAGTCCTTCAACAAGTATTTAAAAATAATATAAACACGTCACTTTTTTAATTATATTAAATAATTTAAAACTGTTTTAGAAATATTGGCAATTAAAATTGTAAAACAAATTTATAAATCACTATTAACATTTGAAAATTAATATCCATTCAAACGCCAACTTTTTTTTGTACTTAACGCAATACACACTAACTTTTCAACGAAGGTGGTAATAGCGGGATTAGAATCCACGTCTCTGCTGGGCCTATCCATTTTAATAAGTCAGTGTTTGGGGTGCTTTCCTTTTTAAATGGGATTTTTGAACAAGTGCTTAGTAAATAAACAAATTTTTAGTGCTTGTGTGACATCATGGACAAACTTTTCTTTATAAAATGGCTTTTCAAAACGTAAGAAGCCAAAAGCCCTTTTTTTTTTGTTTGCTTATTCTGGATGTGCTTTCTGGGGCCAAAAAGCTTTTTCTGGGGGCTTTTTCCATTATATGCCATTTTTTTGGATGTTTTGGGTGTTTTTGACTTCTAACAAGCAATAAACTGCAGAAGCACTTCCAAACGTAAAATATCGGCTCTCATCTCATACTTTGAGGACTTTGAGACCACAAAGACCACACAATGCACAGATAAATGAGACTTATCTCTTTACTCGTGGAAGAGTAGACTATATATAGGAGCGTTCAAATTTGTACATGTTATTGCTAGCGTAGAAAAACTCCGCCTTGACCATGCCGCCTTCTTCTTCTTCAAGGAGTGTATTCGAAATTGGAAAATACATGGCATCGCTTCTGAGGATCGAGCCAGGGATATCCAGCTCCACTCGTTCTCCGTCTGTTGCTCCGCCGAAGCCTCTTTTGATCGCTACACCATCTGCTGCAGGAGAATTCCCGATACTTGTGTTCCTCCACGGTTATCTTCTCTACAACTCTTTCTACTCTCAGTTTATCCTACACATCGCCTCTCATGGCTTCATCGTCGTCGCTCCTCAGGTCAGTCACCTTCACTATCACTGTCTTTAACTCATCATCCACAAACACAAACACTCACGGAGACACTTTTAATTTCTTCTCTCTTCTCGCGACATTAAAAGTACTGTTTTAGATAACCCAAGCCTTTAGGGTATGTTTGATTTGAAGGAAAAAGTAGGAAAAGGAAGGGAAACGTAGGGAAACCTCTACAAACCTTGTACAGGTTTGCCTGCCTTTTCCTTTCTTTCCCTAAACCAAACACAGCCTTAGGAAACGTTGTCTTAGCCATTTCTGCTTTTTCTACGAGTCCTTCAGTCTTGATAACATAGCCATTATTGTTGGTATAGGTTGGAATTTAGAAAACACGGACGAGGGTAAGTCAGTAAATGGGCCTAATAACGAACCACTGAAACGGGGAAAATATATTGATGAGATGGTCAGATCGATTTGTGTTACTTTTTCTTTTTGAGCTGTCGACAAACAGAGAGGTGGCCCGCCACCACGCTGAACTTATTGATACCAACACAGAGATAAACAATGTGCATTACGGACCTTCAACATCACAACCCCTAAGAGCGATTTGTGACCATATAAATTTCTCCAGATTTCGTCTCTTCTCCTTTTCTTCTTCACCAAGAGAAAGAGACTGAGAGCTTTTTGTATTCTCTGAGACTGAATGACGACGGAAATGGGTCCTACACTCCTACTGGGGTGTTGAACCCATGAAAGTTATTTTTTGCAGTGTAGTAAGGACACCTCAAATATTCGGGCTACATATTGCTGTGTGTATTAATGAAAGCTTGCTTATACCATTGGTCCTGATGATTAATGGTTTCCTGTTTGGACAATATGTGTATAGCTATATACTGCTGCCGGACCCGACACAAGCGAAGAGATAAAAGCGGCTGCTGCAATAACAGATTGGTTGGCAGATGGACTGCAAAGTGTACTTCCTGAACATGTTCAGCCATGTCTAAGCAAGCTAGGATTAGCTGGGCACAGTCGTGGAGGCAAGGCCGCGTTTGCGCTTGCTCTAGGACTTGTGACGGGTGGTACTAGTACTAGTAGTAGTCTAAAATTTTCGGCCCTGATGGGCATTGACCCAGTGGATGGAATGGGCAAAGGAAAGCAGACCCCACCTCCAGTCCTCACTTATGTCCCTCGTTCTTTTAATTTGGACATGGGAGTGTTGGTGGTGGGGTCGGGGTTGGGCCAAGTGAAGAGGAACCCTCTATTTCCTCCCTGTGCTCCCAAGGGAGTGAACCACGAGGACTTCTTCAATGAATGCCGCCCACCAGCATTCTATTTTGTGGTTAAAGACTATGGTCATGCAGACATGCTGGACGATGATACCAAGGGAATCAGAGGAAAAGCCACCTATTGTCTCTGCAAAAATGGCAAGTCCAGGGAACCCATGAGAAGATTTGTAGCCGGGATCGTCGTTGCATTCATGAGGGCCTATTTGGAAGGCAATGCCGCTGACTTGACTGCTATCGGGGACGGCAGCCAAGTTCCGCCAGTACAGCTTCAGACCATTGATTTTCTTATTTGAAGATTATACATTTTTCCTGGTAGCTAAGCTAGCTGATCGAGGAGTAAATTATCTTATAGCTAGATGTTCAACTGTTGATGTATGGCATGGCTTATTCACTATGAATTAAATCACCCAAAAGAAAATTTACAAAAAGAATCAGAGCCCTCTTATTTCTACTAATGGACAGGCTGACAAACCAGGCCTACTTAGCGTTGGTGTTGGGCTTGGGCTTGAACAAAACATTTGGTGGTGCTGCAACCTCACGCTCAACTTATTTATTTGGGTTGCTTCCACAATTCATTTGGCGGCCATTCTAAACCTCAAAGGGCCCATATCATCCTTACCTGCTCAAATCTAGCCTTAGCAATCATGTACCTGAAATGTATGATGGCAATTGGCAAACACTATATCGCTGAAACAAGTAAAAAGAAAGCTAATGCTGGGTATTTCCAATTTTCTGTCTCTAACGACAGATAGGCGTGGTGTCCTGTCACTGGCCCATTAAAATGTGGAGCCCGAGCCGGTTTGGTTGCGTATAGGATGCGTTGTGTTAAATTGTTAATTGAGCCGTATGGGGCCCATATGAAGCCCAGCTTGGAACGTCAGAACTCAGAAGCCATGTGAGTGTGGCAGAAAGAAACCCATGCGAATGGGCACATAATTATGACTTATGAAGAGGCTTCGCTGCACTAGCCTCTAGCCAGCCGGGAACTGAGCATGTTCTACAGAACCCAATGATCCTAATAATGGGGCTTTCGAATTATTCAGCCCATCGGGATTTGAACACTGACGATGCTACCTTCATTACATGCTAGCTAGCTTGAAAAGTTTCTACGTAGTATTGTCAAAATTGTGGTTCTTTTGAAAGGTAAAATATCATTGTTTGCGCTGTAAGAAATTGCCCAACTAGTATCCATATTTAATATTTTCATCCCCATTGTTGAATCAAAAGTAGGGGTGTAAACAGGGCAGCCCAACCTACCCGACCCATTGGACCGAGCCCTAGTTAGTGCTCGAATGTTTTCGCTTCTCTCAACTTGGGATTTTCATTGTTACTTCCCAGTCCCCAGCAAGAGAGAGGGACATATGTGAAGTTAACTCTTGGCTAGTTGGATCGCATGTCCTAAAACGTGGCGTTTCTAACTGCTTCACTGAAAATATCTACCAGTAAAGAAGTTCATGAAATAAATAAATTAGAAACTGAAAACCATTATTTCATCATCTTTATAATCTTAGGGGCCGTCTGAGAACAGCTGAAGTTGATGAATTCAAAAGCTTTCTCTTTTGGTGAATAAGTTTTTATGGGGGATATGGGATTCTTAATAGCTGAAGCTGAAGTTGGATGGATCATTATATTATATCCTTAAAAAAGTTGGATCGGCAACATAATCCTGCTTTGCCATTCCATTCCCTTTTCCACATTTAAAATCTTAACAAACTCAATGTTTTCCAGGCCATTAAACAGGTGTTTGGCATCGGAGATGGAAATATCACAAAAATTTGTATTGGGCATGTAGAGTTGTAAATACTGTTTTATAAAAAAAAAATGGTGCTTATTTTTTGTTTGGAATTGGTGCTGCCATAGGCTGTTTTCTGATAAAACAGCACTGATTTAGGGGATGTTTGGAACCATGGCCATTTTTCTGAAAAATGGTGCCACGTCGGATCCACATAGGTGTTTCAACAAATGCCAATATATATGATTGTTTGGTTCATGCGCATTTTTTGAAAAAACGCTTGAACCATGGGCATGCCTCGTAAATCGGAACCCCACTGATGCATGAAACGCCAAGTTTGACGTTTCATGCACAAGTGAACCGTTGCCCCCAATGGTTGACTGATTGGTGATTACGTGTATCCTATGTGGTGCTTACGTGTCAGCACATAGATTAAAAACGATGATGAAAATCACCTTACCAAACAACATAGTGTTGTTCACTGCCAACTGGCAGAAACACTCCCAAACAAAATCAAAGCGTTTAACGTTTTTTTTTTTTTCTTTTTTTCTTTTTATGAAAAACAGGTCTTGGAAGCATGGGCGTTTTTTCTTGAAAATCTGTCCCAAAAAATGCCAGACGCTTCCAAACACCATCTTAGTGGTTTTGTTTGGTACCAATGCTGGCAACAACGCTTTCAACATGGTCTATATTGTCCAACGTTCAAGATGATGCCACATCATTGCATTGCTTGCAGCAACACAACATTTTCTCAGAAAAACATTGAATTTGGTGTTGCTCTAGACCACATTTTCCCGATTTCCAAAGCGTGGTCTAGAGCAACGTTTTTTCTGGAAAAACGATAACAAACAAGGGGT
Organism: Nelumbo nucifera; assembly: GCF_000365185.1. Next base: position 8,101,893 of record NW_010729089.1, read on the forward strand.
AATTATTTGAAGCACCAATTTTTTTGATGTGGCGCTGTTTTCTCAAAAAATGGCATCGATTCCAAACACCGCCTAGAACAACTGAAGTGTATCTGAACTTAAATTCGATTAGGGGTAGCAATTTTTCACCTAACCCACCCAATATCTAACCCGCTCATTTACTTGGCGGGTAGTGTGATCGACCCATCACCCAACCCACCCATTTAAATGGGTTGGGTTGGGTTGGGTTGTGGATAACTGTTGGGTTAACCATTGCAGACATTAGTATTAATTCCTTAGTTTTTTTTTTAATTTTCTTCATTTGAATTAAATAGTTTATAATTAATGCATTAATTTTCTATTAATTATTGATTAAATTTAGTTTTGTCTTAATCAACACTCTTCATCCAACATAAATCCAAATCAATTTGACCCAAGTCCAGACCAGTTCGATACGATCTGACCCAATCAAACATATATTGATCCGGGTTGACCCGAATCCGAAATAGACATCGAATGGGATGGCTCGATATCACTTGCTTTGCCCGGTTTGGGTCATTTGGGTCGACCCGAATCTGAAACGGGTTGGACCGGGTGTGGTCCAACCCTAAACCGCCCCACTTGCTTTGCCCAGTTTGGTTCATATCCATACAACACGACCCAAATCTGGCCCGATCCGATTTACTTCTTTTGATCCGCTTCAGGCCAATCGGTTCGGCCTCAAACCCATGCACAAACCTGATATGAGTCAACCCAAGTCAATCCACCATTTTTACTGAACCGGTCCGGTCAGGGGTCTGGTCCGATCGGGTTTTGTTTGACCGGACTGAACCAGTTCAGGTGGGGTCTAGTCCGACCGGACTGATTTGGATCTAAACGGTTCAACCACTCTTGAACTTGATGTGATTACCTCGAAGACAATCCAATTAGATAGTTCAAGTTGGTCTGACCGGTTTGAGCCTATGTGGTTCGTCAAATCCGAAATCCAAACATAGTTAAATGTATAAAAATAACATGCATGCAATGTAATTTGAACCTTCACCACTTGTATAAATAACAACTACTATTACCACTAAGCTATGACTAACTTATTTGTTAAAAAGAAGTTAGATTTTGTTTTAAGTACATAAATATAAGATTAATGGGTTTGGGCGGGTTGGATAGGGTTAAAGTGGGTTTGGGTTGAACCCAACCCATTTAATTTTATATAAATGGGTCATTAACGGGTTGGCGGGTTAAATGGGTTGGGTTGAAACTCAACCCAAACCAAACCCCAACCCACCCAATTGTCATCACTAAATTCGATTATTGGAATTGAGATGATTACGGCCCCCTATGGGCTTTCAAAGAAACAATTTAGGCCCCTATCATCTAAAATGACACTTAAACGCAAACTTGCTCTTTTTAAGCCAGAGTCTACCTAATTTGTAGAATTCAGATGCAAACCCTCAAACTGCATCTACCCGATCAACTCAGAACCATTGGGTAAAGTCATGTTCGGGACTCCTGAAACTTAATTTTGATGGGGCCAAATTTAATTCTAAGTCTAGGATTGGTCTGATTGTTTGGGATGATAAAGGAGAAGTAGAGGTGGCTCGAGATATTTCTATTGTGGCCAATTCGGCGTCTACTACTGAAGCCTTAGCGCTCTTTGAAGGCATCAAACTAGCCTTTCAACTGGATCTTCATTCTATTATTTTTGAATGTGATGCAAAAATTCTAATTGATTTTTTGTTGAAGGTCAACCCAAATCCTCCTTAGAGCCTTTTCGTACTCATCTATTCCTGCAAGAATCCGTTTAACCACCTTCGTAACTGTTGATCAGTTACATTCACTCCCAGATCAGGTAACAAGGCAGCCCACAAGCTGACAGAGTGCGTTGTCTTACTCCTCACCCAAAACTTGGCTTCAGTTCTAGAGTTTTTGAAAGACATTTGCAATTTAGATGTAACTGATAGTTAGATATATCGATCTCCAAATTAAACATTTACAGTATACCCACAATACACCCACCAAGAAAATTAAAACTACTCAAATTGCACAAGTGGGGGAAGCGGCATTCAGAATTCCAGTGCTCTTATAAATTCGTAATTCATCCAAACACTAACGTAAATTTTAACTTTCTTCACCCTTCAAAAGGGTGAGTTTCATAATTGACTAACATGTAAGTCAAAATAGAGATAAAAGTATTGGCCGCCACACAACATCATCATCCAAGCCTTATTCTATGGAGTTTGCAACATGAATTTTGTTTTGTTTCATCTTTCCATTCTTCTCCTTGCATGCCTTGTTTTGTCTCTAACGATTTTCCTTGTGTGGGATTTTCTGCCATCCACAAATTACCTAAAAGTCCGTTTCCTAAACTATTACTTACTAGGGGTGGTTTTTTTAGCCACTATGTTTTACATGGGTCAATACTTGTCTCCTACCTCATTGGAGGTTACAACCTCTTGATTTTTCAGATTTAAACTCTGAATCCTAAACCCTAAACCTTAAAAATCCTAATTGTAAACTTATAAACTATATAATCTAATTTTTTTAACCTTTAAACCTTAAAGTCTAAATCCCTAAACCCCTAAACCCTAACCTTAAAATATAAACTCTAAACCCTTAAACTTCAAAGCCAAAATCCCTAAACCTTTAAATCCTAACCTTAAACCTTAAGAGGGTGTTTGGTTTACATTTATTGAGTAAACGTTTTATACTTGTGTGTCTGTAAAATCGAGAAAAGCAATTAATGAGGGCGTTATGACACATAGGTGTCATTAGGCACCACATCAGCAAAGTGCCAATAAACATCTACCCGTTTTAGTAAGCTCCAAAATGAAGCTTCTTGAAATGAGAAAGATGCATAGAAATCGATGTTTGCAAAATACGTATATATGCAATTAATGATGCATTTACTGGTGGGGTGTCTATGTGGCAGCGTTTACTCAATAAATGCAAATAGAACCAAACACATACTAAATTTATTGTACAAAATGCCATTGGTAGGATGCATGTCCTCCAGTAGGATAGGAGGCAAATATTTTTTAGGATACTGCTCTTTAAGGACAGTGAGTGGTTTTCTAGGACCATGCTTGGGGCGTTTGCTCAAATCATCCCAAAATGTTATGGGCTGAAAAACAGATTGCTATTGGCTATTATTTCTCAAGACCGATTTGGCCATTGACCAGAGGGGTGCTTCCCTACTATCTCTTTGAAGTTAAATTTGAAATGCCTTGGGTTGGAGTTCCCTTGGTAATTATCCTCTCTACATAAATTCCCCTGGTATGAAAGGCTTGGTATTTGAGCCTAGATTTTTATGGGAGCTTCATTTCCAAAATTCGTACTCCTAGTGCTAAGTGTCGACACAAATTTCATGTATTTGATTAATACAAATATAGAGACAAATTACAAAAATGAATTTGTAATAAAAAAAAAATACAAGGGAGTTGAACTCTCTTTCAGTTCTACTCGATGATGTGAGCAACCTCTGATTAACGGTCGAATTCGGTGAAGACGAGGGATGTGGGCATGTTTCTCATACTTCTTGAAGTATTGATGTAGATTTCCTTGATTTTGGTGCTTTGGGAGATTTGATGTAGATTTCTTCACTCCGGTTTTCGTGCTTGATAAGCTATGAAGGATGCTTCTCTAAGAAGAGCCCTTTTGCGGTGGCTTGATCTTCTTGGGAGAGCTTGAATCCAAGTGTATTGTTGAGAATGGAGAAGTTTTTCCCTTCTTTCTTCTATCTTGATCTTACAGTTGTTGGAGTTTGTAGGAACTTGTGGTTGCTAAGGCTCTTTCTTCCTAAGCAAGGCTATTTATAGCCAAGGATTAAACCTGCCACCTCAGCCCATTTAGCCAACCAATCCCATGTGAGTGGGGTATTGGATTAGGGTTAACTCCCATGCATGCACCATTATGTAGGAGTTAGTGGTCTTGCCAATAGGACCACACTATTACAATAGGAGATGGGCCAGATTGGACTTAATACACTTGGATCCTTAGGCCACATAGACATATTTATGTAGATTTGGGCCTTGGGCCCACGAGGACCTATATTAATTCGAAGGCTATCATGTAAATTAAGCCCATTTTATTTATCTTAAATATTCACATGTCTACAAATGCCCCATCGAGGATGAGGTGACGGAGCTCTGTACGATGCCGATGTCTTCGATGATGTTGATTTCCATGTTGGATGATTGTTCCAGATGACTTAGGAAGAGCTTCACATAGTTAACAAGCTTCGAGCATACGAAAACTGAAGTTTCAGAATTGTGGTACATGAGGGCTCTTCTACTATGGAGCTTCGTATTTGCATACATCATTCTTTTGGTAATTTCTTGGAACACCTGCATTTTCTTGCAGGCTTTCTAATCTGATGATGATGGACAGTTTAACAAACCATACTGTTACAATTGGTGAGGTCAATCAGCATTTCATCCGTTTCCGCTTGGGTAAGGATTAATAGCCGTTAAGCTTGCTTTGTAGAGTCCATGTCGGAGTCGACGTCCTTCAAGGAGGAGACTTCGAAGAAGCCCATACTCCTTATTGCATACGACTACCATATATTTATAAATTCACATTAAAATCACGACTCCCCACTTCCGCTTGCCCTACTGTTTACAACTTTGATCGCTGCTAGGTTTTGGAATGGAGACGATTGCTAGAGCTGACGAATCTGCATTGAAGTCTTGTCATTGGAAGCCATCCTTGGAAGTCATAAACTCGACAGCGGTGTAAGGGTTATTCAATTTGTTGTTGAAAGTTTAAGACTGGTTGGAGATCGAGCATTATTTGGGTCAGAGATATAACACGTTGCAGTGCATCATTTTTGTAGGCAGAGATATAACAGATTGAATGTGGTTGCTCCTATGATGCATGTGATTGAATTTGTGCCTCTATTCAAGTAGCATATTCTCCTAGCTTGATCTTGTCATGCAAGCACATCAATAGCATCTTACTAATCAATAGCTTGATCTTGTCATGGGGGTTCACAATTTTGGTGCTTGTAGTGGGAACAATGGTGACATGGGGGGCCAAGGTGTGTCTGGAAACGTGTCGTTAACCAATTTGGAACACCAATTTAGAGATTTATAAATTTTTTCAATCCTCATATAACCTTAAAAAACTTAGTACATGGTGAGGAAGGGGTCGTATCCACAGGGAAGCGAGGAAAAAATTATTATTTTCGTTCCAGACAGATAAAAGGAAAATAGATATGGGATTTGCAGAAAATAAGAACATAAAATTGATTAATGATGAAATTAAATGTTCTAAAATGAACAAGGCAATTATTAAAATTCAGAAATTAAAGAACACTAAAATCAACAAAAGAAATAAATAAAAATGATCAAAAATTTGGATCTAGTGGTGGTAGCTATCTGAGAAGAAAAAATACAAGCATTCTCCTTCTGTTCAGCCCTCGAACCCCTCGAGACACCTTAGCCTTGAACCGAACGAATTCAGATATGCAAAACACACAAACAAACAGAAATTAAATCTAAAAGATTGCTAGAATAAAAATAACATAAAAGAAAATAAAGAAACGAAAGAGATTGTTAATCAAATCCAATGGCGGTAGTTGCAGATTGGTTGGACTGCTTGTAGGAACCCCTCCTAACAAGATATGGGCATCCTTCCCTTCTACAACCCTTGAACTCCTCAGAAAACCTTAGCCTTGTGAATTGGGTGAATTGACCAACCCCTTTTCCAAGGCCTCTAGGGTCCTTTTTATAGAGAAGGGTGGTCGTAATTGGGATTAGAGAGAAAGAGGGGGGCGGTAGCTGAGTTTTTGCAAAAGTATGGGTGCCCTAGGGTTGAGAATGGAGGGTCATGATTGTTCTAAGATGATCCTAAGGCTGAGAAGAGAATGAGAGGGCACCCAATATTATGTATGGCTGAGATTTGGGCTCCTAAGATTGGATGGTGGAGATTTAAGCGCTTAGGGCTGAAAGGTGGAGATTAAAAGGAGTGGGTGCCACCCTAGAGTGAATGGCTGAGATAGAGAGTGAAATAGAGAGTTGAGATCTAGTGGCTAAAGGCTGAATGGTGGGGATTAGAAGTTAGGTGGCGCCCTAAGGTTAGAATGCTAAAGAGAGGGTGCCCTAAAATGGAGGGTGGATATCAAAAGGAATGAAAGGTGAGGATTTAGTAATTAGGGGCAGCTAGGGTTTGTTAGAGGTGAAAATAATGAGTGGGGAGGTGCCTTAGGGTTTGCTAAGGAGAGGGGAGTATGTTAATACAATAGGAGGGGCGCCATTCTGGGTTTAGTAGATAGGATGCGCCCTCCTGTGCTTAGTTTTTCACAGAAACACCCCCTCTCTCATTTGGAATTCACACCAACTTCCCAAAAACTGCATTTCAGCCATGAAACTTCCCCAGTTTTCTTAGGATTTGCACAGGGACCATCAGATGTCACAATATTAAATTTAACTGGGAAAATGGCACATTTTGACTATTCTAAGGCTTAGGTAACCCTAAAATGATGTCCATTAAGGCATCAAAATACAAAGTTATCACGCCCCAGCTTAACCATTGCTAGTCCCATAGCAATGCAACCTTAAAATTACATTGAGTAAAGAAAGAAGTCATTCCCATAGTAGATCAGTATTGGACTTAAGGGTTAAAACTGTCTTGATTTGAATATTTCAAAAACTTAACTTAAAAATCTTGTATACTCTTCCATTTGCAGTTTGTCAAGAAAATATGAGATTGATTTCAAAATCGGACAGGTACTCTTCTTACATTTCTAACAATGGATTTCTACCCTAAAACTTTGAGACGCACACTTATTTTTATTACTACCTTCCACCGTTTGACGCAAATCTCGACACTTGCCTTAGGTGAAGAGACCCGATTATTAAGTGTTAGGTGATTGTCTTTGGCATTCCCTTTTCCGTTGATGCGAATCTCAACACTTAACTTAGGTGAAGAGACCCGATTACTAAGTCCAGGGTGTCCATTGACCTTTTATTCTTTTTTTTTTTGGAAACACTGTTCAGGGTAGTCCACTGTCTCTAATAACTTGAAGAATTTTTGTCAAATTTCTCAATCTTTCTCTTCTTATCCTACCAGGGGCAAACTTGGGAGTATTTTTCAATTTCTAAACAGTTTCAGCAATATTCAAATAAGATCAATTTTGACTCCTATCACATGCTACCAATTCCTACAAAATTCAATATTCTTTTATCAGTTTCCTCAACTTTTTCTATTCAGAAGTCTCTTTTAATGGAAAAAATTTTAAAATTTTCAGTGAAATTGTAATTATACATATTTAAAGGCTTAGTTTCTCAAAGGGTAAACAGGGATCTACAAGGTCATCCACTACATCTACCTTGAACTCATCTTCCCCTATGTTTAGATACTTAATGGCACTAAATACATTTAATCGGACCTTTTGCTCCACAAATGAAATGTCCATTTCTCCCGATTTACAGTTGATGTGTGCATTGGTAGTTGCTAGAAAAGGATGTCCTAAGATTATCGGGTTATGGTTTAGTTCCTTGGCTGGGGTCATGTTTAGGACGATAAAATCCACTAGGAAGTAACAATCCAATACTCTGACAATGACGTCCTCAATAACACCTCGAGGAGTCTTGACTAAAAGATCAGCGAGTTGCAAAATCACCGGTGTAGGTTTTAACTCGCCGATCCTTAACCTTTCATAAATAATAGAGGGGAGCAGATTTACACTGGCCCCAAGATCCAATAGGGCCCAATCAAAAGTGATTATAGAGATGACACAACTTATTAGAGGAGTACCAGGGTCTTTCATTTTCCGGGGGAGTTGGTTTAGGAGAACTGCACTAACATCTTCCGAGAGCATCACTTTTTGTGGGGTCGATCATGGCTCCCTCTTTTGAGTACACAGCTCTGTCAAGAACATGGCGTAGGCCGGGACATGTTGGATTGCGTCGAGGAAGGGATGTTAATATGGACTTACTTGAATAACTCCCTGATCTCCTCGTTGCGAGTCTCTTTCATCTTTCGCAACGGCCCGACTGTGAGTGCGGTTGGAAAGGGAACTACAGGTCGGTTCACTATAGATTTTTCTTCTAAATTTTCCTTTCCCTTTTCTTCCCCCAACTTATGGTCTTCCTGCTCTTTTACTTCTTCACTGAGGTCCTAATGCCTTGGCATTTTCAAACTAAGGGTTCTTAAGAGGGGGTTGAACCTATTGTAGAGGAAAACCTAGTGGTTGATTTCTAGGATTCACAACCGGTTGACTCGGTAGTTGACCTACTTCTCTCGCATTGGCTTTGGCTAGCTGTCCTATTTGGCTTTCTAATCTAGCAATGGGCTGCTACTGAGTTAGAATCAGCTGCTGAAGCTACATGAATTTGTCATCAACTGTACTGGTTTGAAGAGGTTATGGATAAACCTAATAAGGTTGGACCGGTTGGTTCATAGGGTAAGCCTACTGGAATTGGCTCTGCACTTGTGGCCTCTGAAATTGTTGGGCCATGGAGTTAGATGGATGATACTACTGGGATTGTGTATTAGGTTGATGTGCCCTCCAAGAAAAGTTAGGGTGATTTCTCCACCCAGGGTTGTAAGTATTTGAAAATGGGTCATTATCTGGCCTCGAGAAACCCTTGGCCGCCTGAACCTATTCTTGGATAAACGGTGGAAACTAGGCCGCCGTTGGACAATCATCAACCTGGTGGGCCAGGCTGGCACAAATGGAACAAACTTCCAGGTAGGGTGTAGATGGGTCCAATTGCTGGTTATAGGTGAAGATTTGATCAAGCTTTTGGGCTAGAAGATCTACCTTGAACAATTCTCTAGAGATTACATTCAGGTCCATTCTTGCCTCGGGCTCTATACTGTTCCTAACTTCGTAGAGCCCTACCCTATTTGAGGGTCCCACCGACCTTTCATAGGAATACAAGGATGCATTATTGGTGGAGTTTTCACTCAAGGTCTCAAAAAAAGCATACGCTTCATCCTCACTTTCGCTTATAAATGCCCCCCCACATGATGCATCCACTATTTGCCTGTATTGATCAGTCAAACCTTCATAGAAGGCTTGGACAATTTGCCACTAAGATAGGTGTAGGCATTTTCTCATCAACTCTTTCATTCTCTCCTAAGACTCATGAATTTGTTCACCCGGTGTTTGGGTGAATCCAATGATGGCTCTTCTCATGGTGTTGGTTCGTCCTATAGGGTAGAACTTTCTAAGGAATCCTTGCTGCATTTCTGCCCAAGTTCTATTAGGTCTCCCTATAGTTCCCAATTAGTGTTTGGCCTTGTCTTTCAAGGAGAAGGGGAAAAGAGTTAATCTAAGGGCATCATCATTAAAGCCAATGCTATCAACTAGTGCTTAGCCTTGTCTTTTGGTGACCCCATCCATGTAGTAGAACATGAAGCCAATGCTATCAACCTATGTCATTTGCTCACTTGACCCATGGATTAGCTTTTTCCTTTTGATGCTTCAACATTTTAGACTTATACTAGATCTTCATTAATCTCGAAGGTGTTCGAATTTCTCACTTATGCACGTAGGAATTTACAGTCAGCAGTTTGATAATGTTCTTTGCATAATTATTTTTTCTTGACTGAGTGACAAGGAGTGACACAAGGACTAACCCTCATATATTTACATTGACTGAACTGACCAATTACACTTTGTTTTGGTATGTATTCCCTCACTCAAATCTATAAATTTCCTTTGCAAGAAACTTGTCAAACTACATAGTCTCATTTCATGCATTAGTGGATTTGACAAATCTTGGGGTTGGGCAAACCTTCCTTGTAATCCTGATTTGAAACTAAATGAAATGATAACTCTCTTTCTTTCCTTTTGTTGACCTGACTCTGCTTTTATACATGTCGACACTTTTAAGCATTGATGTTTATTTTAGACCAACACATCACTTTGTTTTCTTTTGATGAGGTGAAGTCTTATGACTATAATCTTGTTCATGCAGGACTACAAGTTTGATACTTCAATTGTGTGTCATCTATTGTCAAGGTGTGATGAATTGCATTTCATTTCTATAAGACTTAATGGGTTAGAACTTCACCAATTGGAACATCAGTATGGCTTCATCAGCAGCAAGCCCTCATAGACCTTCAATGGTTTGGGGTCCCTAGGTCCAGAGCTTTGTAGATGTTCGGGTTCAAGGTATCTTGGATTTAGGGATTAGATTACATAGAGCTTCTTTACTATAGAGTCACAGCATGCAGAGCTTCATCAGTAGTAGGCCCTCGCAAATATGGTATAGGGTCCCTAGGTCCAGAGCTTCGTAGACTTTCGGGTCCGAGGTCTCTTGAATTTTGGGACTAGCTTGCATAGAGATTCTTCGCCAAAGAGTCATAGCATGCAGAGCTTCATCAGCAGCAGGCCCTCGTAGACCTTCAATGGTCCGAGGTCCCTAGATCTAGAGCTTCATAGACTTTCGGGTCCGAGGTCTCTTGGTTTTTGGGATTGACTTGCATAGAGCTTCTTTGCCAAAGAGTGCCGCAAATATCTTGCTTCTTCATTTTAAGGTAAATATTTCATATGGTACTGACACTCTTGTTTTACTTATGCAAGTAATAACTTCCTCTAGTTCACCTTGTCATGATGTCTCTTCATCATCTCCTACACCCTATCATCCAAGGAGTTTCCCTCAAGAAGGGTAGGTGATGGAGCATGTGGATCCCACTTTGAAGGGACAGTTCCTTCGTTTTCCTAGTGCACTAGCAAAAACTCATGGGTCAAGGAGTACTCATCACACTAAGCTCATACTTGCCATCGATGAGCCGATGACAGGTCCTTATGGTCGAAGTGGAGTTGAACCAGAACCACTTTCAAAGTTGACAGAGATGAGTTAGTACCCTGGGAGCCATGAAATGCACCAAGGGGATCATATTACTACGCGTAGGTAGCCATGCTTAAAACAACCCTTCCACCATACCGCTACAAATAACCATCCAATTCCCTATATTAAAGAGAAGATACAGTAAGGGTCCATGAAATGGGGTTTTAATCTAAGTCCAAGAGGGGAGATTCAATATCTTAACGGATTTTGGGATTGGGGTCGTGAAGTATTCAACCGTCTTTGAGACATAGGGAACATGAAAGAATTGAGTCAAGCAGTCCATGGAGCTACTCATGTGTATAGTCGGCCTGACAACATTTATAGAGCCCTATGTGAGGTTTGGTGCCCTAACACAGACACTTTTGTTACCAGTCGAGGCGAAATTGGAATATCTCTTTGAGACATTTGACAGATCTCAGGCCTTTCCATTGGTAGAGAATATTATGAGAAAGTGATTCCCAGCTTAGAGGAGCTAATGTCTTCTAGTCTATATGGTTTGCCTCGTTCATGCCAGTATTTGTTCAAAGCCTATGCTCAGCTTGCCTTCAACAAAGGATCTGACCGAGTTACTCATGCAGATTGGCTCGAGTTCTGGTATACAACAAATGAAAAGATTCTGAATCCTCACTTTCTCCAGGATTACAAAGACGCCAAGTTTGGATGTGATTTCAACAAGAAGACCAAGGAAGATTATGCAATTAAGAAAATTAATAGGCCTTTGCAAATGAGAGGAAAGCAGGTCAACTCTAAGAGGTGCAAAGAAAATCCATTTGTTAGGTTAGGATTTCCTAGGGATCAAGTAGTTGAGAATGAAGCCTGGACAGCAGCCTACTTAGCTTTGTGGTTGTGTCGCTTTGTCTTGCCCTCAAATGACCTGAACATTCTTCGTCCTAGAACGTTCAAGTTACAACATCACAAATGGCTCATGGCATTACATATATCTTGGTTCCTCCTGTGCTAGCTTCCAACACCTATGCACAAGTAAAGGGGTCATCTAATTTCCTTGGGGCATCAACGTTTGCATTTCCTGAACATTACTTGTATGCTTGGGCTGGACTATACATTGTTAGAGGTGTATTCACTGATGTTTTGTTAACGTACGGATGACCTCTCATTGAGATGTTCCAAGGGTTCTTGAATGCCAACTTCTATGAGGCAAAAGAAAAGTCAGTTCCAGGCCTCCTTCGTGGAGCCATGTTAGAGAACGACTTTAGTTGGATACCTAGAAAATTGCAATATAATGTTCAGAATCCTAGAAATCATTTAGATGATGATTCTCTCTCCACAGAGTCTAGAGAATTTATGTTCAACATTCGCCCTGGCTATGTGATGTTGCATCAAGGGTCTCAATGTTGCTTGGAAATGTATAGCCCACACAGGTTTTCTCGTCAACAAGGTTTCCATCAAAGACTTTCGAGGTCTCCAAAGCACTTATTTTATAAGGCCGGTCCCCACCAGCTTTATAGCTTGTGGTTATCCCTTACTCAAGTGAATACTGGTGCTACATTTTATATTCTAGGGCTTGTTGGACATATTGATCGCTAGTGCGACCCTAGTTATTTGAGTTGGTGGATGCAAAGTGCAGGAAAAGCGTTAGAGGACATTGTTGTGAGGACCTTATATTTGAGTGAATTAAGTGGGACAACAGAACAAAGTAAAGTTGAACAGGTTCCTAAAAAGATCCCAATGAAAGGAAAGACAGTGAATCCAAGCAAACAGCCTCCAAGACCACCTTTAAAGAGGGATTATGATGATGACCCTATTACCACTTCCCTTCTCAATAGTGAGCATCCTCGCCGGAAGTTAGTGAAGAAACACGGACCTAAGGCACTGTTCTCACAGTCCCAAAATGTTGTTGGATTGGATGGCGATCCCAATGAGGTACCAAATTCAAGAACATCCCAACAACATATAGTCATAGATGTTGATGCTTCTCAGAATCTAGGAAGCAGAGAAGATCTTCCTCCACCAGCGACCCGTGACAAGGAGACTAAAGTAGTTGTTGATGCAGTAATTAACCAATCATCAGTGATTAGTCTGCCTTCTTTAATTTCAGCTCTTCCCTTAGATATGTCACCTCGTACCATTACTAGTGGTAAGATCTATACTTTGTATTTTAATCTTGTTTCCGTTTTCTTAGTTTTTCACTAATGTAGCTTCTTTATCTTGCAACCTTCCTACCTATGCCAAAGGATTATCACTTGGAGCCATTCCCAGAGATACCTCATAACGACACTACCGGCACAAATGTCATAGAGAATATAGTGGATGTATTGGGAGATAACATCAACGACTTTTCTCTTCCTGACGATGAAGCACTCGGGCATGCATATTCTAATATGCAAGACAGAGAGGACACTGTGGAAGTATAGTCCCTTCCATCCCACCATTATCATAGTGCCACATCTTCCAATTCTCATAATTCTTCCTCTCCTTGTTCAAGAGGTCCTTTCATAGATCAAGTAGTGCCAGAGTTTTCAAGTTATTCCAAGAGGTCCACTAGTTCTATTGGAGATTATGTAGCACGTGCACGCTTACTTAATATGGAAAGAATAAGAAGCTTCTTGAAGGATGAGTTGGAGCCTATAATCAAGAAAGGTTTCAATTACATGAAGGGTTGGCGGACAACCAAGTTTCCTTCGACTGTAGAGGCCTTTAAGGACATTTTCCACCTTGAAACTTCTCTCTTGATTCAAAAATTTGATTCATTGTTATCACGCGTAGAGGATTACCTTGCTTAGAGAGATAACATTAAAAATGGTCCAACTGAAAAGCAAAAGGAGAAGGAATTATCAATTTTATCCACAAAGGTGGCTGCACATGCGTCAAACACATCTTCTATCAGTAGTCAAAGGAATCTGATTAAAGCAAATCTTGCTATTGTTCAAAGCAAGACAGTTTTACCCCTAAGCCCAACATCGATCTATACAAAGTTTGAGAATTCTAAAATCAGGATACCTGGCTAATTTTGTCAAGGATGATCTTGCAATGGGAATGATATCTTTACTCAGTGTAATTTTAAGGTTGCATTGCTAAGGGACTAGCAATGGTTAGGTTGGGGGTGTGATAACTCTGTAGTTTGATGCCTTAAGGGCATCATTTTAGGGGTATTTTAGGCCTTAGAATAGTCAAATTGTCCCCTTTTACCAGTTAAATTCAAGATTGTGACCTCTGGGAAAACTAGGGAAGTTTCAAGGCTGAAATGCAGTTTTTGGGAACATGGTGTGAAATCCAGCAGAGAGAGGGGGTGTTTTTGTGAAAAACTGAGCATACGAGGGCGCCTTCTATCTGCTAAACCCAGAATGGCGCCCTTCCTATTGTATTAGCATACTTCCCTCTCCTTAGCAAACCCTAGGGCGCCTCTCTGGTGTGTACGGAAGCGTGCCGTTAAGCACTTCGGAACACTAGTTTAATATTTATAAAATTTTTCCAATTCTTAAACAATTATAAATGCTATAAAAAGGTGAGAGTGGATTGTATCCATAGGGAAGCGAGGGAAAAATCGTTATTTACTTAAATCTGGGAGAGAGAACACAATTGGAGAGTGCAGAAATATAAAAATTAATTAATTAAACTAAAAAAAATAGAATTCAAACATTGTAGAAATTAAAAGTGCAGAAAAATAAATAAATCAAGGAAACGAAATTGAAAAATTTGTAATCCGATCGAGAGGTAATAGTCTCCGAATCTCTCCTTTGACCCTCGAACTTCTCGTGCTAGGCCTTCTGTCGTACCTGGCCGAATTATAGATCCGTAGAAAAGAAAGCGAAGATCGAACAAAATGAAAATAAATTGCAGAAAATAAATAACAAAACATGAATAAAAGAACATAAATTAAAACTAAAACAAAGTAAAAGTGGTTGGGATTCGATTCCAGAGGTGGTAGTAATGGTGTTGGCAAACTACAAGTAGGAACCCCTCCTCTTGCCTAGGCATCCTCCTCTTCCTCTACCCTTGAACTTTTCAAGATCAGCCTTTCGTCTTACTTGGGGGCAAAATCCAACCCTTTCTCAGGAGCCCTTGGGTCCTTTTTATAGAGAATGGTGGATACAACTAGAATTAGAGAGAAAGAGGGGGTGGCAGTTGAGTTTTAGCAAAGATATGGGTGCCCTACGGTTTCTAATGGAGGGTTAGGATGGTTCTAGGGTGATCCTAAGGCTAAGAAGAAAAGGAGAAGGCACCCAATATTATGTAAGGCTAAGATTTAATGGCTAAAGGCTGAATGGTGAAGATTAGAAGTTAGGTGGCTCCTAGGGTTAGAATGCTAAAAAGAGAGTGCCCTAAATGGATGGTGGAGATTAGAAGGGATGAAAGGTGAGCATTTAGCAGCTAGGAGGCGCCCTCCTGCTTTTAGTTTTTCACAAAAACACCCCCTCTCTCAACTAGACTTCACACCAGTTTCCCAAAAACTGCATTTCAACCATGTAAACTTCCTATTTTTGCACAAAATTTGCACAGAGACCCTCAAAGGCCATAACATTGAAATTAACTAGGAAAATGACATAATTTGACTACTCTAAGGCCAAAAATACCCCTGAATTGATGCCCTTAAGGCATCAAATTGCAGAGTTATCACACCCCCTACTTAACTATTGCTAGCCCCTTAGCATTGTCGTCTTAAAATTACACTGAGCATTAATCCTTCCCATCTCAAGGTCATCCCTATCAGAATTAATCAAGCATCCTGATTCCAGCATTCTCAAACTCTGTATAGATCGGTATTGAGCTTTAGGGGTAAAACTGTCTTGTTTCGAATATTATAGAAACTTGGCTTAAAAAAAATCTTATTTACCCTTCCATTTGCAAATTGTCTTGATAAGATGAGATTGATTTAAAATCAAACAAGTAGTCTTCTTAGTATTTCTGATAGTAGATTTCTACCCCTGAACTTATTTTTATTGTTACCTTTCATACTTTTACGTGAATCCCGACACTTGCCTTAGGTGAAGAGACCCAGTTACTTAGTGTTAGGTAAGTGTCTTTGGCAATCCCTTTTCTGTTTAACGCGAATCTTGACACTTGGCTTAGGTGAAGAGACCAGGTTACTAAGTCTAGGGTATCCATTGACCTTTTATCCCCCCCCCCCCTTTTTTTTTTTTTTTGCAACACTGTTCAGAGTAATCCACTGTCTCTTAACAATTTGAAGAATTTTGTCTAATTTCTCAATCTTTCTCTTCCTATCTTGACAGGGGCAAACTTGGGAGCATTTTCAATTTCCAAGCGGTTTCGACATTATTCAAACAAGACCAATTTTGACTCCTATCACTTACTACCAATTTCTATAGAATTCAACATTCTTTTATCATTCTCCTTAACTTTTTCTGTTTGGGAATCTCTTTTAATGGAAAATTTTTAAATTTTCAATGAAATATTAATTCTCCATCTTTAAAGGCTTAGCCTCACAATTTTTTTTTTCAATTTTTCTCTCTCTTTCCTTACCCCCCAACTTAAATGCCATTGTCCCTAATGGCATGACCAGAATGATGCAAAGAAGATTTGGGCCAAAGGGAACAATGAGTAGGGTTTTCCTGAGGAGTTCAAGGTATGCCACCTACTCTTGAATCAAGACAAGAAAAAAATAATTCTAACACTATAGACAAAAATCAACTGAAAACTAAGTTGGGTTGCCTCCCAACCAGCACTAAGTTTAATGTCTTCAGCCAGACACATTCATGCACTGTTCCCATCTATACTCCCCGACTCACTTTTATTTTCCGACAGACAGGGTTCATATTAGGCTAACCACGAGGTAGACAGGGCATCTAAAAGATCATCAACTATATCCACCTTGCACTCATCTTCCCCTAGGTTAGGACACTTAGAGGCACTAAAAATGTTTAACCGGACTTTCTGCTCCCCTAATGAAATGCCCATTCCTCTCGATTTACAGTTGATATTTGTATCGACCGTTGCTAGAAATGGACATCTTAAGATTATCAGGATGTGGTTCAGTTCCTCAGTTAGGGTCATGTCTGGGATGATGAAATCCACCGGGAAGTGACAACCCTCTAACCTGTGACAATGGCATCCTCAATAACACTTCAAGGGGTCTTGACTAACCAATCAACGAGTTGTAGAATTACTGGGGTAGGTTCTAACTCGCCGATCCTGAACCTGCCATGAATGGACGGAAGCATATTTATACTGACCCCTAGACCCAATAAGGCCCGATCAAAGGTGATTCCAGAGATGACACAGCATATGAGAGGAGCATCAGGATCTTTCAGTTTTTAGGGAAGTTGGTTTAGGAGAGTTGCACTAACATCTGCCGAGAGAATCATTTTTTATGGGGTCGATCGTGGCTCCATCATTTGGGTACACAACTCCTTCAAGAACTTGACATAGGCCGGAATATGTTGGATCGCATCGAGGAGAGGGAAGTTAATATGGACTTCCCTGCTCTCCTCGTTGCGAGTCTCTTTCTTCTTTAGCACTGACTCGATAATGAGTGCAGTTGGAAAGGGAACTACAGGTTGGTTCACTATAGGGTCTTCTTGCTCCTTTTCACTAACTCTTCTCACATGGGTCCTCTAAAATCCTCCCACTCCTTAAGGTTGTAATAGCCTTGATGTTTTCAAGTTGAGGGTTCTTAGGAAGTGGTTGAATTTGTTGTGGAGGAAAACCCGATGGATGATTTTTAGGATTCGAAACCAGTTGACTTGGTAGTTGCCCTACTTCTCTCGTCTTCTTGGCTTTGGCTAGTTGTCCTATTAGGCTCTCTAATCTATTGATGGATTGCTGCTGATTTAGAACCACTTGTTGAAGTTTAATGAATTGATCATCTATTGTACGGGTCTGAGGAGGTGGAGGATAAGCTTGATACGGTTGGACCGGTTGGTTCCTAGGGTACACCTGCTGGAATGAACTTTGTACTTGTGGCCTCTAAAATTGCTGGGCAATGGAGTTAGATGGATGGTATTGTTGTTGGGATTGCATGTAGGTTTGACATGGTTGAACCGGTTGAGTCCCAGGGTAATCTTTGTACTCCTAGTGGGTCTGGGCTTCAAACCATTGAGAGTGCCTTTCTCGCAAGGGGGTTTCTTGGGCTTGGGTCCTATAACTAAAGTTGGGCTGATTTTCCCACCTAGGGTTGTATGGGCTAAAGAATGGGTTAGCATTGGGTTGGAAAAATCTATTGGTCGTATGTACATGGTTTGGAATAACTGGTTGAAATGGGCCAGCCGTAAGGCATTGGCTAACATGATGGGTCGGGCTTGCACAGATCGAACATGATGGGTAGGCTGACAAGGTTGGGTATGGGCCACTTTGTTGACGATATGACAGGACTTGGTCAATTCTGTGGGTCATCCCATTAATCTTGTCTATTTATTTAGACACATGGTTCCAATCTATTTGTGGCTCAGGTTGGAAGTAGTTTCTCATTCCACACACTCCAACCATTGAATTCATTTTCTCTTATTTCATTTTAACCCCATTTTTCTTCTTTTTTCTTTTTGAAATTTGAAATTTAAATTCAAATTTGGACTATAAAATTTAAATTCTGAAATTTAAACTCAACTTTTGAAATTTTCTCTTTTTTTATTTTTTTATTTTTTATTTTCTCTTTTTTTTAATTCAAATTCATATTTTAAAATTTAAATTCAAATTTTAATTTTTAAACTTTCAAAGAAAATGCAAACAAATCAACCACACGACCTAGGGCTGACCTAGGGTTTCCTAAACTAGTGATTCAACCAATGTGAATCCTTTCAGGTTCACTTGGAATTACACCACTTCCTTTGGTTGGCTAGGTAAGAGGTGGGTATGTGGGAGGCTCCCCTTGCTCTCGCAAGGACCTAATTAAGTAACCACAAACCCACTTAGGCTTAGCTGTTGAACCTCTTCTCTTAGACACCAACCGCCAGTTATGGAAAGTAATTATAAGCTTTCCTAAAATTCAGCACACCTTTGAACCAAGAGTGAGGCTTCCCTAAAGGATCTTGCTATCCAAATTTTAAATTAGGGTTTAGGGTGAACCGCACGTGAAAGGTGGGGATTTTTGGGTCAAAGAAGGGTGATGAAATCCCCACCTTATCTTATTTAAGTTGGATGCCCTTAAAATGGATTAACGGAAAAGAAAAATAAACACAACAAATACAACTAATTACAATGCATGAACAAGTATTTCTAAAATGCAATTCAGCAATATAACATAAAAGAATAAAATAAACTAAGCAAGAGAAGCAATTAAAATGACAAAAAGAAAGAAATCCTAACACATTCACAACTAGCAACGATAATTTAACAATTAAATAAAACATATATGATGCATACTCTAGAATATGAAACCCTAAATTCAAATTCAGATTTGAAATAAAATTTAAATTTAAATTCAAATTCAAAAATTTAAACAATTTCCTCTTTAACAATTAATTATTCAATTAAAGCACTAATGAAAAGGAAATTATATAAGGTAACAAATAATTATAACAAGCAGAAAATAAAAGAAATAATTATTCTAAAAAGATTAACAACTACCAAAATAAATTCTAACAAGAAAATTGCTATTCTAAAAATTAAATCGAAAATAAAATAAACAAAAGAAAATTATGCGGTAATAAAAACTAAAATAAAATAAATAATTTTTTTTTCAAATAAAAGAAAAACACAAACCTAATAAAATAGAAATTCACACAAGAAATTAAAATAAAGAAAGAAAAATAGATCTAGAAACAAAATTGAAAAGGAAAAAATAATAATACTAAAAAAATAAAACGGATCTAGGAAAAAAATAATTCAAAATTCAAAAATCACTATTCAATTGAAAAAAAGAGTTCAAAAATAAAATAAAAAAAAATCAAAAGTAAAATGGAACGACTACACCTGAAACGCAATCCAATTTCTCTTCTCTTCTCTTCCGTCCCGCAGTCCCTTAATGCTCTGGTACCCCACCTTTCGCTATTCCGTCCTACAGAATCAAAGAGAAACAAGAATTAAACTGAGATAACGGATCAAGTAATAAAATCAAAAAGAAAAACTTTGGAACACCAGTTTAATATTTATAAATTTTTTTTATTCTCAAACAATTACAAAAGCAGTAAAAGGGTGAGAACGAGTCGTATCCATAGGGAAGCAAGGGAAAAATCTTTATTTACTTAAATTCGGGAGAGAGAACATGATTGGAGAGTGCAGAAATATAAAAATTAATTAATTAAACTAAAAGAAATAGAATTCGAATATTGCAGAAATTAAAAGTGCAAAAAAATAAATAAATACAAAAATAAATAAATGGAGGAAACAAAATTGAAAAATTTGTAATCCGATCAGAGGTAGCAGTCTCCGGATCTCTCCTTTGACCCTTAAACTTCTCGAGCTAGGCCTTCCGTCTTACCTAGCCAAATTGCAGATCCAAAGAAAAGAAAACGAAGATCAGACAAAATAAAAATGAATTGCAGAAAAGAAATAACAAAATTGGAATTGAAAGAACAAAAATTAAAACAAAAACAAAGTAAAAGTGGTTGGGATTCAATTTCAGAGGTGGCAGTAGTGGTGTTGGCGAACGACAAGTAGGAACCCCTCCTCTTGCTTGGGCGTCCTCTTCTTCATCTACCCTTGATCTTCTCAAGATCAGCCTTTCGTCTTACTTGGGGATAGAATCCATCTCTTTCTTAGGAGCCATTGGGTCCTTTTTATAGAGAAGGGTGGATATAGCTGGGATTAGAGAAAAAGAGGGGGTGGCAGTTGGGTTTTAGCAAAGATATGGGTGCCCTAGGGTTTCTAATGGAGGATTAGGATGGTTCTAGGGTGATCTTAAGGCTGAGAAGAAAATGAAAAGGAACCCAATATTATGTAAGGCTAAGATTTAAAGGCTAAAGGCTGAATAGTGAAGTTTAGAAGTTAGGTGGCTCATAGGGTTAGAATGCTAAAAAGAGAGTGCCCTAGAATGGATGGTGGAGATTAGAAGTGATGGAAGGTGAGGATTTAGCAGCTAGGAGGCACCCTCCTTCTTTCAGTTTTTCACAAAAACACCCCCTTTCTCAGCTGGACTTCACACCAGTTTCCCAAAAACTGCATTTCAACCATGTAAATTTTCTAGTTATGCATAGAATTTGCACAGAGACCCTCAGAGGCCACAACATTGAAATTAACTTGGAAAATGACACAATTTGACTAATCTAAGGCCGAGAATACCCCTGAATTGATGCCCTTAAGGCATTAAAATGCAGAGTTATCACTCTCCACTCATTCTTTTCATCTCTAACAAACCTTAGCCGCCCCTAATTACTAAATTCTCACCTTCCATCCCTTCCTAACATCTAATTTTCGTTCTCCATTCTAGGGCATCCTCTTTTGAGAGCATCTAACCTAGGGCCCCACCTAACTTCTAATCCCCACCATTCAGCCTTTAGCCACCAAATCTCAGCCCTACATAATATTGGGCGCTCTCTCCTTCTCTTCTCAGCCTTAAGATCACCTTAGAGCAATCCTATCCCTCCATTCTCAACCCTAGGGCACTCATATTTTTGGAAAAACCCAGCTGTCGCCCCCCTCTTTCTCTCCAATACCAGTTATGTCCACCCTTCTCTATAAAAAGGACCCCAGGGACCCTAGAGAAAGGGTTGGTCAATTCAACCAGTTATGTCCCCCCTTCCTCACCATGTATTACGTTGTTTAAGGTTACGTGAGGATTGGAAAAAATTATAAATATCTAAACTGGTGTTTCGAAGTGGTTAACGACACGCTTCCGGATACATCAACCGCTACATTGTACATGGTTGAAAACCTCTGCTTAATGTCAAACTTCTCACAAAACTATGTCACCAATGTTGATGAGAATGGAGTTCCGTTATCTGTGATGATGTAACATGGAACACCGTAGCGGTAAACAATGTGAGTCCAGAGGAAGTTGAAAACACCTTCATTCTTTACTTCTAGAAGCGCAATTGCTTCAGCCCATTTGGAAAATTAATCTGTTGCTGCAAGGATGAAGAGGTGTTGACGAGAAAACTTGGGTAAAGGACCAACCACGTCAAGTCCCCATGCATCAAATGGCCACGATGCAACTGTAGGATGTAGAGGTTCTGGTATTTGGCGAATAAAATCCCCATGAAATTGGCATGCCTGACATCTTTCAGCATATTCAATTGAGTCTTGTATCATTGTTGGCCAATAGAAGCCCATCCGCTTAAGGCGACTGTGGAGCTTAGGTCCTGATTGATGAGCACCACAAACTCTAGAGTGTGCTTGGTCGAGTGCTCTTTGGATTTTGTCTCCGAGGATACACCTCATGTAGACATCATTGAAGGAGCGTCTAAAAAGGTTGCCATTGTAGTATAGGAAACGAGATGCTCGACGTTGTATCTCAGCTCTACGCTTGGGATCTTTGGGCAACTTCCCATGCTGCAAGTAGTTGATGAAGGGTCATCTCCAGTCCTCAACCTCCATAGTAAATACAGAAACCACATCACTATCTTGTTCTATCTCTTCTTCAGGTGACTTAGGGGGTAGAACCCATTTTGCACAAACTGGTATTGTTGTTGCTTCATCACCTGTGAGTGCTAAGACTGTCGCTAGATTAGCAAGTGCATCTACTTGTTTATTTTCACTTCTAGGTACGTGCTCAGGTAGCATGCTCGAACTCCTTCAATAATGGGATTGCATAGTGGTGGTAGGGAACTGATAAGTCTATATTTTGATGCCTTAAGGGCATCATTTCAAGGGTATTTTAGACCTTAGACTAGCTAATCTGTACCCTTTTTCGGTTAAATTCAATGTTGTGGCCTTTGAGGGTCCCTGTGTAAATTCTAGGTAAAAATTGGGAAAAGTACAGAGTTTCCAACAGATTTTGGAGGTGAGAATTCCAACTGAGAGAGGGGGTGTTTCTGTGAAAAATTGAGCACAAGAGAGCTCCTCCTATTTGCTAAACCCAAAAAGGCGCCCTTCCTAGTGTATTAGCATACTCCCCTCTCCTTAGCAAACCCTAGGGCGCCTCCTCACTCATTCTTTACACCTCTAACAAATCCTAGCCGCCCTTAACTACTAAATTTTAACCTTCCACTCCTCCCTAACATCTAATCTCAACCATCCAAGCCTTAGCAAACTCTCAAACCCTTAGATCTTCACCTTGCAATCACCACCCTCCACTCTAGGGCGCCATCTTTTTATCATTCTAACCCTAGGGTGCCACCTAACTCCTAATCCCCACCATTCAGCCTTTAGCCACTAGATCTCAGCCCTCTATTTCACTCTCTATCTCAGCCACTCACCCTAGGGCGCCACCCACTCCTTTTAATCTCCATCTTTCAGCCTTAAGGCGCCCAAATCTCCACCATTCAATCCTAGGAGCTTAAATATCAGCCCTATATTGAGCACCCTCTCCTTCTCCTCTCAACCTTATGATCACCTTAGAACAATCCTAACCCTCCATTCCCAATCCTAGGGTGCCCATATTTTAGCAAAAACCCAGCCGCCACCCCTCTCTTTCTCTCTAATCCCAAATATATCCTTCCTTCGCTATAAAAAGGACCCAAGGGGTCCTGAGAAGGGGTTAGATTCTACCCCCAGGTAAGACGGAAGGCTTCTTGAGAAGTTCAAGGATAGAGGAAGAGGAGAATGCCCAAGCAAGAGGAGGAGTTCCTGCTTGCAATTCGCCTAGCCACTACTGCCACTTCTGGATCTAGATCCCAATCAGTTTCCCATAGTTTTAGATTTACTTTTTACGTGTATTTTTATTTTCCGTTCTTTAATTTCTCATTTTTATTTGATTTTTGCAATTTATTTTTATCAAATTTAATTTTTGTCTTCCTTTCTGCAGATCTGAAATTCAGCCAGATAAGACGGACGGCCCAGCTCGAGGAGTTCGAGGGTCAAAGGATAGATCCGGAGATTGCTACCTCTGACTGAGTTGCAGATTTTTTTTATTTCTGTTATATATTTATTTTTCTGCAATTTTTACTTTTAGCATTGTTAGGATTTTATTTTAATGGATTCTAGTTCAATTAATTAAATTTTGTATTTATGCAATATCAAATCTTGTTATTTTGTCTGGATTTTAAAGTATGTAACAATTTTTTACCTCGCTTTCCTGTGGATACGATCCCTTTCTCACCACTAACTACGTTTTGTAGTTATTTTGAGAATCGAAAAAATTTATATATTTTGAAACTGGTGTTCCGAAGTGGTTAACGACACGCTTCCAGACACACCAGGAACTAGGTCATCCTTGCGCACCTCATACTTTGTCTTCAATTAGTTGATCACCAATTTCGAGTCCCCATATACTGCGAGGTGGTGAATTTCCAAGTCAATGGCCATTTCTAAGCCAATGATTAAAGCTTGATACTCTACTATGTTGTTAGAGAAAAGCTAAGAAAAATGAGTATGTGAGAATTTCTCTTTGTGGCGAGACAAATACAACACCAGCACTTGCACCATCTTTGTGTGTTGCTCCATCGAAGAACATTATCCATGTTGGTAAGATGTCTATGTACAAAACTTCTTTGTCAGGAAGGTATTCGGAGAGTTCCCAATCTACTGGAATAGGGTGATTTGCAAGAAAGTCTGCTAATGCCTATCCTTTTATGGACTTTTGTAGGACGTAGATGATGTCAAATTCTAACAAGAGGAGAGCCCATTTAGCCAGTCTCTTTGAAAGCATAGGTTGTGTCATGATGTACTTGAGGGGTCTGCCCTTGAGATAAAGTGGATAGTATGTGCCAACATGCAATGTCGTAGCTTCTTTGTGGCAAAGATGAGAGCAAGACAAGTCTTCTCTATGGTGAATAGTTCAACTCGGCTCCTATTAGTGTCCGACTGAGATAGTAGAGTGCATTCTCTTTCCCTTCTTCATTTACTTGTGCCAACAAGGCTCCCAATGACTGCTGAGGGATGTGGGAGTCTAATGGTGGAGTTGGTGGAGTTCAACTCAGCTTTCCCTTGTCTATGATGAATAGTTCAACTCAGCTTTCCTTCGTGAAATTTGAGTTGGTGGAGTCTAATGGTATCCTAAGCCAATATTTTGTTGAGGGATGTGGGAGCCTCCACTTTGTAAAGTTCTTTGCGTCTTTGTTAAGCCATAGGCTTGTCCATTTGTAAGAACTGGCTCAAGGTTCCCTAACTGACAATTTTCACTTTCTTTGTACCCTACCTTCTCAAGAGCTTCTCAGTGTTGGGGTCAAACCACCCTTCTTGATGTTTCCCTACTTTACTGGTTGATGAAGCTCTAACAAATCTCTTTAATGGAGGTTCAAAAACCAATGACTTCGATGTTGTGAAGATTGGAAGCACAATATCCTTCTCAAGAGTTTCAATGTCACTCCTTGATATTGGTGTGGTGCTTGGTGCAACCATCACCTCAAAAGGTAGTTGCCCATTCCTTCTCGACTTTGGGGTGTAACGAAGTACGGGGGCTGATTGGTTACAAGAAGTCGATGGTGGAGTTATTGGCAATGTAGCATATGCATGTTGGTTTTCTAGAGGCTTCTTGTCACCACTTGAAGATGTGCTTTCTTCTTCATGCGTTGTGTCTTCCTTTTCCTTCCAGACCTTCATTGTAGAAGGTTTTAGCATAGAGATCAGAAAAGCTTCTGAAATGGCCTTGTCATCATAGAACTTAGCATCAATAAATGTGCTTCAGGTTTGCTAAAAGGCTTTAGATTGATGACTACTTTCATCTATGTTCCATTATGGTAGTATTTGAAGCGTACCACTCCTCTCATTTAACCAAGGATGTCCCAAAAGTAGTTGGTAGGATGTCTTGGCGTCGATAACATGTAGAAGGGTCAAAGATGTCAAATCCCCTATTTCTATCTCAAGATGCATCATGCCCACAGCACGTTGTCCCTTTTAATTGAAGCCTTAGATTGTTAACTTGCTCTTTATCAATTCATCATTGTCAATCCCAAGTTGTTTCATAGTGGAGACTAGCATGATGTTAATGGCAGATCCACAATCAATAAGGATGTGTGACATCTTTTGTTCACGAACATATCCAGCAACATACAAGAGCCTGTTGTGTGGACGTGACCCAAGTTATAAATCCTCATCTGTGAAGATAATTGTTGCCATGCAATCCATGCAATTGTCCCCTTTTGGTACTTCGCTTTGGTAATTGTGGAGGAGAATTAGGGCTTTTGCCATTACAAAGCGAACCTTTTGTGGTAGTTGTAGTGCTTAGGTGAGACTTAAGTAGGATGGTACTTTCCTTGGTTGTTTTGTTACTTCTTCATCACGCATGCGGTGCTCTTGAATAAGCCTTGTCATGTCTTCATCCTTGTCGGATGAAGCTTCTTCTATTGATGGTGATGTTACCTCTTCATCAACTGTCACTAGAAAAAAGTTCTCTTGGCATGAACTCCCAAAGGGTTATTGGAGTTGGATGAGGCTATTGAAGCACTTCCTCCTCATTAGCTGGGGGTACCTAAGATGCTTTCTTCTTTGGCACTTTCTTCTTCTTGAAGGCATTGTGTACTCATCGTCTACTAGTCCACTTTGGTCTAGTTGACGCAAGGACGATCGGATGTGGAGACTTATTCTTACGCCAAGAGACGATAGTCCATCCAATTTTGTCTTGAGGAGATGTTTCTAAGTCATTAGAGTAGATGAAGATAGTCTTGCCCCCATTCTAAATGATTTCTTCGGGTTGGTGACGTACCTTCTCCTAGGTCATCAGTCATCATCTCATAGAGAATTGGGATGTCAGCATTCCTAAACCTTGGCACGTCAGGATAAGCATAGATAGTGGTCACCTCTTGATCAATAATAAATTGGACAGGAATTGCCCCCTCTAGGAGGGATGCTATAGGAAAAGACGTCATTGTTGGGGTTCCAACTACCTTGCCCCTAATCTCCATAATTTGAGGAGAATCCACTGAAACGTGTTGTGGTGTTGACTTCCCTTTTGTGGGTGCAGAGTTCCTTGAGGCTTGGACCTTCACTGTAGCTTGAGCAAAGGAAGAAAAACTTGTAGAGGGTTGCAGTGGTACTGGGTCAAGAGACCCAAAAGTCACCATGGTGATGTCAGTAGCAACGAAATTGTCACCAAGATCTAACTCGATCTTTCCTTGTTTTGCAAGATGAAGTATTTTGTCCTTCAAGACAAAACACTTTTCAGTTGGATGACTTATCATCCGATGGTACTAGCAGTACTTGGGGTCAGTCACACGTCCTTGCTCTTTAGGTCACTTGGGCGCTGGAAGCTTAATCAACTTTGATTGGAGTAGCTGGCTAAGCATTTCTAGAACGTTGGAGTCAGGAAATGGTTACTCCTCTTCTAGTTCCTTCAAAGTAGGCCTAGACTTCTCTTGGCCTTGGTTTGCAAAAGATTTCTCTTTGATCTCCATGCTTGGCTATTTGGATTCCAAGTTATGAGCTCAAGTAGCTAATTCTTCAAAAGTGGTAGGCATGTTCCCTTTAAGACTATAAAGTAGTCCCCAATGCATCCCTTGGATGCATGTGTCTATGGTAGAGGATTGACTGATTTGTTCCTTGCACTGAAGGGCAAGGTTTCTCCACTGCTCGATGTAGCCGATGACGCATTCATCCTTTCTTTGCCTTGTAGTGGAGAGTTCTGGAAGTCTAACAATTCGTCGTATACAATAGAAGCAAGTGAGGAATTCCCTCTCAAACTGGTCCCAAACTATCAATGGAGCCCGGCTAGAGGTCGGTGTACCAATCAAACGCTGTAGACTTGAGGGAGTGAACAAAATGCTTCACCATTTGGTCATTGTAGGTTCCCACGTTGTTGCAAGTCTCGATGAAGTGGGCTATGTGCTGCTTCGGATTGCCCTTCTCGTCGAACTGCTAAAACTTTGGAGGTTGGTATCCGACTAGCATGCACATCTTATCAATGCAACGAGTGTATGGTTTGACATACACTAGAGTGGTCTATGGAACTCCTCCATATTGAGCCCTTATGGTGTCAGCAATCATGTACTAGAGATGTTGCATCATCAGAGAAGTGACAAAGACTTGGGTGGTGTCTTGCATCATGTTCTACACTGTGACACAATATGCTCTTCTTGTTGATGCTTCAATTGCTCTTGGAGATTCGGAGTCATTTGAGGAGTGAATCCAGGAGTGTGAGAAGGTCCTTGACTAGATTCCACTTGGCGGTTTTGTATCTCCAGTTTGTTCATCAAGAAGGCAATTTGGAGATCTTTCTTAGCGTTGGAACTCTTGAGGTTGTCAATGGCTTCAGCCATCTTTTGGAGTTGTTCTTCCACCATTGCGGCTTTTGTCATCATCACCAGTATGACGCCACTAGAAGTAGAGTAGGAGTTGTATGATGGAGAGGAGTAAGACTCTGTCTCGATGGAATGCTGGATTGGTCATCTGAGAGAAAGTGCTTTTTTCCCTTCAAATCAGAGTGCGAAGCATTGAAGAGGCTTTCCTTCTATAGAGTAATTGCCTTGGTGATTTTCCGTGTTGGAAGCTCTACTAGAGATAGTAGTTGTGCTTTGTTAGATTTTGCCATGGCATGTGTGATAGGACGGTTGTAGGAAGAATTGAAAGCGCCAGAGGACTTGTGGAAGGAAGTTGCAACCTTCTTGGTAACCATTGGATGATTGTTGCAGATGTCGACTCAAAAGATGAGAGGAAGAGAGCATCCCACCAGGCGTGCCAGAAATTTGTCGACACAAATTTTGTGTATTTGATTAACACAAACTATGGAGACAAATTACAAAAATGAATTTAAAATAAAAAAATGCAAGGGAGTTGAGCTCTCTTTGATTTCTACTCGACGATGTGAGCAACCTCTGATTAACGGTCGAATTTGATGAAGATGAGGATTGTTGGCATTTTTCTCATACTTCTTGAAGTGTTGATGTAGATTTCCTTGATTTTAGTGCTTTGGGAGATTTGATGTAGATTTCTTCACTCCGAGCTTCGCGCATGATCTCCTGTGAATGATGCTTCTCTAAAAATGGCCATTTTACGGTGACTTGATCTTCTCGGGAGAGCTTGGATCCAAGTGTGTTGTTGAGAATGGAGAATCTTTTCCCTTCTTTCTTCTTTCTTGATTTTATAGTTGTTGGAGTTTGTAGGAGCTTGTGGTTGCTTGCAATCCTCAAGTGTTGGTGTGTGAGAGCTTATTGCAATGTGATTCTCCAAAGGAAGGCTCTTCATTCCTAGGTAAGGCTATTTATAGCCAAGGATTAAGGCTGTCACCTCAGCCCACTTAGCTAACCAATCCCATGTGAGTGGGGTGTTGGGTTAAGGTTAACTCCCATGCATGCACCATTATGTAGGAATTAACGGTTTTACCAATAGGACCACCCTTTACAATAAGAAATGGGCTAGATTGGACTTAATACACTTGGATACTTAGGCCACCAAGACATATTTATGTAAACTTGGGCCTTATATTAATTCGGAGGCTGTCATATAAATTAAGTCAATTTTATTTGGCTTAAATATTCAGATATCTACACCCAACTTACATCTTTTATTAGTGGGTTGATATATCCATGGGTGTTGTTCTTGACTTTATTATTATTATTATTTATCCAATTCTTTTGATTCGATGTTTGGCTGTTTTTTTTTTTTTTTGAGCATGAAAAAATGAAATTAGCCTTTATGACTTAGAGAAAACACCGCATATATCAAGTCATCATCATCCTCTCTCATCCCCCTATCATATAAATATACTTACATACAAAAGTCAATATATATGCTTCACATCAAAAATATATAATTACAAGTGCAATAATACATTGGGTTCACGTTGTCAAAACGCATCTACCCTTTGACAATCTTTAACCCTTTGTGTGTATGTGCATTGTGTGTTGGATTGTGTTGAGAGTTATTTTTAATTGTTTTTTGTTCTTTTTAATTTAAGCTTTTGGGTAGAAGTGATTGAGTTTGTATTTGCCCTACGATTGTCAATGGACTGGTATTGGGTTGGATTCATCCAAATCAAAATAAATTTGAACGGATTTAACAGACCAACAAAGCATATTAATCTGAACCATTCTAGACTTAATTGTCCAACTTTTTTATTGTATTGGATTAAACTTGGCCCATCCATAATAGATTTATATTGGATTAGGTAGGATTGAACCAATATCCAATCCATTAGTAGAAAATAAGAATACATGTACCAAATGGACCAGGTTTAAATTGGAAGTTGGAACCAATCTAAATTAAAACCAATTTAAACATATTCAACAGTCCAGACATTGAATTGGACTGATCGAATTGACACCCCTTTGACCCAGCCCAAATTTTACCCCAGGATCAGGGTAGACTAGTAAGGATAAATATGGCCAAGCACTGTACATGGAAATAAAAAGGTCCAAAAAGAATTGTAAATGAAAGTTCTGTAATTTCCAAATTAGGTTTACTTTTAACTGTTGCGTTTTTTATCGCATACAATATACGTGGCCAGTGACAAGAAACAGATACGAAGAAAGTATATTTTTGCTTGTTGAATTGAGAAGAGTCCTCCATTGATATACATAGCAACATCAAACATTAATACAATGCTGAATATATATAACTTAGGGTCCGTTTGATTTGCAGTCGGAATCAGATTTGAATTAAATTGGAATTAAAATCCTTTATAATCGGAATCAGAATGGCCTATTTCCATGATCTACTTAGTTGAATGGAAATGTGAATTGGAATTGGAATTAACAGGAATGAGATTTTATTCCCAAGGAAGAGGCAGGAAATGATCATTTCTTCAAATGGAGGAATGTCATTTCAGTAAGAATGGGAATAAGATTCTAATTCCGTTCATCCAAATACTTAAAATTGGAATAATCCCCATTTCGATTTTGATTTCAAACCCTTATTCCTGCAAACCAAATGGAGCCTTGAATTAATCGGGAAAAACAATGAAAAAAGAACAATGGTCAAGATTACTAGATACGGTACTACAATACAAAATCTTGGCACCTGAGGGGCAGAATAACCTATCCAATGTGCTTGTGGCTCATTGGTGCCTTGGTGTTCGAAGCTTAAAGCCTAGCAAGAACAAGCCTGTGCATTCTCTGTACCTTGCTCATTAAGAGAAAGAGAGACGTTTAAGTGACAAGCCTATGAATGAAAGCAGAGGTGGATGGGCAGACATAGGTGCCTAGCTTATATACCACCACCACCAGTCCACCACTTCACCTCACCGTCAACACCAACTACACTTTGTAACATCATGCTATGTACATTCCCAATTCAAACTACCCATTAAATAATTTTTATTAGAGATACTGCTCTGAAGCCCTGATTCTTGAACGGAGAACCCACCAGAGTGGGTAACTGTAAGCTCTCTTTTTGGTTGGAAACTGGAAAGGGTGGGGTGACCTCGATCGAACCTGATGATACGTTTTGATCTCTATATGCTTTGTTTTACTTTTTCTTGTTTTTTTTTTTTAATGGGGTTTAATCCTCTTGACTTACCCGGCTGAGGCGTCGATCTAATTTCCCTAGGCAGCTGCCTCACCTAATCCGGAAAACAAAATCAATAAAACAGAGGAAATAAGTCATTTTCGGTGAAGTGACGGTTGAAGGTGACACATATTTGCAGATAGATAGGGGGAATCCCATAGTATTCTATTCTATTGATTGTCTTTCAATTCAAGGTATGAGAGAAGGTGAAGGGGCTGGCTGGTTTGGGTAACCCCGAAAAGATAAAAGGTGATTGGACTCTTGTAAGAGCCCCCCCCCCCCCCCGGACGTTGCTTTTGCCAGTCCCACCTCATTTTAATCAATCCAAAAGGACTGGCCTAGCAAGCAGCAAACAAACAAACAAAACTGCAAATTAGTACACACAGAAACAGGGACCCTGGGGCCCTCGCATGTGGCCATTTTACCAGAGAATGAGCATCCTTTCTTTTGCTTTGATTAAAAAGATCTGGACTAGTCTAATATTTACTACTATTCTCCCTAGAATAATGGGCTTAAACATGTTACTATTTATATTTTCCACAGCACAAACAGGCGCTCTGCGTTTCGTTCTCGTCCATATACATGTATATGTGGTGGTTGTCTCTGGACCAGGTTATGGTGCACCATCCAACTGATCTTGAACACATAATATCTAATACACATCGGTTGGATTTATAAATTCAGGATATGAAAAAACTTGCGAAATTTAAGGCTTCACCCATTTATGCTGATCGGGTTGTTTCAGATTTTACCTTATGCATGGGACCAGTTCACAAGGCAATTAAAATTCAAAAATGAGTGTTGAAATTGATTTCAAGACCATCAATTGGGATCCCTATCTTCATCATTATTAGTTTTGTCAAGAGGGCATGTATGAATACCAACTGCCAACACAAAAGTATAATTGTCCATCCCACGGTCTTAGTGCTGGATTCGAAAATGCAATTCTCTTCATATATAGCTCAGTACTTGCTGGTGTCTGCCAGCCTTTTCATCCTGTTCAATTCATATATACAAAAAGACCAAATCAAGTTTGAATTTGACGATTCAGGAATGGAACTCGTCTTTGTTGAAATGGGGTCAAGCCTATACGTGAAACTTCTCACCAAGAAATTATGTGGAAAAAGAATCAACAGTCCTTGAGTATCCGGACTGTCCTTCAACACAAAAAGGAAGTGCACGTATAGAGACAAATAGCAGTCATGCACACGAATTGGACCCATCTTTCAACAGGTACTACAGCAAAAGATTAAATCCAATACAATCTAAGGCCCCGTTTGGTTCATTGGAATCGGAATATTTCAACTGTTTCGTTGGGCGGAATTAGAATTCTATTCTCATTCTTGATGGAATGGTCATTCTCCGCCCATCCTTTGTGAATGAAATCCCATTCCTGTTGGTTCCAATTCTTATTTTCATTCCTGTCTATAGATCATAACTATTCCGATTCTGATTCCGACTGTAAACCAAACGGACCCTAATGATTTTTATTTAGCCACTCAATTTTGCTTCTTTCCTCAAATTCTGAATTTCCAATAATCACTTAGAGAAAGAGGGATACACCAGATCTTAAATTGAAGGGAATAGAGGGAACAATAGAGAGATACCTTCTACCCACCCCCCATGAGGCCATGATTTTGATGCAAGATGCAGTCATTGATTTCATTAAG
Organism: Nelumbo nucifera; assembly: GCF_000365185.1. The sequence continues at coordinate 8,134,666 of NW_010729089.1, forward strand.
AAGAAAACAGCAAAAGCAATATGATTCATGGTCATGAGGGTACCACCATCACTGTCTATGAGGGAATAACCACAAACCCAGGACCCGACATGGATGGTGATGGCAGTTCTTGTAGGACTGAAAGCGTCTGGCTGGGATTTTTGGTATAATAACAGGGACCCATACATTATTCCCTGTGGCCAATCTTCTTTTCCCCTCTCATTTCATTCATCAAATCATTCACATTTCACATCCTGATGCATTTTCATTTCCTCTATCGACATGGGTTTTTCTTTTTCATCAATTTTTCTCCGAAACACTTTAAAAAAAATCAATTAAAGATGGTGCCGAAGTAAAGGAAAAATAATTCTTATTGCATCGTGGCAAATGGCCATTGAACCAGAGTGGCCACGTGAAAAGAGGGTGACAAGGAGAACCGTGTAGTACATGATAGGCTGCCACATGAGAGCTGTCATGTGTAAGGATCCTACAGGGTGGATTCCAATGGTAATCTGTCCCATATTACGCAAGTACAGAGAAATGGGTTCTGTAGGCCATGTCGAATAATCTCTATTGGGACCAAATTTTATTTTCATAAATCATACCCTCTATGCTTCTCTCTCTCCATATCAGGGTTACAACTTACAATGAGGTCTAGCTGTCAAACCAAGCCAAAGCCCATATTAATTTTGTGTGAAAGACAAACAATCTAAAGTTTGCATGGAGGACGGGCTTTAGCTTAATTAATAGCTTGTCGCTCTAGGGAGCGAACTTGCACGGAGACAACATCGTTTTCTGAAGAGAAAAAGGAACAGTCCAACAAGCTCGTTCACCCAATGGCAATGCCAATAGGAAGAAAGAGTGACGAGATAAAAGGTTGCATCCTTGGTCTGCATACATACACAAACCCATAGCCTTTACCAGATATCGCTTTTTTTTTTCCCGTGTGAAGTGTTTCAACTTTCATATATGTGTGGAGCGAGCGTGGAAAGGGACTCTTCTTGCGTCGTACAGTCATGAGCCAAGTGTTGACTAAAATGATATACGCTGTTGCTGTTGCTGTTGGGTATCACGTATCACCTTGGTGGCTTGGCCTGTCACGTCGCTCTTCGGACCATGTGACAAGGTTTCAAGGCAAAACCAGCCAAGGCGACGATACCTTGCCATTGTCAAGCTTACTGCCTTACTAGTATTTGTAATTTTGTCGAACATGTATCGACAACGCTGGCACTGCAAAAGCTTCTCAGTTCCTATAGCCCTAGGCCTTGATTGTTCAAAGCTTCGCTTGGACGGCGATTGCAGAGCCTCCGGTACCGGCTACCGACCGACTTGGTTCATGACCTCTGAGTCTGTGGCTCGTCAGTGACAAGTTGGAAGTTTTGATAACGATGGAACACCGTGAACAAGACTAGTACTATACGTAATGTGCAACAGTAGGGCAATTTGTAGGCTTGCTAGCGGCCTTCAGCCTTCAGCCGCCCGTATAAATTAATAATTAGACCATTCCTTTCAGTATCCTGTGGCTACCCCTTCCAGCTTCCATGTTGTAATTAAGAATTAATTCTCCGGTAACCATTTTACATTTTACATGAAGATTTTGAGAATCTTCTTTAATTTGAATTATTGCAAATATATGCATTTCTGCTCTCTGGTAAGGAAGAACGGAGTGAAGTTTGGGTCTAACGCGTGATTAAGAGACTGGGCTAATACAAGGTAATGAAACTATAAAAATAGAAGGACGAAAACATTGTCAAATTCCAGAGAAGGAACCTGTGAACGACCGCTTGAGTCCCACATCTCAACTGCCAAGTGTAGAAAGAATATGACTAAATAGGCAGCACTGGGTTGCTTCCTAGAACTACACCTTTGCCCTGTAAATATGGGAAAAGTATATTACACAATCTATGCTTTGTGTTTGTGGAGTAACCCATCTTTGATAGTTCTGCATTGCAAGTGGAAAAAGAATCTGATCCAGGGGAGATCTCTGAAAATAGAAAATAATATAGGAAGCATACAGAAATAGGAAAAATTTAGGGCTCCATTGTAAAAGAATAATAAGAAAGGAGATCAAAACATGTAGACAAGACACTTCCATCTAGCTTGTTGAGAGAGACAGGCAGACAGAGACTCCCTCTCTGGTTCTTCGTCTAAAACCCCAATGTGTGTGTGTGTGTGAGAGAGAGAGAGAGAGAGGGAGGGAGGGAGATGCATATGTGATTTTCTTAGACTAATTATACAATAAAAGTAATAAACATTAGAAAACATATCCTGCTTTATGGTATAAAAATATCAACTGAATTTCAACCCTCTTTTAGCCCTCCCTATCACATGAAACACCACCAAACTAAAATTTTATAGCTAGTTAGATCAAACCTAAAGTGGAGAGAAAAAAAAAGCGAAAAACTCTTTTATCTTTCTGAGAGTAAGCTCATCCTCGTTTCTTAGTTACAATCTTTACTTCCAAGCTATCTCATAGTGATTACACAAACATGACAAGTTCAACGACAGAGAAAGAGAGAGAGTAGCCACTAGCCAGCTTGTTCAACTCAGTTAAGAATTACATTACTCATGTGTCCTTGCCTCTTTCCATAAAAGAAAATCAATAAATACATGAAAGAAAATTAATAAAAAACAGATACAGAAAAGAGATGAAGAGAAACATGTAAAGGAGATTTGTCTATGTTTTTCCAAGTTATGGTTTTGGGGATGGTATGTGTTGGTAGTTTAGGGCATGAAGAGCTTATTGCCACATTTGCAACGCCAAGCTTCAGGGTAGTACTCGAGAGGGATACTCCGCCCGGGCTGTATAGGCACGTGCACCGCCTTGCAAGGCGAACACCTCCCACACTTGGATCGGCACGTTGGTGGAGACGATCCCGGCCCAGCGAGTCTCCTCCGAGACAGAAGTCGCTCCAGCACCTCCAACCCACCTCCCTTTTTCGCCTCCTCTCTCTCCGGCTTCTTCACCCCGCTTACTCCCACTAACCCACTACCTAAAAGAAAAAGAAAAAAAAGGAAGAAACAAAGTCTATATCGTTGAGAGAGAGAGAGAGAGAGGGAGAGGGAGACTCAGAGTCTGAGACCCAGTACAGCTTGATTTGTATGAGTTTAGTTAAGCCAATACATACCGAGTTGGCGGGTAGATGAGAGAACAGTGGCCGAGGCGGACGCAATGAAGAGGAGAGCGAGAGCAACTGCAGCAGAAAGACGGTGATGATGGTGGAGCTGCTGGTGGCGTAGTACGCCCATGGCCAAGCTAAAAAGGCTGCGCACGTTAGCAGAAATGTGGATGGTAGAATTAAAAGCTCAGAAAGAGATTGGGAAGGCAAATGCTATTATTGCGATGGCGTGAGTCCAAAGTCAAAGAACTGATAGGTGTCTGTGTATGTGTTGTGTGTGTGTGAGCGAGAGCGAGAGTGTGGTTCTTCTCTTCTTCTTTTCTGGGCAAATGAAAGAGTGGGGGGGAGGGGGGGAGTGGGGCCCCTAGAACCGGGAGAACGGCCTGATGAGAGGCGATGGAGTGAGTCTCTTTGGACGGAAAATATTACGAGGCTGCCATTGAGAGATCTGAGGACAGAGGGAAAAAAGAATGAGAGAAATAGATAGGAAATAGAGCGTACGAGGAAATAAAAATGAAAGAGGGCTAAAGTGTAATATTTCCTGAATAAGGGGGGTTTTCAGACAAGCATTTATGGGAAGGTATCAAGGTGGGAAGGTAAGCGAGCAGCGCTCGTGTGAGTGAGCTCGTGTGGAAGTAGGGTTGTCCCGTACGGGAACAACCAACCTCTGATTCAAAGAGAGAGAGAGAGACGAAACTTCCCACCATTATTATCTCTCTCTCTCCCTCCGCCAGGCTCCAGCTCCCAATCTCCCATTCATCGGCCATCGGCCATCGGCCATCGCATCCCTCACTTGGAGGTCTCAACGAATCCCTGCCGGGTATGACAGTTGTATTAATGTGCGGGTCCCACTGTTGCAAATCCAAACACGTCGGGAGGTGTTGAAAGCCTCAGGCCCTCAACAACGCTCAGCCTCTGCGGCGTGGTCCACCGTCCATACTCCATGCGGGCCGGTCCTTAACATAGATCATCATCATTTGAAACCGGTCCCCCAGCATCACAGTTCACAGGCTTCCCCAACTATTCCTTGAGATTTGGGTTCCACAAATTACCAATCCCCAGATATACATATCTGGACGGTAGAAAATGCGACTCATTGGTCTTTAAAACGGTACTCTGATCATGCACCGCACATCAGAAATACTTTGTTGGTTGGCCCCAAAATGACTTTCACTTTATTTCACAGCTCATATGGATATGGCCTTTTGTCACGTGTAGCTCTTTTTATGATTTGAACCTAGAATCAGAATGACGTGGAGTTTTTTTTTTTTTTTTTTTTTTACATTTTCAATTATGGTTGCGGATGATGGTAATTGATCAATGCATCTTAACTTCTTAACCTATGTTTGGTGAAAACCCAGGAAAGCCCAAATAGACTGTATCATCGGCCAAAAAATTGGCTTTCCCATGATGTCTGTTTTGAAAGCAGCTTAGTGAGAACAGCTCAATAAAAGCTTCAGCAGCCCTCCAAACTACAACCCAAAACATAAAAAAAAAAAAAAATGAAAATTTTGAAATTTTGACTTGCAATTACAATTGCTCGTTTTTGTGATTTTATCTATCAATTTTATTTTTAAATAATATATGGATAAAAGGATTTTGTATATTAATTGAGGCACCTCCTTAGAGGTTGGAGCCAGGTGGGAAGTTTTCATGAATTACGTATGCTGCGACTCTCAATGAAGCATAGACACGTCAGCTATCAAATAATATAAAAAATTATTAGAATTTAAAACAAAAGGTTATATTTATTATATAAAAAGCCTATATCGTGGTCACAGTAGATGAGATGTTAGACTTCATCTGCTCTGCTCATAAATGTGTATGGGGAGGAATCGTGGTTTATTCGGAGATGAAACGAACGACATTCAATTCAAGGAATGAGACGGGCAATCCAAACACAATACAACAAAAGGAAAAATATTTTTTTTTCTTTTTTGTTAAGTAAAGAAATATGAACTAGGAAAGGAAATGGTATTGCCAAGTGCACAATCCCAAGAGGACCGGTCCATTGGATAGTCCATGCGTGTTGAAGTGAGCGTCTATCAATGAATCAATGTACTCCCTCTTTGTCAAATGAGAACAACCAGGGAAAATGAAAGATCATACCAAAATAAAATAGCGACTGGACGCAAGCTACATGCGAATTGTTAAGAGAGGTTTTTGTCAACACTCGAAGATCAGGTCAAGTGAGAATGATGAAAAAAAAAAAACTGAAAGGAAACGTGTAGGTGGAAAACAAATAAACAATTGATGGCAATCCAAGGGTTGAAATTTGACGATCAAAATTAACTCCAAAATGATCTCTAATGGCTTTGAAAACTTGATTTCTAATGATTTGAAAGTATGCACGATCAAGAAGATAGATGAATCTATTTCTTTCACCCAATGCTTAGAAACCTCTACTGAAGTTTTTCTTTTTTTTTTTTTTAATTCTCTTAACGATCTCTTGTGAATTGGAGAAAAAGCTATGAAGAATTCTAAGGTTTCTGTTGAAAAACTATAACGGTTTTTCTATAGATTAAAGATTTTAAAGCTTTCTAGTTTTCTTGGTATATGTTTGGCACAGATGCAGCACCGTTTTCTAATGTGTGGTTGAAAACATCGTTTTCTCAGAAAATGATGACTTTATTTTTGTTTAGAATCGTTACTGTTAGGTAGGATGTTTCCTGGAGCAACAACAACTTTTTCTATTTGGTACCAATGCTCTAGGAAACGTTTTCAGCACTAGTACCCATTATCTAGTGCCACATTACTGCCCTGTTGGCAGCAACAAGTTGCAGCTCTAGGGAATGCCAAATTTAGCATTGATTTCCGAGAAATAGCTTGAAGTACCATCTTTTATGGAAAAATGGTTCCAAACAAATGCCGGTTTCCTGGAGCACCGTTTTTTTCCGATGTGGCGTTGATGTGGCGCCATTGCTCCAGAAACGGCAACAATGCCAAACAACCGCTTAAAAATTACTTGTGAGTTAAGAAAGAAAAAAAAGGGGGTTCCTTCTAGATGAGAACCTTCTTATAAAAATATGTTGAGAGTCTTAATTGGTCTCAACCTTTCTGGTGAAAGTTTATCTATTGGAGTTTCAACCAATCACCATTAACTTATGGGACCAATGTGATTAGAAAAACAAGATCTTTTTATCTTTAGGCTGTGTTTGGATGCAATGCAAACAAATTTGTATAGTAGATGCAAAAATATGGCAGTGCAAATGAATTGAGTGTAAATTCTGACCTATTTTTGTTTCAAAATTTAGCTTATTTTGTTTGATTACAGTACAAATGAAGTAAATAAAAACATGAATCAGAATAAAATAAAACTCAAAATAAAGTTAAACCAGAATTTGCATTTTTTTCATTTGCACTCCCATGTATTTTTACTGGTGCAAATTGCATTGCTACCAAACACACCCTTAGAGACATAATTAGAATAATCACTTTGAGAAGGATTTCTTTAATTATATCTCTTTATCTAGATATCCTTCTAGATAACTTGATGTCCCCATTGAATCTTTATATTGTTTTGTAAAATTAGGCCTGACCAAGGCCGAATTAATTTGGACTTGAATTACTTGCGAATTTGGGCTTTAATCTTTAATCCGTAAGTCTAGCCCATTTGTAAAGTTGACACATAGAACAAATTTTATACCTAAAAACTCGTTAGATTTGTCTGTCCCAACATGGAGATTGAGCCTACCATACAAGCTAGCCGATGCGACAGACATTACTTACAAAGTGGATGACTTATATTGAAGACCTACCATGACCTAACATAGAAAGGGTGGTAGAAGAGGCCACTCCTGTCTTGGCTATGAAATCAAGCCGGATAGATCCGCTTGTTGACTATTTGTGCCACGGGACCCTACTAACAGAATACAGTGTAGTTCAAAGGGTAGAGCGATAGTTAGCTCGCTATGTGATCATTGTCGAGCAATTGTATCATTGGTCATTCACGCTTCTCTACCTACACTGCTTGCGCCTAACAAAAGCAAACCAGGTGTTACACGAGATCCACAAAGGTCTCTACGAAGAATACTTGGGGAGCATGGCGCTGCCCTAGAAAGCCCTACAACAAGGATACTACCGGCCAACTATGAAGGCGAATGCAATAGAACTCATTTGGAAGTACGACAGGTGTCAGTGACACACTAACATACCACATCAGCCCACCGCCGACTTAAAGTACCTTACCATCCCCTGGCCATTTGTACAGTAGGGATAGATATCCTCAGCCCCTTCCCACCTATGATCGGGCAGAGGAGGTTCTTGGTGGTTGTGGTGGACTACTTTACGAAGTGGGTAGAAGTCGACCCGCTGGTATCGATGACAACTCATAATGTCTAGAATTTCTTTTGGAGGAACATCATCTGCAGGTTCGAACTCCCCAAGGTACTGATATCAAACAATGGGAAGTAGTTCGAGGATATCAAATCCAAAACTAGTGATCCGAGATGGGAATCCAGTAGAATTTCACCATGGTGGCCCACCCCTGAGCAAACAATCAAGTCGAAGTCAAGAACAAGGCAATACTCCATGACTTAAAGCTCGACTCTCCTTGAGTTGTCAAAAGCTTGTAACCAGGTCGGTATCTTAGATAAAAATAGTAAGGCTCCCAGTGCATTTTCTTTATTTGGTAGAGCCCGGAGAAAATATCAAAGTTGAGGTGAAAACAGACGGATATCGTCCCTACTAGTGCCCTAATTGAGTTCGGGTGGAGCTGCCCTAAGGAGATGTCGTAGTGTGAAAGCACCTCGTAGAAAAAAGGGTATAGTAGGGAACGGAGCCTAGCGATAAGCGCCTCTTCGAAGACACATACCTCAATCCACCCATGGTTCGAAGGACGTTGATCCTCTCTAGGCAAGATGAAGCCATAGGACTCAAGGATCTAGAAGGTCGCCGCCAAGGCAATTAACTCCTCCCCACTTAGTTTGGTAGGTCTAAACTCCAACCTAGTCTTAGGTTGTTGAGAGGTCGAGGCCCCTCAATAGGACCCTCGTCGCTCTTGACCCGAGGTCCCCACCTCGTCTCGAGTGGCCTGGGTATACACCCTCTCCGACCCCACTAGACATAATGCAAAAATAAGAACTCATCGGGAACTGAGAGAAGACCGACCTCGCGCAAAAAACCAAACTCGTCTGTGAGCTGCTCGAGATCTCATTCAAGCAATCCTTCGGAATACTCCCAAAATAGTGCAATAGGGACCTGTCGGGGGGCCCCCTATTTATAGCGAGAGCATTCTGAAATCAACGCCAGAGATGTGTCTCATCTGACGGCCTAGAGGAGGAGCGCACTCTTTCAACATTTAGCGAAAATTTTGAATTTTGAATTTGCCCGCCCAATCGAGCCACGTTGTCGCTTGGCGGCAAAATTCAAAATTCAAACTCGCGTGCCGAATTCACCAAGCTGACCATATACGTCACTCCAAGCCAAAAGCAAGTGATGAGCTACTCCCTTCACCAAGCTGACCTTGGCTCGGGAGTGGGGGGAAAATGATGAGGGTGGATTTGGCCCTCCAATGACACCATGACACATGATGCAACAATGATTTGCACTCCTAACCCATACAACATTCGTACCTTTTAATCTCATTTGCACTACTTTCCTCCTACCACAATTCACATTCATATAAGGTGGGGATTATATCATCTTGCTTCCTATCTCACTCCCAAATAGATAGATCTCCTCTTACCTCATTTTTCTTTCATTGTACTTATCGCAAATGAGTAAGGCAAAGTAAATCTGCAGCAAAAGTAAACCAGATTACATAACCAACCTATTTCAACTCTCCTTCATTTTCATCATTGCACTTGAAAGTCCTTTGCAAACAAATTGAGCCAAAAAACTATCAAATTTCTATTATCAAAGTTTTGGGTTCCACTATGATGCCAAAAAGCTGATTCTAGGAAAACTTGTAACTAACTAGTGTCATAAAAGAGGTAACTAATTAGGCAAAATTTATCAATTAATATTTATAGGGGGTTTTGATTAGTCAAAGCATTTCTAGTTAGGTCTGTAAATGGTATTCAAAAATCCGAATTTGAATCCGAGATTTGGCACAATCAAATCGAATTCAGATAATTCGAATTAGATATTCAGTCGAATTCGAATATTAATTTCTTACTAATGAAATTATCGGATTGAATTCAGATATACATTGATCCGACCCGATAAATAAATATATATATATATATATAGATATATATTGTTGAAGATTAATTAGTTTTATGATATTTTTGTAAGTAGATGTTTTATGTTAGTTGTTAGATAGGAGGTGGAGACCACAATGGTTATGTGAATCCAAATTTTATTATGTTTTTTGAGTGTTATATATGTTGTTTTATGTTTTGCCGCCCTATAAGGGCATAGTTGTATTTGTATTGTTCTATTATTTTTAGTATAAATAATAAGTGAAGGGGGCGGCCAGATTATTGCTCTCTCTTCTTTTCAACTTCTCTTCTTCTCTTCTTCTCCTCTCCTCCTCTTTTCAAGAAAATACTTTCTTTCATATTTTTTAATTCAGTTGATTCCTACTTGGTATCAAAACATCGGCTAGGGTTTCTTGAAGCATTCTCATGCAGCCCTAGATCAGCCGACTACATGAAGTAGTAAAGGGCTGGTCGATCTGCTATAGATTGCCCAGTTCTTGGAGTTTTGGGTGGGATTTAGACATTAGGAAGGTGATCTACTGTTCGACATCAAAATTAGGAAGAATTGGAGTACGGGGAAGAATCCCAGAAAAGTTGGACACTTTGTTTTTTATCTGATCTTGGGCGCCCATGTATTGTTAGTTTTCTTTTGATTTTCTGAAGATGACGGTTTGGTTTCTGAAATTTTCTAGGCCTCCCGGAGTGATTGATTCACTTTTCTCTCAGTTGGAAGGCGTGGGGAGGAGAGAGATTTCCCTCCAACTAGGATTTTCTTCTTCCAGAAGGGTTGGTTTCTGTGTGTGTGGTATTAAATTATTTTTTGAAGGTCCCCAATCTATTTTTTCTTACTATTGAATTGTTTGAAGTAAAATGGAGAGTTGGAATACCGAGGTGAAATCTATCGGTACTATGGAACTGGGTGTTGGAGGTAATAGTGACATTTTTGGGTATGGGATCTTTACTACAGTAAAACTTGATGGTACAAATTATTTGGAGTGGACACAATTAGCTAAGATGGCTATTGGTGCCTATGGAAAATTAGGATATCTCATTGGGGAGAAGAAACCTGATACAGACTCTTCTCGATGGATGCAAGAGAATTACATGGTAATGTCCTGGCTATGTAATTCTATGTTACCTCATATTGCAAAAAATTTCCTATGGGCTAATACTACTAAGGAGATTGGGATGGAGTGACTGAAACCTACTCTTAGAAGTAAAATCAAGCCAGAGCCTATCAATTAAGAAATCAAGTGATAAGTATGAAACAGGGAGAAAAACCTCTTGTTGTGTATTTCTCCATGCTGAAAAYCCTATGRCAGGAAATAAATCACTTAGAAATTGTGGTATGGGAAAGTGTAAATGATGCAGCAAATTATCACAAACTGGTAGAGAGGAATAGGGTTTTTGAGTTCTTGGCAGGGCTGAACCCTGAATTTGACATTGCTAGGCAGCATATTCTTTCTAGGGAGGGTGTGACACTTTTTCAGGTCTATGCTTTTGTCTCTGGAGAAGAGAGTAGGAGGAATGTAATGCAGAGACAACCTGGGATTGACCAGTCGGTTGGTACAACAAAACCTAAGCCGAATGGAGACAGGGGGAGTAGTGAGACTAGAAGAGAAGATAAGAAGGACTTGGTGTGTGATTATTGCAAGAATCCTAAGCATACCAGGGACACTTTTTGGAAGCTTCATCCAAATCTTATACCTGTTCGGATAAGAAACAAGAAGGGAAATGCAAATGTAGCCACTACAGGAGACTCTCCAGCCCCTCTCTCTTAAACTGATTGGGAATCCATTGCAGTAGCAGAAGTGAGAATAGAATTGGAGAGGTTTGGACAGCTTATGAGTAAGAAAAATTCACCCAACTCTAGTCTTCCAGATGGACAGTAGAATGTAGGAGCCAATTACACCACTTCCTTTGCATATACATGTAGTTCATATACAACTGCAAATCTTGCATCCACTTCAAGTAAGGAGGGACCTCCCTAGATTATAGACTTAGGAGCATCTGAGCATATGACTAATGCCCCTACCATTTTCAGTTTCTATCAGTTGTGCTCTAGTAGAGACAGAGCCTCTACAATAGATGGTTCACATATGCCCATTGCTGGGAAGGGGACAGATAGAGTGACCAATGATATAACTCTGTCTTCTGTTTTACATGTCCCTAGACTCCATACTAACCTACTGTCTGTTAGTTCTTTGAAAAAAAATTGAATTGCTCTGTAACCTTTCTTCCTAGTAATTGTGTTTTGCAGGATCTAGAGTCAAAGAAGATAATTAGGAGTGGTTGTGAGGTGAATGGAGTCTACCTTCTGGATGAGATTCTGAGACATCAGGGCCATCATGTTAGAAGCAACAGTAGTAGTGGGTCAGAGTCAGTAAACCAGATTATGCTTTGGAACAATCGCTTGGAACATCTTTCTTTTTGTTCTTTGAAATGTCTTTTCGCAAAGCTGTTTGAGTCTGTTTAATTATCTACTTTGGAGTGTAAGAGTTGTCAGTTAGGAAAGTATTGTAGACAGTATTTTAAACCAAGTAATAAAAGAAGCACTTTTGCTTTTAATATTGTTCACACTGATGTATGGGGCCATATCAAATCCCTTCCATGGGAGGATTATGTTACTTTCTCTTGTTTGTGGATGAATTATACACGATCTTCTTGGATATATTTGATGAGATCACGTGATGAGGTTCCTAACTTAGTATGCCAATTCCACCAAATGATTCACACAATTTGGAGTGAGAACTAAGGCTTTTAGATCAGATAATGCCAGATAGTACTTTGAAAATGACCTAACCACGTATCTCTTAGAACATGGTGTAGTTCATTAGAGCAGTTGTGCATATACACCGCAACGGAATGGAATTGCTGAGAGGAAAAGTAGACACATTGTGGAGGTGGCAAGGAGTCTTATGGTGTATGCTTCAGTTCCTATGTAGTTCTAGGGAGATGCAGTTCTTACAGCCGTACATGTGATTAACCGTGTTCCTTCACGAACTTTGGGGTTTAAGGTGCCACTTAGCCTTCTTTTTCTAGATGGAGAGATATTTCATAAACCTCTGAGGGTTTTGGGTTGTGTTTCTTTTATTCACATTCTTGGCCCTCATCGCAAGAAATTGGATCCTAAGGCCAAGAAATGTGTTTTTCTTGGGTATGCTCAAAACCAAAAGGGGTATTGCTGTTATGACCCAGTGTCGAGGAGCATATTTGTCACTATGGATGTTACATTTTTTGAATCCACATTCTTCTTCTCGAGTGGTTCTCTTCAGGGGGAGAGTTTTGGGGAGGAGAACTCACAATTTGTTCATCTTCCTGTTTCTATGGTGCCTCCTTCAGTTCAGCCACCACCTGCACCTCCAGTTTCATTACCTGAGCCACTACGGGCAGTCTCACATCAATATCAGCGCCGACAGATGATGGTTGACTAGACACATCCTCAACGCACACCACTCTCTGTTAGTCCTTCTAAAACTCCAGATTCGGCAGATACAGTTCCGGGTATTCCTCTTGAGCTTGAGCTTGTTATGTTTTCTGATGATAATGTTTCTGTCCCTAAGACCATTGTTGCAGCTGATCCCACTAACCTTGATCTTCCCATTGCACTTTGTAAGGGGAAGAGAAAGTGGACAGCCCCACTGCATTTCACACCATCTTTCCTATAGTGCCTTATCACCCTCCTACTATGTTTTTCTTTCTTCCCTGGATTCTGTGTTTATACCCAGGAATGTTATTAAGGCTCTCTCCAAACCTGAGTGGAAAACAACCATGCAAGATGAGATGGATGCTTTGGTCAAAAACCAAACTTGGGAAATAGTTGATCTCCCCCCAAACAAGGAGATAGTTGGATGTCGATGGGTATTCACAGTGAAGTATAAGGCCGATGGCAAGATAGAGAGGTACAAGGTAAGGTTGGTAGCAAAAGGGTATACTCAGACCTATGGTGTTGATTACTTGGAAACCTTTGCACCAGTAGCTAAGATGAGTTCAGTTCGTATCATTTTATCTCTAGCAGCCACCTATTCATGGCCCTTGTTCCAGCTTGATGTCAAAAATGCTTTCCTCAATGGTGACTTATAGGAGGAGGTATATATGGACATTCCAGTAGACTTTTATGAAAATGTTGGTAAAAGAAAGGTGTGTAGACTTAGAAAATCTCTRTATGGACTGAAACAGTCACCTAGGGCTTGGTTTGATAGGTTTAGAGGGGCACTCATCCATTTTGTGAAGAGAAGATATGCTTTGGTGTCAATTCTTATTGTGTATGTGGATGATATAGTGGTGACAGGAAATGACCTGGAGGAGATTGATGATCTCAAAAAATCATTACAACAAGAATTTGAGATCAAAGATCTTGGTGAGCTCAAATACTTCTTAGGGATTGAAGTTGCAAGATCCAAGCATGGGATCTTCATTTCACAAAGAAAGTATGTACTTGACCTATTGCGAGAGACTAGGAAGCTAGGGACCAAACCAACAGACACTCCTAGTGATCCAAATCACAGAATTAATGGTGTGGATGGTGAATTGGTAAAGGATGTGGGGAGATATCAAAGAATGGTGGGCTGATTGCCGTATTTGTGTATGACACGACCAGATATTTCTTATGTTGTTAGTGTTGTGAGAATACTGGCATATCTGAAAAAGCACCCAGGTAGAGGCATTCTTTTCTCAAATCATGAGAATCTGAAGCTAGAATCCTATACAGATGCAGACTGGGCATGATGCTTAGAAGACAGGAGGTCTACATCAGGAGTGTGTACCTTTGTAGGTGAAAACTTGATCTCCTGGAAGAGTAAGAAGCAAGCGGTTGTGGCAAGGTCAAGTGCAGAGGCTGGGTATAGATCCATGGCTCATGGTGTCTCAGAACTTCTTTGTGTTAGATCTCTTTTGAGTGAGATTGGGGTGAAAGCAGAGGAACCTATGATGTTATACTGTGACAATCAGGCTGCAATCAGTATTGCCCACAATCCAATTCAGCATGATAGGACAAAACACATTGAAGTTGATAGACACTTTATAAGAGAAAGGGTAACAACCGGAGAAGTTTGTTTGCCTTATGTCTCTTCAGAATTGCAACTGGCTGATGTTCTCACTAAAGGGGTGGCAAGGAACAAGCTTGAACATGATCTACGCAAGTTGGGAATGTGTGACATTTACTCCCAACTTGAGGGGGAGTGTTGAAGATTAATTAATTTTATGATGTTTTTCTGAGTAGATGTTTTATGTTAGTCGTTAGATAGGAGGTGGGGACCACAATAGTTATGTGTCCAAATTTTATTATGTTTTTTGAGTGTTATATATGTTGTTTTATGTTTTGCCGCCCTATAAGGGCATTGTTGTCTTTGTACTGCTCTATTATTTTAGTATAAATAATAAGTGAATGGGGGCCAGATTATTGCTCTCTCTTCTTTTCAACTTCTCTTCTCTTCTTCTCCTTCTCTCCTCCTCTCTTCAAAAAACTACTTTCTTTCATATTTTTTAATTCAGCAGATTCCTACTTATATAAATTTAAAAAGGAGGTTAAAAATGTAAATACAAAAATGAAGCAAACATGAAACATTCGAACCACTCCCTCTCTCCAGTCTCCATCTCCTTGCAAACCATAACCCTAATCCTCCCTTCGCTGTCATCGCCCGAGCAACCACATCGGCCACACCAGTGACTCGACAGTCGAGTACCAGTCACCGACCACCATCCCGTATCTCATCTAATCATCTTCTCCTCTATCTATTCTCTTTCAAATATCGATTCATTATCACAGCCACTCGAGCAACCACCATCACCAACAGCAACATCAGTGACGGTGGTCGAGTGACAATAGTCTCAACGACAACCACCATCATCGATGACAACCATCATCTTCTCCTCTATCTCTCCTTCGCTGCACTACCATTGTCAGTGACAGTAGTCTCGACAACAACCACCATCATCGACGACAACCATCATCTTCTCTATCCCTCCTGCACCGTTGTTGCATTGCCACCACTGCTCACTGGCCACCACTGCCATCGGTCGAATTCAAATCGAATTTGATAATTGAAATCGAATTTGAACTCAGATATTTGATATCGGTCGGATATTGAATCAAATTCGAATATTAGTATTCATAATTGGTTTTGAATTCGAATCTAGCCTGATTCAATTTGAATTCAATCCGTTTATAGGCCTACTTCCAATTCTTCTGGCAGCATAGATTTTTCCCAAAGTGTTTTTGGTTGTAAATCTGGAATTGCGTTTAAAAGCATTACATTCAAAGTGTAAATGACAAAATTAATTAGATTTAATATTTGATAGTTAAAAGAGAAGAGATGATGAAGGATTGCTTAGGAAATACTAGGGTGATGTTTGGCATCATTGTTGTGTTCATAGACAACAGCCACGCCTTAGAATTCAGTAAAGTAATTCCAGATTCTTTGTATATTTTATGTTGTTATTTGGTACTAGCTAAACACATTCGTTGCCACATAAAGAAAAGGATGAAAATATTATTTCCATTGCAAGGAACATCAAAATGAGGTTTTCAAATACATGATCCAAAAAACATTCAATTGTTGCTTGAAGGATTTGAAAACAAAAAAAAGAAAAAAAAAAAAGTGAAAGCAAAAGGGAAAAACACCTACATAGTAAAAACCGCGGTGAGTTCAGTATACCTCCCTTATTCATAAGTTCACATTTCCATGACGCCGTAAGCTTTGGTGAACACAACAGTAGTGGTCGTACCCAATGCTATAGTTTCTATCTGCGTGTGCGTGTGCGTGTGCGTTCACATAAAAGCTCCAAATTTGACCCGATTAGTTTCTGTGCTGTCAGCTTGTTTGTTTTTCCAGGGAAAACCAGCTTTTTTTTTGTACTCCATCGATCATCATTCATTTTTCATCGCTTACTGTTACAGTTGCCCAGTTGCCAGTTGGCTGTCACAACTCTCTAATCTAACTACTACGTGCTTACAGGATGCATGGGTGATCATGGGCCGGGTTTTCATGTATTGAAAGAGGACAAATATCAAGTATTAATCCTTTTCTGTGTTGTACATTGACAAAAAAAAACAATCAAAGATTATAATTTTGATGTGGGAATTGAAACATGGTATCTGATGCATGGAAATAAGGTAGGTTGATGCGAATAGTAAGAAGGTGAATATGGCAAAGCTGGATTAGGATTTAGGACTCTTTATGCTTGTATTGATAAGACAATTTCAAATATTATGATTTTGATGTGAGAATTGAAACAAAACATGCGATGTATGAAAATAAGGTAGGTTGATGCAGCTAGGAAGAAGATGAATATATGACAAAGCTCGATTCGGATTTAGGACTCTTTATGAGGGATAGATTTTCTGTTAGGACCATAAAACTGAACAATCGAGGAAATTTTCTACTTTGGTAAGTTTGAGAGTGTACAAGTCAAAGAAATAATGCATGCCATCAGCTAGATACGAACCCAACATACATTTAATGATTTAGCATTTAACGCCACCCTACCTCTTTCCATTCCACCACATGAAAGAATCCTCAGTCATCTAGCCGCATGTCAGGAATATCGACGATGTAAAACACAACCGAAGATGTACAATAATGTGGCTAACAATGAGTAGTCGACAAGAAATTTAACGCCACGTTTGGACCTTTCTCAAGGCCAACAATTTCTCTTGTCTTCTCATTACAAAAATTAAAAAGCATTTCTTGGGTCATTTACACAAAACCCTAACATGATTTATTAACCAGATTAAGACCCAGATTAGAAAGAAAAAAAAAATTAATTGCAAAAGACGAACATGTCTAGCTAGATTATTTTTGAACCACAACCTGTTTTGTCGAGATTGATTCTGTAGAAAAAATTTGCAATAAGGATATAATTGGAAAATGACTTGAGATCTCAACTAGTAGGGTGTCAATTTGGCCTTAGAGTGTCACCTAGTACATGGAGTGCCACTTGTTTGTGATCACAGAGGAAAGGTTCACTTATTTACTACAAGAGAGGAGTGCTTCATTTAAGAATGGGCACATCACTCAGACATGGTTAGAGCTCACTCTACTTGTTATGCCCTTACTTGACATGTGCATACGTGGTAGGCATTATGTAATGGGCTTGTGTTGAATGTATTGGTATTGATGTTCTGATCAATTCGGCCACATGTAACATCTACATAAATGTCCATGTGTTGCTTCCTCAATTAACTAGATGTACATGTCATGAGTTGGTACCAGGCTAGTCTAGTCAGGTCAAGTTGGCTCGACCAAGTCAATTGAGCTTAGCTGAACTCGGTTAGGTTGGTTTAGCTAGTCAACCAGGTTTAGGTGAATCGGTCAAATTAGCTCGACCAAGGTGGCATTCAGAAGTATATTTATCTTGTGGATGGACCATTTCAGTCCATGTCACAGGATAAATACAGAGTTCAGTTTGGTGTGGACGGGACTGATCCACAATATATCGTGGACTAACCCCATCCATAATTCAATATCTCATCAACACTTTTTTATCATCGTTGAATTCGATCCCAAATATTATACAATTTTTTATTGATAATATGTATCATACGCATCATTTTTCACCCTGTAGCATTTCACTCGCATTTTACCGTTTAGCACCAAGTTCTCCTTGCCTTTGTGCTTCGCAGCAAAGGGAAGAAGACGATTCCCCCAAGAAAATTAAAATGTATACCATATTACTGGTGCTTTCCTCAAAATTAAAATTTATACCATAATTTTTTTTTGGGGTTTGAAAACAGATTCTGTAGCTTCTCATCTAGAATCTGGTGGTACATACTTAATATTTATACCATATTATTGGTGCTTTCCTAAATTTGTTAAGACTTGTAGCTAGTGGGACGTTAGTGGCTTGAACAAGAAAATTAAATCCTTTTGGTCAGTTGTGCCACTTGCAGTAGTTTGAAAGAAATTCCAACATTTTTGAGCAAAAAAGGGACCCAAAAGTTATAGTAAGAACGACTTTTCTTTTTTTTCAATGCACTTGATGATCCTATCAAAGAGTTCAAGAAAGTAGTGGACCAATATTTTGATGTTATGCTTGTCTTAGAATATTGGTTTTTGTTATCTTTATTTAAATACTAATTGTAACGTAGGTGGTTTTTTCCACCAATTAGTACGGGATTCAGTAATGGATTATTAGTTTGCATAAATAGTCTGATGCTATGATTGTCTTGCAATAATTTGATATTTTGTTTGTTTAAATATTATTTTTTAATATTTTTTATCAATAAAATAATAGTTTTTATTTTTAAATGATTTCATTACCATTTTTGTTGAAATTAATATATTTTTAGTATATATTCATTGCCAATGCCTTTTTTTCCAATTTATTTATCACATAAATTATAAAAACTAGACATTTATGTTTAGTTGTATAAATTACTTCATAAACTATATATGAGATACATGGAATCAAAAAGTGTGGTGTAGACTGGTCCACACACCACGCCTACAAAACACCACTATAGGTGTGGACTGGACATTAGTGTGGATTGTGGTGTGGTGTGGTGTGGACTGATCCCTACCACACAATCTACCCATAGTTCAAAACAATTGTTGACTGTGATGTGGTGTGCATTGGTCCCTGCCATAATGTAGTGTGGGCCAATCCACACCCCCTAAGTTAGCTACTCTTAGATTTGCTCAACCTTCTAAAGTGATGTGAGGCCAATTAATGACTTTGTTGCATCAACACTTTGGCTTTGCAAGGGAGTTCTAGGTTGGTTCAGGTCTGTTGTTCCCAGTGGGCCCTAGACAATAGGTCGATTATTTGAGGTCAATTGTTTATAGGTTGGTTTAGATCAGCAAGTTGGTTGCATAAGTAAAATGCGCTTTCTGTTCCATTTTCCATTGAAAATTTTCTGGAGACTTTGGCTAATAGGGTGTCACCTCACCCTCAAAGTGTCACCTTGCACATAGATTGTCACTTGTAAACACAGTCTTCACAAAGTTACATTAAAGGCCCTAGGTGATATCCTAGGGGTGTAGACTTTGGTAGTCAAGTCAATAATTTCAAAACTAGAGAAAATGGACTGAAGAGATCGATAAGATGCGACATAAGGTGAGGTGATACGAAGTGCGGTGCGTTGAGGTGTCTGGTGTATGTCTTGTGTGTAGTATCGAATGTAATATCCTTAAACAAATGAGGGGACACGCCTTATATAAGAGAGGAGCTTCATCCAAGAATGAGCACATCACTCGTACGTGGTCAGAGCTCAGTCCACTTGTCATGCCCTACACGTGATGGGCATTAGGCAATGGGGACTTGCATTCAATGTGCTGATGTCAATCTTCTCATCCACTTGACCACATGTAGCATTGATATGCATGTCCATGCATTGCTTCCTTGACTTACCAAATGTACATGTCATGAGCTGGTCCTAGGTCGGCTTGGCCAAGTCAGGTCAGCTCGACCAAGTCAATTGGGCTTAGGTAAGCTCTATTAGGTTGGTTTGGCCATGTCAATCAAGCTTAAGTGAGCTTGGTTAGGTAAGCCCCGCCAAGTTAGATACTCTTAGGTTTTCTCGGCCTTCTAAGGTGATGTGAGGTCAATTAACGATGTTTCCCTTGGCTTGTTGCCACTTGGAAACTTTTGATTGGTGGTTGGTTTTGGTCTAGATTCTAGGATAAGTTCTTGGCTTGGTAGATTCAATGTTGGTTCCAGCTAGGTCTACCCATGGAATCTTGTCTTTAAAATAAACAATAACAAGTTCTACAACATTATTGATTTACTATTTTTACACTACTTACTATACACCTTCATATATTATATTAAAGAAAACTTATCAATTCACTTAAGTGGCCCAATGGCTAATCAAGTTCAATAACAAGGTTGAATAAATCCGGTTCCAGGAAGGCTAGTTCTCTAGGTTGGTTCAAGTACGATAAAGCTCTATACCTTTGAACCAGCCTAGGTGGGATTAATTTCAAGAATTTAAAACCAAACCATACCTAAGAACCTAATAGAACCAGCCTTATCAAGGCTTGTTTTGAGGTCGATTCCAATTGGATCTTGGTAGAACTGTCTCATTTGCTTGCCTATAATATCTGGTGGTTGGTCTAGTGCCAAAATGAAGATGAGGTTGCTAGTGGAGTTAGAATGCAATGGGTTCATTCCCAACAGCCTTTGGTATTGGATGCAAGTTAGTACTGCTAAGGGCATATGGATTTTGTCTTTCATAACCCATGTCACATTGGCCTAGTCTTTTTGGAAATCTTTGTTTGTAGGACATAGAGAGTACCTTATTAAACTTTTGGGCCCAACTATCACTTGATACATTATAATCAAATAGTGTAGTTTGTAATAAGGTCTTAGTTGCTAACCAAAAAAAGGGTAAATTACAAAAATGACCTTGTATTATGGGGTTAATGACAAAGTCCCCTTGAATTTTCAATATCACTTTGCAACAAATGCCCCTGTCTACTAAATCAAATGACAAAATGTGTTAAATTACTATAATACCCACATGAACTTGTTTTATATTTTCATTGCCTTTTTCTCTTAAACCCTAATTGACCCCAAAATACCTTCATTTTCTCCAAAAGAAACCAACTAAAATAACAAGAATCATTTCACTTACATAGAAAAACAAGTTTCTTTAAATTTTTGTTTCATTTCACTTATATGAATATTGTTAGAAGGGTTAGGATCCTTCATATGGATGGCCGAACCATGCTAGATGGTTGGGCAAAATTTCAAAAATTTCTTAATTCTTCTGAGAATCGAATTCCCTATGTTTTGAAAAATTGCATTTTTCAGGATCGATCTTGCACTGAACCGGACAAGATTTGAAACCAATCAAAGAGGGAGATTTATACCTGATACGAACACCACAAGTGCATATCCCAAGGTGGAAATTCACGGCCAAATCAATCCTAAAACCAGCCTCCACTAAAGATGGTGCAGTTTCAACAAAACTGCAATCCAACTACTTGGATCGATCTGGGTAAAGTGAGCCTGAAGTTCCTCTGAATTTTTCTTGCAAAAATCAGAAGAAAACTTATCTCTATTAGTCCTTGAAAGCCTAAGTCATGATAAGGTTTCTTGGAAGACAAAATAGAAGAAGAGAGAACAAGAGAGAGTGATGTTCTAATCTAGTTCGCCCTCTTCTTCTTTTATCTTTTTATGGAGCACTTATCCTAATCAAATTAGTATATTATCTAAACCTAATTTGGATCTAGACTCTATTAAGAGATAAGCTGTATCATCTTAAGATGATGGGTGCTCTATACCCATTTCCAAACCCAAATTTAAAACTTAAGTTGTCATGTGACAACTTAGTTAATCTTATTAATTATGGGCCTAAGGCCCATCAGCTATAAAGCTCATGATCCAAGGGTGTTGCATGGCCAATTTAGGCCTAATTTGTATAGGCGAGACCCCACAATGACCTTACATAAGTTCACATGGGTTCAACCCGGCCTTTGTAAAAAAGCTTAGCCGAATTCACTAAACACAATGAACCCCTAAGCACATCACTATAGGCTCAATATGGGCCCAACATTTACACTTAATAATCCTTAAATCCAGTCATCCTATGAAGACCCAAGGATAATGGACTTAAGTAAGATAAAGCCAATAAGGTAATCAACCTTTAATGGTCTCTTACACTTAACCTCTCGGCCCACAATGATCATATACTACCTGACAATGACCTCTCCCCGGACTGCAAGGTACAGTGTCACTCTCTACTCGGGTGGATCTCGAGAATTATAACCTTTTGCAAACATTTTTCATAAAACATTATATATATATATATATATATATATATATATATATATATTTCAAAAAACAAATCTCAAATACAGTTGAATTCCACTACCGGTAGTTTAGGTTTTCATCAAAGAAAGTGTAAGCCCTATTATTCACTTTGTCCTACAAAGGGGCTGATCCTATCACTATGATCACCCACTCAGATAAATTCTCAAACTGCCCTAACATACCCAGACTTTGACCCTCAATGGATCTTACTGATTGGCATATCAAAGACAACCCACCATAATCAAGTCTAGGGATTATGTGTAACTTTTCAGTTTTGCCCATCAATCTCCAAGGTCCAGGGTATAACTACAAAATGGTATGGGTTCAATGTTTCAATTAAACACACATTGCATGTGCTTTGGGTCTAACCCTAGTAAGTGAGACAAGCTACCCCAACTTCTTTGGCAACACATCAGTGTAAGACTTGGGAGTCTCTCCAAAAATTGAGAACATTCTAAACTAACACGAGTCTCATAAGTATCCAGATTAAGGGGTAATTTCACAAAAACATACCAATATCAATATGAAACAATAACGTACTTTTATTCATTTACAATAAATGTATCTATACATCAATCAGATTGGAGCTAAGGGCATACACTATCTAACAAATGTCTCTCTTTATCTTAAAATATAAAAATTATTCATTCCTTTCTCCAATAAACCAAGAAAAACCAAATGAAACCTTAAATTTATATCTATAAGAAAGAAGCCTTTACCATTTTATCTAAATATTGAATATAGCCAGAAATTTATAAGAATCTATTAGAGTAACCGAGAGGACTTCATTATTTTAATTTTTTTTTAAATAGCTAATGAGAATCTTTTTCAAAATTAAATTGATGAAACTCTAATGGAGGGTATTTCTCACAAAGTAAAAGTAAAAGTAAAAGTTTAGGGGTATTTGTCACTGACCCAGTACAGGGGGTCTTATAATTTATCAAAAAAAAAAAATAGTCATCTGAATTTCAATTTCATTATACTAGGATAAATTTGTACGAGTACAGATAAAAAAAAGACTGAAATTTCTGGTTTATTTTGTGTGAGGTTTCACTTGCAATTAATAAGTAACCTTGAAGCAAGTATATGGACCAGAATTTACTCTCAACTCATAGCTTCCAAAATACAGTCTATTTGTAGGAGAGAAATGCCGCTATCATATCATAATGAATTCACAATTCAATGTAAGCAGAGAAATACATTAAAGAATTGGGGGAATCTGAGTCAATCCCTCTCCATGGAAATACGAATACCGAGTCGAGACCGGAGAGTGATAATTACTTAATTAGACAGTCACGGTGCAGAGAACAGAAATAAATGCTTTGCAACCAATACCAGTTTCCCGCTTTAATTCCTACCAAATTTTGGCGAAGTTATTTTCTTCCCCTCTTCTTATAAATGCTTTGCAACTAATACCAGTACCGGTCTCCCCACTTAATCTTATCCTCTTCCCCCCTCCCTATAAATAAACTCTGCCCAACTTATTTTCCTCCCTACTAAATCGCAACGTTGTGTTTCTTTTTTCTTTTTTCTGGTGAGGATGTCGGGTGCCAAGACAATCGTGGAGGTGTGTTCAAAACTGACGGTCGTCTCCGACACCCCCACTCGGCCGGGGAAGACATTTTCACTGTCCCTGCTCGACCATACCATGGGCCTTCACACCCTTCACATTGTGTTCTACTACCGCCACAAATGGTCCAACTCCGACGATCTCGGTCGGCTCAGGGAGTCCTTAGCAGACGTCCTGAATTATTACCCGCCGATCACGGGGCGGTTTCAGAAAGGGGAGGACGGGAACTGGGTGGTGGCGTGCAACGACGCCGGAGTTAGAATCCTGAAGTCGAATGTCCATACTACGCTCGACGATTGGCTGAAATCTGCAGAGGGGTCCGAGGAGAGAGATCTGACGGTCTGGGAGGATATGCCCGAAGATCCAACCCTCTGGTCACCATTCCGTATTCAGGTAAAACCCATCTCATAAGTTTGTATTTGCCCCCACTTGTTGTATGTTCTGACGACCTGTTTTTGACGTTTTCCCATTATATTTATATATTATTTTTGCTCCCTAATTATGTGAATGCGAGTGCGAAGGGGAAATTCTAGCTACACGGGTTAGACAAACCCGCCTTTGAGTACAGAAGCTTCCACGAAGCTCATACACCCACCCTATACGGTCTCATCAACCCGTGTGGCTAGCATTCCTCTCTGTACGAAACATTTCATTTTCTTCCCGTGTTGTTAAAATAGAACTATAACACCAAGATTCCTAGTGGCGTTTTGTTGAAATTCCGTTCCCAGTTTCCTCTGTTGCCCCGATATGGGCAGAGACCGTGGAATTTGTATCCTATACCTGCAATCAATTCTTGCTAGGATGAATTAAAACAAAATGAAAAGTTAAAAACAAGCTTTGGCTTAGCTACTTTGAAATGAAGCCTAGCTTATGGACGGTTGCAGGCTTACAGCATGGATCAATTAATATGTGAACTCCAATTAAAGGGAGAAGCATTTTACATTTTAAGTTGATCAGATGGTACATCTTTACAATATTGTTAATTACAAATGTAAAGAGTCATATATTGTAGTTTTTTATAGTCTAGAACTTTGGGCAAAATCTTGCAAATAAAGCTGATTACGACCTAAAGGATAAATAAATATGAAAATTCTTGGAAGAATGACCATTCAGCCTAGGTCAGAATTTATAGGCTTAAAGTATATTTGGGGTAGCTGCCGGTTCGGAATTGATGTCAATTTTATAGATGTATAAAGTGTGAATTTTTAAACTTTTGAATATTTATAGAATCACAGCAGAATTTAAATAAGCCTATCCGTAATTGTCTGAAAATTCTTTTTTATGATCTAAAGCCTAAAACCATGGATAAAGCCGATGATGCAGAATGGCAAAGGTAATAGGTATGTAATAAATCCACAAGCAGACAATCATGTCAAAACTGAAAACTGAGTATTTTTTTTCTGTCTCAGTCACCGAAAAAAATATCGAGTAAACTTTATTTATTCTGGGCCTCTCCCTCTGGGTTGGGGGTGGGGTGCTCGTTTCCCTTTGCCCAGAATCTGATCATTGGGAATAGCAGTGTACTGCTCAGAATTCTTGAAGCTTGATAATCCTGATTCCTGACTTGAGTACCACTTGGGCTGACAGACTGCAAAGTTGCAATACCCCTTTCGCCTCACTTTTCTGACTCGCAACGCTTGATTAACTTCGCTACTTCAAGAAAACCTGCAGTTGCTGAAATGGGTCCTTAATTCCTCTTCCAAAAGTGGCTGTTCATTGCCTCAGGTGTTTGCTGCAGGTTCCTTTTGGGTCAGGCCAACCCAAAATCACTCACTCTAATTTCTTAAATCAGTTCCTAATTAAAATAATTTCTAAAACACACTTGTTGCTAGGAGAGTTCCCATTTTATAAAAATTGTTGCTAGGACCGACTGTATTTACGACAGTCCCTTCCCTTCCCGCTATATCAGACATTGACAATTGATTGGACTTTAAATTCTGCAGCTGAATGAATTTGAAGGGGAAGGCATGGCAATCGGGCTAAGTTGTTCGCACATGCATGCAGACCCAACCTGTGCTACCATATTCTTCAAGTCGTGGACGGAGACTTACCGACGTGATGCCATCAAACACTCCCCATTCTTCCACCCACCTGGACTCCGGGGCCGACCTAGCCCCAACACAAACACCGAGTCTGCCAAGTATTATGCAGCCAAATCAAAGGCCGAACCCCCCTCCCCTGTTAAAATGTCCACCGCCACCTTCCGGTTCTCAGAAGCAGCAATTCAAAAATGTCTCTCGGAGGTCCAAAACCAATGCCCTGATGCTACTCCCTTCGATGTTCTCGCGGCACTCTTCTGGACATCCGCAGTACGCGCCAAGACAGCTCCAGAGGCCATTCCTGAGCAGAAACGCAGCCTCTCCATTTGTATCGACATTAGGAAACTCATGCACGCCCCACTCCCCCATGGTTACTTTGGCAATGCTCTCTATTTTTCCTTGGTTTCATCGGAGGCGGGGAAGATGGATGAAGGGGGTTTAGCTTATGTGGCTGGGCTCGTACGAAGCCATATGTCGAGCCTAAAGGAAGAGGATTTCTGGTCAGCCATAGATTGGATCGAATCGCAGAAGGAGGGCGGCAAGTTTGCACCAGCTTGGAGGATGTATGGTCCAGAGCTAACATGTGCCAACATGGAGCACCTGTTTTCTTACTCTGCAATGTTAGAGGAGTTGAAGCCTGTGCACGTCTCATATCATATAGGGAATGTAGAGGGTGAAGGGTTGATTTTGGTGCTCCCATCACCGGAAGAGGGGCTTGGACGGACGGTTATGGTAACTTTGCCGGAGGATCAGACAGTTCAGCTATGCAAGGATCCAGCTATTTTGTCCCTACAGCCCACTATGCTTCTCTGTGGGAAGAGCAATAGTTTCTCTCTCTCTTCATAAATTTGGGATATGGAGTAGTTAGTGCCAGTTTATTTTTTTTTCAGGTAAAAGAGTGGTGACTAAATTATATTGTGGGTAAAGTTGTACAAGGTAGCATATTCACGGTAGAATGAATTTGATATTTATAAGCATTTTAAGTTAAAAGATGAATTAAAGTGTTCTTAGTTCTAGATATATAAATGAATTTTAAATTCCTAAACTGACTTTAGATACAAGATCAGCCTAAAATGCACTTCATCCATCTATATATATTTCATTACTAAAATGTTTAATTCTTTACTATTACTTCGGCGTCCAAGAAAAATCGCATTGATTGGCATTAAATTATATTGGAATAGGTGTTAGTTTTGTTTTTTAACAATGACGCAGCGGCTGTTAAAGATAGGCTATATGGCATATACCTAAATGATATAATATTGAAGCTTAATCAGAGTAGATGTTTATTCCAGAAAGAATAACATGGGCGACGTAATCGTACACTCGTCGTTCTCCAACGATAATGAACGAAGGAATTTCTTTCAAATAAGACAAATGTGTATAAATTGTTTTTACAAAAAAATGTGTATAAGTTGGTTATAAGCTATTACCGAATTGCTAAGAATTGTGAACCAACGATAATTACAAGTGATTTGATTCAGATCAAAATTAGCCTTTTTAAAAACGGTAATTTTTTAAACTACCCTTGTGATTTAGCGAATTGATTAAGTTTACCTGTTTGAAAATTGACTATCGCTACCTTTACTGTTTTTGATAATTGATTAATACTTCTTTTATCTTTAATATCTCTTAATTTTCCATTAACAAAAGGATAAAAATATTATTTTACCCTTTAGATAAGTTCGTGGGTCTTAGGTCTCTTAATTCATGGCTATTCCGCTGCTCAAATGTTAGTGGGCCTTACTCCTCCACCCTTTAAAGAATAAATGGCATCAATGCTCTTTATTTTCAATACACCGCTTGCCATCATCTCGCTACATCTCTGTCCGACGAATTACAATTAGTAGATCTAACGAAAACCATACCTGGTATGTCACTAACACTAGAATATTTGACTAATTACAGCTCTAAAACCTCAAGAAACCAGCCTAGACCATCCGATTTCGACTACGAATACATAGAGATAAAAGAGATAGAGTGATGGAGAGGGAAGCAGCTGAGCTCAACGTTGTGATTAGCCCTTCCATCCAAGCTCGATCCCTAGTAGCTAATCAACGTTGTGATTAGCTCAACGTTGCTCAAATGGCATCTGCAACTTGTAGATCTGCTTCGAGTAGAGGGAAGGGGATTCATATGCAACTCCCAGATCTGGGCAATACATAATCCAACGCCAATGAGCTCTTGATTTGCAACTCCCATATCTACTTCAAGCAGAGGGAAGGCGATTTCCAAAGGTGAAGATTAGAGAGATGAAGGACTACCTAAAGTTCGAGCTCCGAGAGGCGGACGAAAGTACTGCTAACGCCTTCCTCTGTGTGATGATTGTGGAGGTCCCACCATTGCAATTGACCCTCCTCTGTCACCAATTACGACCTCAAAAGCTCTAACCTTTCTGTGGTATTCACATGTTTTTAATTTCCTTTTATTAATCTGTTTCTAGATCAATTTCGATCTAAACACTTCTAGACCACCATCTTTAATTTCGAGCAATAACATGAGCTCTTGAAGTATCCATTCTGCTCTTATAAACAACATATATTTTATTCAATTTATTCAAAGGACGCTTAATATGATAAACCAGATCCTAGTTTGAGAAAAAAAGAGTATTAGTTTCTCACTGCATGTAGACAATCTGACTCAACAACTAAATTTCAACCCACTCTTAGCAAAGAAACCAAATGATCCTTTTTGACCATTCATAACACCACCATCACACTTGATGATAATACATTGATCATCTATAATCCTATTATACTCCCTTGAGACATTTAAAAAGCTTTTGAGCAACTGATTCTACCATTTGCAAGTCTGTTGGCAAACTCCATTACATCTCTAATTCGTGACAATGACCATTAAAATAAAAAACTAAGTCATTATGAACATCCCAAAGACTACAAAAAACCACTGCAATCCACTCCAGAAAACCGCTTTTTCTCCACACTTTCATGAAAGGAATTCAAAAAGCAAATAAAATCAAAGACATAATGAAACTTATTGTTGCCAATAACAATAGAGCACGGACTAGCAAAAGGAACAACATGACTAAATGGACAAAGAAACAAAAAAGATGGGCCTGCCTCAATCTGTTCCAACTATAGATGTAGACAAGAGATAGAGGATGGTTGAGTTGAAACCAGGGGTACGTAGGATGATGATTGGGATGAGGAGGAGAAGATAGTGAAGTCAGCAGGGTGACTCCACGCTGGAAATGCATCTTTGAAATTCAGAGAGGGTATTTTTGGATTTTTTGATAAATTTATTAGTCACATTATATCACATGTAACGGAAAGTTAACGGATGCTAACGATAAGTGCAAAGTTAGTCAATTGTCAAAAACAACAAGGATAGCATTAATCAATTTTCAAACAGTAAGGATATACTTAGTCAATTAGCTAAACCATAAGGGTAGTTTAAGAAATTTACCCTTTTAATAATATATAGGGTAAATTACAAAGACCCCCCTTGTACTATAGGGTCTGTGACAAAGACCCCCCATTACTTTGTTTTGCGACAAAGACCCCCCTATACTATGACCGTGAGACAAAGACCTCTTTCCGTTAGCCTTCCATCCAAAAAGATCGTTACAATATTTTCTTAATTACCATACTACCCTTATAATAAGTAGGAGAAAAATACTGTTCATCTTCCTTAACCTTCACATTTGCTCCAGAAAATCACAGACACTGTATACAATAATGAAGCAAGGAAGTACATCCCACGGATTGAAGAAAAGTTAGGGATAATTTAAGTGATTTTTTTTAATCTATCTAGTTTGGATTAAGTATTCTACCCAAATTTGGAGCGTATATGAAGTTTGCCCTCATGGTCCATGGTTCCCTTTTCTAAATCAACAGCCGTATAATCCATGTAGTGCAGAGAAATAAGCGTCATGATCATCTTATTTTCTACTACAGTAGAACATTCTTCAATATTCAGTTAAAGAATCCTGCTTCAATATTTTTGCCTCGAGCACGGTAGCAGAGGAAGTTAAACCGCTTCACTTTCATCTCTGAGCGACACAAAACTCGATTTGAAGATGTTGATTAAAACGATTGGACAAGTGAAGAGTAAGTTGGGTAAGAAATTAAAGAGGTTTCTGGGAGGAACGCTATCTGTTTGTAGCGAAGCTGCAGTGGAAATGGCTGCTAAAGACGGAGAGTCAAGGATCTTCATGGTCTCTGGAGAAGTTTCAGGAGATGTCATAGCTTCTCGTCTCATGGCGTCTCTTAAGAAGCTCTATCCATTCCCAATCCATTTTGCCGATGTCGGAGGGTAAGCTAGCCTTCTTATGCTCCGATCTTGGACTAACTTAGTTCATCTCGGTTCAACACATCTTGGACTTATTTCAGTTTATTTCATTGTTAAACTGATAAACACGAAATTGTGAAGTAGGTATCAATTAATTGAGCAATTTATGTTGATGACATCGGAATGTGAATTGTTGCTTCTTGGAATGGCCCAGGACAACAAGGTAATTTCATCCCTGAGCTCTGTAGGCAGGTCAAAGGCTTTGAGGGCTTGGAGGGGATGCTACCGAGGCCGAGGTGTGTAAGCCGAGGCGGAGTGGTCTCTGAGTACGGTAGAAGCCGGAGGTAGATATCCGATCTTTGCTGGAAGACAGGAGCTCGTCAAAGGACCCCGGGTGAGAACCCGAGGCGGAGTCTCTGACGATCAAGTTAGTATTGGGTACGAGAGAGAGAGAGTCCTGGAGCCTAGCTCTAGGCTAAAGAAATCAAGGCAATAGTTATATGATTCCGATTGTAAAAAAAAAAGAAACAACTCCCCTTTACCTGGAGGGGGGCACCCCTATTTATACTTGACCTGCTTGGAGGTAGGTGGAGATGAACGCCTGAGATGGGAGCCGTACGGGGCTGTCAGTGGTTCTGGCAAGACCATGTGATAGCACCGTGGTTGGTTCCGTACGAAGGTGTAGGGTAACCCCTACTGTAGCAGATCCCATTCCCTATTCTAGCACTCATGGGTTGGGCCTCCCAGCCTCGAATGGGATGGGTTGGATCACCCCACATCATTTGCCCCCCACTCCCGAGGCCAAGGAAAAGAATTCGACTTCGATTGAAAGGAGTAGTAATGGTGAGTGCCAGTGGGCCCGACAACCGAGGTGTTCCCTGCAGTGGCGTCCTTTCCTGCGTCTCTGCTTGGTTCATCTTCATGAGTCGGGCCAAGGACCAGAGGGAGTCGAAGGTTGTTTAAGCCAAGGACAAATGAAGCCGGGGGGGGGGCGAAGGGGCCCTAGGATCTGTGGGCGAGACAGCTCTCTAGTCGAACCGTTAAGCTCATCCATGAGAACGGGTCTCTCAAACCGACGGGTTGCTTTGGGTGGACTTCGCTGGTCCGTCTTGATGGTCGTTCCGTCTTTCGAGGGTGAGCGCTCGGGGGTGCGGCGCGGTTGGATCGCAGGTGTGGAGGTGCTCCCTGTCCATTGGATCTACGATAATCCGAGCCGTTGCCAACGTGCCGTTTTGTCTTCTGAGGGGGACTGTCACACGGTGCGCTGTGATTGAACCGTGGAGGTGGTGCCTTATCAGTTGTTGGATCTCAAGAGATCTGGGCCGTTCACTCTTCTTTAAATAGCGGCTTCGATGGCGGAATTCTTGTCATTTTGCCTCCAAGCGTCTTTGTTCTTCAAGTGAACTCAGCTCCCAGATCTTCCAGTTTTCGACACTCCCGTCTTTGTTCCTTTTTCCTTCCACCTCCTTTCTACGTAATCAACAATGTCTTTCTCGGATTACAAACCTGAGTGTTATGAACTTCCGAACATATCGGAAGGGAGCTCTACTTGAACCCCTTCTCCCCTTTGCCCCCTAAGTCCCTCTGCCTTCGAGCTCCTTCGGTGCGACGTGGATGTGCTCCGGGTTAGGGTAGCCTCTTGGCATGCCGAACGCATCCATTGAGGCCATGACCCTTCCTATGAGAGCCCCACCCCTGTGACGTTGAGGGAGGCCGAGGGGCCCCCAGGCTGAGGAGGAGCAAGACTCGGACCCCGTCCCCGGGAGGAGGGTTGAGAGTGGTGCCAAGGCGGTGGCCAAGACCGACCCTTCTTGTCCAGAGTTTAGAGGTTCTCTGGACTGGGATCAAGTCAAGGCCCTGATCGGGTAGTACTTCATTACCTCGTCTTACGGGGTGAGGGTGCTTGAGTCAGACGATTGGCCGTGGACTCCCAAGGAGGGGGAGATTTGTGTTTATCAGCATTTTCCCTAAAAGAAAATTAAAGAAGAAGGCTGCTAGGGAGAGGAGGAGGCTGTTGAATGCGAACTGAAGGAGAATCACAACAAGGAGATCGAAGACTGACGCAAAGATCTTAAGTGTCTTCCTCTTTGGTTCTGTAGTTTGGTAACCTAGATTCAATTAGGGTTCTTGAGGTTTCTCTATTGAATCTTTCTTCTTTCTTCCTTTTTATGCGAACCATGATGAGCTTTAATCCTGTTTTGTAATTAAACTTAGGCAGATCCGATTGAGTATGATTTGTTCTTGGGATTCTTGATTAGGGTTTTAATTTTTAGAACAATCATGGCCGAATTGTTCTTGCATCTGTGATTACTTTAATTGTAGGGTGAGCAGATCTTTACGACCAAGAATTCTATCATCCTCGACACCTGTTGGGGCTCCGTCCCTACCGTGATTGGTAGGGAGATCTTGCCCTCTGGCTTGACGATGTTGCCGGAGAAGCCGACAAGTGGGGCATCTACTGGCTGAAGGCACTCCGGAGCTATCATCATCTTCTCAAAGGCTTCGTAGAAGAGGATGTCGGCAGAGGAGCTATTGTCTACAAGGATCCTCTTGACTACGAAGTTTGCAATGATAGCCGAAACCACCACTGCATCATCATGGGTGATTTCTACCACATTCAAGTCCTCATCCATGAAGGAGAGAGCTTCTCGTTTCAACTTCTTGGGGGCCAGCCCCTAGACGTTCAGCTACTTGGCATAGGCTTTGCGGGCCAAAACCGAGGCTCCACCCGAGGCCGGTCCTTCCACTATGACGTCAATGACGCCTGCTGCTTGCTGGTGCTGCTGAGGGGATGAGGTGCCAGTCTCGGCCCCGACGTACTGCTTGAGGTGCCCCTAACGAATGAGGGATTCTATCTCGTTCTTGAGATCATAACTGTCCTCACGTGGCTTGCGCCTCGGTGAAACTTGTAGTACTTCTTAGGAGTCCCCCAATGGGGGTTCTTCTTCAACTTCTCAAGCCACTTCATAAATTTCTCCCGCCCGATCTACACCAGAATCTGTGTGCGGGTGGAGTTGAGTGGTGTGTATTGGTTGTAGGTCGAGGCTGAGGACAAAGGCTTTCTATTGCTATTATGGTTATGGTCTCCGTTCTTCCTCTTCTTCTCAGGGGCCCCTTCCGGTGCTTCGTGCCCCTCGCCTAGGCGTCCATGGCCGAGGCCTCCTCAACTGCAATGTATTTCTAGGTCCTTTCCAAGAACTCTAGATTCGTCTTCGGTTGGCCTTTGGCCATGGAGCATTTGAGGGTCGAGCCGGGTAGGAGTCCGTTGATAGCGCCATGCATGGAGACCAAGGGGTCGAGGTCACGGACCTCCAATTCTTCTTTCTTGAAGCTATCAATGTATGACCGCATGCTTTCTCCTTGCTTATGCTTGACAATCATCAGCGAGACAACGCTCGTCTGAGGACACTGGCTGCTAATAAAGCGTGCGAGGAACATGATGGAAAATTGTTCCCATGAATTGACGGATCGAGGTGGGAGGCTTGAAAACCATCGCCGAGCGGCTCCCTTGAAGGTTGCCTGGAAAGTTCGGCATGTCAAGGCGTTGGAGTACCCATATAGGATCATGAGTGCCCTAAAGTTCTCCAGGTGGTCATCAGGGTCAGAGTTCCCATCGTACATCCCCAAGGTGGGGGCCTTGAAGTTCGAGGGCAGAGGCTCTGCATTGATATCTAGGGAGAAAGCATCCATTTTGCCTTGGCAAGAGCTTTGGCCGGCCGAAGTGTCGGTTTGGCCCTCCTTGACCTGCTTGAGTTCGGCCTTGACTGCACCGAGCTCGGTGTACTTGGGTTCGGGCCTGACCTGGGCACCTCCCTGACCTTCGTAGGCGCAAGGGTGCTCGGCACAAATGCCAGAGTGCTCAAAGCTGAGGCAGCGCGCCTCGCGCCTAGCACAATGGTCATTCAGGATGTTTCGGAGGTCTGTGACGTAAGGGGAAGAGGCTCGCCGCCGGCCCTTGACTCTGGAGTGAGCGCTGAGGCAGTCTCGGCGCCCGCCTTCGTCCCTCGGGTTGGCCCTCCGACGTCGGTGATGTTGCTCGAAGGGTTGGTGGCTGTCCTCCGACTGTCCTGGTTCTTCCTCTCTTCTGCTAGGAGGTCTAAAGTTCCCTCCTCTCCGGCGAAGGGTTGGTGGCTGTCCTCCGACTGCTCCCAGATTCTGAGGGCTCGGCCCGTTGTGCATGGCCAATGCAGGGGGCCGACTGGGTGGTGGACCCGTGCTGGCCTAGCTGCGTTGACTCCCCAACGAGGCGGTCACATTAGGGGTGACCTCCTGCTTGGGGTAGGTTTTGCTCAACTCACTATGTCAAATATTCCAGGCGGTCAAGTATGGCTTGGAACTGTTCATTGGTTACAAGGTTTTGGGTATTTCTCGTTCTTCGTACAATATTGAATTGTGGGTGCTTTCTCTTCGCTGAGCTCTAGAGGCAGGTCAAAGGCTTTGAGGGCTCAGAGGAGATATTGCCGAGGTCGAGGTGTGTAAGCCGAGGTGGAGTGGTCATCGAGTACGGAAAAAGCCGGAGGTAGATATCCGATCTCTGCTGGAAGACAGGAGCTCATCAGAGGACCCCAGGTGAGAACCCGAGGTGGAGTCTCCAACGGTCAAGTTAGTACAGGATACAAGAAGCGAGAGGGAGAGAGAGAGAGAGAGAGTCCTGAAGGCTAGAGCAATCAAGGCAATAGTTATATGATTCTGATTGTAAAAGATGAATGCCTGAGATGGGAACCATACGGGGGCTATCAGCGGTTCTGGCAAGATCATGTGATAGCACCGTGGTTGATTCTGTACAGAGGTAGGGTAACCCCTGCTGTAGCGGATCCCGTTCCCTACTTTGGGACTCGTGGGTTGGGCCTCCCAGCCTCGAATGGATTGGATTGGATCACCCCACATCATGAACTAACCTATTAAAATCCGTACGAAGGGGGTAGGGTAACCCCTGCTGTAGCGGATCCCGTTCCCTACTTTGGGGCTCGTGGGTTGGGCCTCCCACCCTTGAATGGGCTGGGTTGGGTCACCCCAACCTATTAAAATCCTTTGCCCTTTTTTTCATAGTTGCCTTTTCCACATCTTCATCACATCCGATGATTCCGATGTGACCCGCTACAACTCGGCACACCAGTATGGCACGCTTCACATTCATGAAGGCAAATTCCTCTTCGATCTCATCGGGCAGCGCTACGTGTGCTCTCCAGATGCTCGATAGCGTCAATATGCCGTTCATCTTGGCAGAGAACCCCGACCTTATGATCCCACAGATGCTGCAGTACTGCTGAGTGCAGAGACTAGAATTCCCGTTGATTCCCAAATCACAAACAAAAGTCGAATAGTGGAATCTCAACAGTTCGTTACCATCTGCAATGCACCTTTCATCCCGTTTTCTAACCTCGTTTCGTGCAGCTTTCAGTTTCACGTACTCCCTGTGCTCTTCGAACATCGATAGTATTTTGAAAGATGATTTGAAAGATATCTTTCCCTGAATCGCCATCCATGAGCTCTGAAATGGCCTGTTTGATAGATTGGTGTTGTTCGAGAAGTTGTTTTTTGGGGAAAATCTCTCCGCATATAGGGC
Organism: Nelumbo nucifera; assembly: GCF_000365185.1. The sequence goes on from NW_010729089.1 coordinate 8,170,089, forward strand.
AGGGGAATATATCATTTCGGAGGGGAAACGAAGATTGGTCGACTGAGCTATCGGGCTCTTTACGAGAAGGAATTGGTCTCTTGAGTGGCTACAAAGTTCAAAGTGAAGCCATGTCTTAGCAACAAGCGTCCATACCAACAACAAACATGTACAATGATAGAGACATATAAGTACCTTACTGTCATGGTATGATACAGGCTTAGCCTTGCCTATGCTTTGTGAGCTTATGTTGAGTGGCAATACTATAAATATGCTAATATGAATTTTCAGAAAAATGATGTTTCCTATTGGTAGACCACCCAAAGTTTAACATACTCTTTGAGGACGGGTGGTCGACCTCCTTGGGTGCCTAACCCTAGCATTCCTAGACCATCATCCCTTGTAGGGTGGCCCTGGTTAATGGCTAGCGTGGCTACCAGGGTTCCTCATGGACATACACACGCTCATGGGGACACTGCATAGACCGGCACTGCATAACACACATCAAGGGGAGGCTTTCCATGCGGGTCTGGCCCAAGCATGTCCCTATACGTAACCAACCCCATGCCTAAACTAATCGAGATACCTCGTTGCCCACAGTGCACGGGTGTGCTCAGATCCAACAGTTGCATATCATCATCGGTACAACATGCGCCTCGCATCATCAGCACCACAGTCGCCTCACATCATGGCCTTTCCCCTTTGGCACATAAGAGGCGCCTTGGTAGAGACATTCATCGAGCCGCATGAGTCCCTTAGATCACACATCAGGCTTGTCCTGGCTGCACATGGCTCGAATGTCGCACAAGTTTCTTCCATTACAGATCTACCCCTGTGACAGTTGGTATCAGAGCCAACTAGCCAAACTACTACCATAGTGGAGTGTGGTCCCTTGGCACTCCTACCTAGGTTCAAGCAAGTATTCACATCAAACCTAGCAAGAGGCCATACATCGTGTCCCCATTCCAATTACCCTAAAGCAGAGCTCGTGTGGGGACAGACGCATGGGCCATCTCATGGAAGGTATATTGTGGTGGTTTGAGTGGGGGAGTGCCATGCTTCCTCACATACATTAGTTGCTATTCATTTTGGTTAGGTATCGGTGGTGTGCCTACATCTTGGTTTAATGACGGATGAACTATTGTTCTGTAGCTTGTCAAAGGCACTACTAAGGCAGGGATGACAATCTGAAATTGGTTGGTGTCAACAGTTGGTCAAGGAATATCACTGAAGTGGCAGCTTTGCACTAGAAAGGGTCCTTAGTTGAAGCCAAAATATTGGAATGTTATGAATGTGGGTACACTGGCCGTTGGAGCATGGCGACCAAGCACTGGGAAAACATCAGAGGACATGCTCAGCATACATAGGTAGAACATTCGCAATAGCAACCATACATCACATAAGCGGGTGCATGTTCAACAACATCATGGGTAAAAGCTGCCACACTCGTGCACATTGCGGTCGGATCCTTGAGGCAGTACACATTGGGGCCCCCTCGAAGCAAAGAGGTAGTCTGAACCAACGAGGTGAAGTGTAGTTTCAAGGGCCAAAAGCGCATAAGCCATGGCTAGGTTTGAGTAACCCAAACACAGTGAAGTGAAGTCTGCAATAGGGGTGCTCACGCTGTGAGCCTTTTTTGTGAACCGAACCAGTAGTAACGGTTTTCCAAAAACCACTAACCGGAACAAACTGAAACCAGTCAGTTAACCGGTTGACCGGTTCAGTTCATCGGTTTTTTAGTTTTTTTGACTTTATAATATTTATTATAAAAATATATAATAAAAATTATAAATATATATAAAATATTATATTTTAAATAATAAATAATGTATTGTATATTATAAAATATATATACATATATATATATATATATATTTATATAATGCATATTTATTAATTTATAATATATATATATATATATATTATACATAAATATATAGAAAAACTTGTATACTGGTCAATTCGGTTAACTGCCAATTTTTTAAAAACATCGAACCGGAACCAAACCGACCGGTTTGGTTAACCGATTTTTAGTTTTTTTTGCTCACCCCTAGTCTACAGGCCATCATGTTGAACGGTTTCCCAACACACTATGCCAACAGCAGGTGAAGACCTACCACATCATGTTCAGTAGCACCACCAAAAAGCTACCAAGAAGGTGGTCGAGCCTTGAGGTAAAGAGAACACAGGACAGACCTTCGCAAAGCATCACACACACAATTTCTTCGAGGGCCTTACACGCACATTGATGGCATAGCCATTGCACGGTTTGAGTAACCCCAATACAACGGGTGAAGTCCAAGTAAGCTAGCATGGTGAAATGGTTTCGTCCCGATACATGGACACCAACATAGGCGAGACTTGAGGTGACCAGGTGTCCCTTAATAGGAGCACACATGGATGGCACAGGAAACAGATGCCTATTCACAAAGGAGTTGTTGTCGTCCTCGACAACGGATTGAGTGGGGGAGCCTGTCATGGTTTGACACAAGCTTAGTCTTGCCTACACTTGGCTGGTTTACATTGAGTGGCAATACTGTAAATATGCCAGTATGAATTTTTAGAAAAATTATGTTTCCTATTGGTAGACCACCAAAAGATTAAAGTACTCTTTGAGGAGGGATGGTCAACCTCCTTGGTTGCCTAACCTTGGCACTCCTAGACCAACATTCCTTGCGGGGTGGCCCTGGTTAATGGCTAGCATGGCTACAAGGGTTCCTCATGGGCACACACACGCTCATGGGAACAGTGCATGGATCGGCATTGCGCAATGTACATCAAGGGGAGGCTTTCCATGCGGGTCTAGCCCAAGCATGTCCCTATACCTCACCAGACCCATGCTTAAGTTGATTGAGCTACCCCATTGCCCATAGCGCACGAGTGTGCTCAAGCCCAATAATTGCCTATCATCATCGGGGCCACAATCGCCTCACATCATGGACTTCCCCCTTTGAACAAGCCAGAGCTAGCACAAAGCCCCAGCCATGAGTCACGAAGTCATGATCTAGTGCCACTAGCCTTGGTGGAGCCATTCATTGGACCACACATGGCCCTTACATCACACGTTAGGCTTGTCCTAGATGCACATGGCTCGGACGCCGCACAAGTTTCTTCTGCTGTAGATCTACCCCCGTGACTTACGATTAGTGTAATTATCAAGCCATGAGACGTCTATTCCTAACATAGCCAGTTTGCTTTCAAACACATTTTTGTTGTATATAATGCTCCAGACCTCAAGACTTACGAGATGGGGTTTGGGTTTGGATCTTCTACATATATCTTACATATAATAACTGTACTATCTTATATTTAATTTATATTTTTTATTTTAGTTTTTATTTCTTTTATTCATAAAAAATGTTAAAAATTAGGATTTGAAAGAAAATAGTTCAGCAAGCACCTTTGAAAATTACTCCAAATCAATATAAAAGTCATCCCAATCAAACAATTAAATGCAAAGTTTTGGCCTCCAAAAGGTTTAGTGTGTAACGTGTGACATAGTGACCCGATCGAATGGATCAACAGTTCAACCACTCAAGTTGGAATGTTTTTATCAAATCAACTATTTTTTGTCAAAAGATGGGTTTTAATAAAACCGGATCTAAAAGCATGGTTGAATGATAGTTTAAATGGTTTGTTCGAGTCAACAATGGATTGAAAACATTGCATTTTTCTCCTCAACTTTCTCAATTTCTCCTATACATCCTTTAGTCTATAATAGGTGTCTTCCAATACATTTAGGCTATGTTTGGTTTGAAGGAAAAGATAGGGAAAGGAAGGGAAAGGTAGAAAAACCCATACAAGATCTGTAATGGTTTCCCTACCTTTCCTTTCCTTTCCCTACTTTTTCCTTCAAACCAAACACAGCCTTATAGTTACAAATATCTTGTTAGAAAAAGACAAATGCTTTGAGCCACTTTGAATCTAACAAAACGTATTCTTGCAATGGGATTGAAGAGAGAGATGCAAGAGAATATTCAAATAAAAATGGTCATCACTCCAAGGAATCCACCAAAGAAATAAAAGCAAGATACAAAAAGAGGCCCTTCTTTTTAAGAAACCCCAATGTTCTCTCAATTGTATTAATTCAACTCAGATTTTGATCTCCCATACTTGTAGGACTAAAGACTTGTTTGGAACAAACCCCAAACTTGAGTAATTGCCAAGAAGATACATTAAATATATAACGCATAACAAGATTCATGAGCTGTTATTGAAAAGTCATCAAACTTAGTAATTTCGTACTCGATGGACTTGAAATTAATGCATTTTCGGTATTCTACAGTCAATACTACAACAATTCTAAAGAAAAATGGCCATACCTTTACATAGAAAAATTTAAATCATTGCTTTATTTGTTGTGTTGGATAATAAATTCATAGAGCTTCTTTAGAGACATGATTTGCCTTGAGAAAAATACAGGTCCAAATGTGAAATGTCTACAAAATGACTTCAAATTTTGTGATTTTAGGTTTTCCGAATAAGCCTTGTATACAAATTCAAACTTGGACAAGTCCTTGGCTATGGGTTTACTTGTGGGAGCTAATGTATGCTGAAGTCATAAAACTGAACACATGCCAATTCAAGGGGTGTGGTTGCAGTTTACTTCACATCATGTAAAGGAGGGAGAGAGTATTGAACTTTCCAATGTTATTTTATTGTTAAATGTGGGATCAGCTGATAAAACAACTTCCAAGAAAAATAAGCTTTTATCTTTACCCTTTGCTAAAATTTATAGAAATAAAATTTCCCATTAAACAAACACTAAAAATAAAAATGATATAAAACATAAAAAGCTTTTCTGGACACAAAGGCATAAGAGAACTTTGGCTCCTATTAAATTGTATGTACAATCACCTTTTCTCGATAGATTTAAAGCCACCCCATTCAGCATTCAAAAATTTTGACAAAAATAAGGAGGCGTGGATTCATCATCCATCGTTAAAAGAGATCATATTTACAATTTAAAAGAATACAAGTAAATGTATTTACTCAGAAAACACTCACCTCAATAAGTGCATTTACTCGAATAAGTGAATTACCTAAACACAATCGGACAATCTTTGATTCCCTTTTGAAAAAAGGGAGTGCCATTTGATGAGTCACTGGTCCTGGGGTTTCCGCACTTGAAGAAAAAAACCTGTATGATGGAATCATCAAAGATTTGATCTTTTCGAAAAATGTAAATGTTTTAGCACTTAAACCCCAAATCCCTACTAAAAGTGGGATCATTTCCCAAGTTTCCACTGCAACCAAGTTAGTTGGTTGACTTCATGTCTGAATCACCAGGCAAAACATTCTATTCATCTCCTTCTGTCTTTTTATACAGACATTTGCACATACTCACACCGGCAAACTTTATTATCATCACGAATGAAGTATTTAATACAAGCTTGTTTGTTTTAACTTCTGAGAGAATTTTGGCAGGAATGATTCATTTGGAAGAACAGGGCGAAAACAATAAAGACACTACACAAGACGGGGTAGCCCTCCTCCAAGCATGTTAGAGTGAGCTAACACGTCAGCATCACAATTAACCTCACAAAACATGCATATACATAAGAGACGTGCGCAAATACATACCAGGAATGACTCTAAAAGTGAAAACAACCGATTTGCCAAATAAATTTAGAAACTGGAGAGAGTGATAGATACTCGTCTAGTACTTTCAATGAAGGCTACAAGGAAAAACAGTAATCTATCAATCAAGAGCGACAAAACAGAAGAATAATGAGCAAAGTCTGCTTTGAGGGGTACCAAAACCAAGTATTAGCTAGCAATAGCACATCGCTCCGGTTCAAACCGATTTCATTCCCAAACTGATGTCTATAGAATATAGACTACAATAAACCATCGCACATGGATTGCGTCACAGCAAGAATCGTAATTGGGGTTAGTGTAATGGACACACCATATCTCAGAGAGTCAGAGGGTATAAGCAATTTCAGACTTTCAATGGCTTTTCATTCACCAACCAAAATAGAAAATAGGAGTATGAACAGTTATCACCGCTAGCTAGTACTGTTGCCTCCGTCATCTTGCTCTTCCTCCATTATAATTAAACTGCACTTACAAAATTTCTGACAAATTCGGTGTTATTGCATTCTCTGGTGCAATATATGGACCCACCGCCCGTCCAACTAAATCTTGGCTGTCCCTTTGTATCATTGCTGAAAGTATACAACAACATAAATGCCTCATAAATTGTATGTGCTTCTGTCCTATATTTCACAACCCATGGATCCGTTCTTTCTTGTAGGTTATTGGTATTAAGTAGGTCAGAATGGAGTTTTTAGTTTAACATTTTAACATTTTAATTCATGAAAGGTTTGGGGGAAGAACCCTCACCAATATACTTGGCTCCGCCCCTGGTGAAAATACTGTTATCAATTTTTTTAAGAATAAGCTAGTGCTTGGTATTTTGAGAAATAAAGTCAAAGAGAGAAAGAGTCATATAAGAAGTGATACATGGAAAAGGCTAGAAAGGAGAGTGTAATTGATTCCCTAATTACTTAATTAACTTTGAAAATTGTTAAACAAAAAACGAAAAAAAAAAGATAGGAAGAACCCAAAGTGATTTACATACCATCAATTATGTTAAGAGGAAAGGTGTTCAACACCCATTACATCTCTAACTATCCACTGCTTGGTTAAGCTGCGTGGAACTTCCCATGGGTATTTTGTGGTTTTGGTTATTTATGGTAGGAATCTGGCTTCTGAAAGGGAACCTCTCTGGCGAGACCTAGTTTCAGAGGCTGGTGACACAAATCTCCCATGGCTGGTGTTAGGAGACTTTAACTCTGCTTTATATGTCGATGATCGTACAGGGGGCTCTGGCCTTCATCAAAATATGGTTATGGTTTTTTTTAATTGTGTAAGATCCTCTGGTCTCTTGGACCTCCAATGGCAAGGCCCAAGATTCACCTGCTCTAACCGTAGTGAGGGCTCCCTCCTTATGGAGATAAAGCTCGACCGAGCCCTAGTCAACTTTGCTTGGATTCGAGACTTTGGTGAATCCCTGGCAATGTTTCCCCTACTCGGGATCTCAGACCATTCTCCTATAGTAGTGCACCTTAACGTTACCCAAACCCATTGAAAATCTCCTTTTAAATTCTACCATTTTTGGAGTAACCATTAAAACTTTATCAAGGTAGTTACTGATGTCTGGAATACCCCTGTTAGGGGCACCAAAATTTTCGTTGTGGTTTCTAAGCTTAAGATGTTGAAATCTACTTTGAAAGACTGAAGTAAGCAAGAATTTGGACAGGCCTCTTCTCAGTCAACCCAAGCGAGGAGTTCTTTGGAAGAGCTCCAGTGTTCTTTTCATGCTGATCCCTCGAATCGCGAGCAGCGGGAGGCTAGAGAGACCCTCATGAGAGCTGTAAAGTTTGCAGAATCCCTTCTCCAGAAACAATCAAGGGTTCAACGGTTGGCCAAAGGAAACTCGAACTCTTCCTTTTTCTATTGATCAGTATGTGTTAGAAGGCACCAAAAGTGCATTTCTGCAATTCAGCTTGAAGGTTCAGCCATCCTATGTTCTAGTGAACTTGCTATAAGAGCAACAATGGTATCCTACTTCGAAAATATGCTAAAGAAACCCAATCCCCAGTAGTCCTTCTCGGGGTTTCTAAGAACCTGGTTTTGCCTCTCTGCGGATAAGTGTCGGGCTCTAGGAGCTCCAGTATCCAGGGAGGAGGTTTTTGCAGTGGTTATGGCTTCGGATGGGGACAAAAGTCCGGATCCAGATGGGTTTAATACAACATTCTTTCCACAAAGCTTGGTATGTGGTGGGAGAATATGTAATCGAGGATATTTTGGATTTCTTTTGGACTGCTCAGATCCTAAGGGAAGTGAACTCTACCCTGATCTCTTTAGTTCCAAAGTCTGACCCCCTGATGACGTTCAAGGACTTTCGGCCTATCTTTGTTTGTAATCGATATGTTATATCGTTTTATAGCTAAAATTGTGGCTAACCTGCTTCAAAATGCTATTACAAATCTTATCTTGTGGAACCAATCTGCTTTCATTCAGGGTTGATCCATTATCCACAACATATTGCTGGCTCATGAAATCTTGCATGGCTACCACTTAAATGATGGGAAACCACGTATGGCAGTGAAGATTGACCTACGGAAGGCCTATGACTCCGTTGACTGTGTCTTTCTCAGAAGAGTCTTGGAGAGTGCTGATTTCCTTGACCATGTTATGGAGTGGATATACACTTGTGTGTCCACGGCTAGTTTCTCAATGATGGCGAATGGCTCTCAAGAGGGATTCTTTAAAGCTTCGCGTGGCCTGTATCAAGGGGACCCTTTCTCTCCGTACTTTTTTCTATTAGTTCTTCAGGTTTTATCTGATCATTTAGATGGAGCTGCATCAGAAGGCCTCCTCTATCTCCATCCAAGATGCAAGTCCCCTAAGATTACTCATCTCGCTTTTGCTGATGACCTCTTTATATTCCTTGTTGTTGACCCTATCTTTGCCTTCAACCTCTAGTATCTTCTAGATCAGTTCTCGGCCTGGTCAGGCCTTGAGGTAAATAATGCCAAGTCTCAGGTTTTCTTCTCTGCTATCAATGAGGTTGATCAATCAACTACTTTAGGCATTCTTGGTATGACAATGGGTTCTCTCCCGGTAAGGTACCTTGGATTCCCCCTTATTTACACCAGATTAACCCACAATGATTGCCTCCCCCTCATCAAGGCTGTGGACAATATGACGAAGGCGTGGAAGAGTGAGACTCTATCCTATGCTGGTCGGTTGGAGCTTCTCCGAACTGTGATCAATGGCAAAATTCTTTTTCGGTGCTCCATTGCCATTTTGCCAATCAATGTAACGAAGCTTTTAGAGAAGCTCTCCTCGGATTTCCTTTGGACGGGGTCAAGCGGTGCTAGAACCCATAATGTTCGATGGGAAGCTTCTTGTATGCCAAAATCAGAGGGTGGTCTTGGTCTCCGAAGAGTAAGGGATTGGAATCTAGCCCTTCTCCTTAAACATATATGGACTATTGCTACTAATAGTTCCTTATCCTTGTGGGTAAGCTGGTTTGCATCTTGATACTTGTTGAGAAATTCTATTTGGACCCTTCCAATTCCTAAACGTAGCTCTTGGGCTGTCAAAAGTCTATTGAAGACTCGAGACCTTGCAAAGCCATCGGTCCGCCATGTTATTGTTGATGGTAGAAAGACTTTTTTCTGGCTTGACCCGTTGCACCCTCATGGGGTTCTGTGGGACTCTTGATCCCCTTGTTAGGCCCTTTGTGGCTTCTTCTAAACTGGTGAAAGTCTCTAGTATCATAGCTAACAGCCGCTGGGTACCTCCTAGTTCTCCTCCCCCTTTGGATTCAAGTTGGTGGAGAGAAATCGTTGTTGTGTGGATCTCCCAGCAAGCTTCGACTGACAGGGTGATATGGACTCCGATCAAACAGGATGTTTTTCTGTGAGGTCAACTTGGGAGTGTATTCGCCCAACTGATATTCGAAAGAATTGGGTTACTCTTATCTGGGATACGGAAAGAATTCCACGGCATGCATTTTTATTGTGGGTGGCGATGAGAGAGGCTCTGTCCACCAAGGACGGGCTGCGTAGGTATGGCCTCTCATCCCTTTCTCCTACTTATGTGCTTTGTAATCAAGAAAAAGAATCTCACAACCATTTGTTCGTTTCCTGTGAGGTCTCTAGCAGAACCTGGCAAGCTATTCTAACAAAATGCAATTTGGACTGATCTATGCAAGGTTCTTCGAACAATGAGATCGAGTGGCTCCTCCAGCGGAGCTCTGGGAGTGGCCATATGTTACAATGCTTACTGTCTCTCGGCTTGGCTGCTACGGTTTATCACATCTAGTCTGAGAGGAACTGTCGTTGCTTTTTGAATAAACCTCTTCATTGGAACTTGTTTGTGTCACAAATTGTTTCTAATGTCTCAGCTAAGATTTGTTCTTCCAAGTGGAAGCTCCAAGATTCCCATCAAACTAGCTATCTGTATGGGGAATGGAATTTAATCTTCTTTCCCTCTTAGCCTAGGCCATCCTTTCACCGTCGGATCCCTCTTCCAGCTGGCATTGCCTGCTTAAACACGGATGGGTCCTTTTCTAAGAATAGAGGAGGTATAGGCTTCATCATCAGGGATGACAAAGGTATTCCTTATAGAGCATACGCGGCTATGGTACCACCTGTGGGAGTTCTAACTCATGAGCTACAAGCCATTCTCAAAGGGTTGAAGAATGCCAAGGAAAGAAACCTCAGTAGAATTGTAGTACAACCTGACTCTCAACGATTTTTTGAATGGAGCATGCCCTACTCCTTGGAAAGCCTGGGATTTGATTGAGCAAATTAGATTTATCTCTCTCAGGTTTGATTCTATATCTTTTGTTCATACTTACAGGGAGTGTAATAGGGTGTTGCTGATTTTCTTTCGAAATTTTTTGCTATTGTATATGAGGCTGAATTGCCCCCTTTGTTCTTCCCAACTTAGCTCTCCTAAATTGTTTGAGAGGACGCTCAGGGCCACCGGGTTGCTCGTGTGTAAATCCTTTTTTTCTTTAATAAATTTTGCTTATTTTTCCCAAAAAAACAAAAAGAGTTATACTATACAATATTGGTGAGCCTAGACAAAAAAGAAAGAATGCAATTTCTCCACATCTAAAAATAAAATCACACGACATAACTAAGAAAGGCGTTGGCAAGGTAGGAAATACGAGGGAAGAAACTATATTTTGATGCTGAAAATCTGGCCAAGGTATGTATTTGGGTGTATGGCAAAAAGGGGTGAATTTGGTCAATGCAGAGACCATCAGCTTTTTTATTTTTTATTTTTTTATGTGGCTCCATGGGGCTACCAAATGCGGGTAGCCCATCCCCCCACCCTGGTGCAGGCGGGGTTCAATCCAAAGCCTCCTATACATCCAACCAAAGACCTTACCAACAAGTCAATTGGCACTTGCTTTAGGAAACAAAAATACATAAATACATACAACAAGAAATATATTAACCAGATTGAAAAAATGAAATGCAAAAGGAAGTATGTGTTTGGTGTTTCATTAATTTCTATTTAGGCTATGTTTGGTTTGATAGAAAGTAAGAGAAACAGAAACTCAAGGGAAAGTTTTTAAGATCTTTCACAAAATTTTGTAAGGATCTCTCGCACTATGTTTCTCTCTTATTTGATATCAAACCAAATATGGGGTTAAGATATGGTTGTTAGGGACTATTTAAATAACTCTATCCACTAGGCTAAGAGATTTTGTGGGTTATGTAGGAATGTGAGAATTTAATTCTAGAATATTGTATAAACAAATTAGGTGTTGTTACAGTCCTAAATGTTAAAGTGCTTGATTTGACAAGTTCCATTAGTCTTAAGATTTTTGGCATATTAGTTAAGCGTATAATTTTTTTAAGCAATTATTTAAACTTAGGCCTCGTTTGGTTTGCAGGAATAGGGCTCTGAAATCGGAATCAGAATGGGCTATTCTGATTCCATCTGTTTGGTTGAGCCAAATTGAAATCTCATTCCCATTCCTGCTGAAATGGCATACTATCATTTGAGAGAATGTCCATTCCCTGAATTCCCACCCCTCCCTTGGAAATGAAATCTCATTCCTATCAATTCTGATTCTTATTTTCATTCCTATTTGAACCAAACAGGCTATGATAATAGATCATTCCGATTTCAATTCCAACTATAAACCAAACAGACCCTTAGTTTTACTTGCAATTTTTATAAAAAAATGTAATAAATATAAAAAATTAAAAGAGGTGGAAGTAAAAGTTAAAATGTTTCAACTGAAAATTTTAATTCAATTTAACAAAAGAAGCAAATGCAGACAAAAAGTATGGTTTCTTCTATGGAAGTTAGTAAAAAGCTGAATTAGATAAAGTCTTTATATTTTCATGCGTTTCTATGTTTTATTTTATTTTATTCTTTCATTATGGTTTCTACAACTTTGAGATTAAAGTCTACAGATACAGATACAATTGACATTTATTCTCTGCATATTTTTTTTTATGTATCAAAAAAGTTCTCTGCATTTTTTTTCGAGGACCTGGGTCGAAGTACCAAAATATGATAGAACAAAAGCTTTTTACATATCAGAATCAGATGGCCTGCATCAGGAGGAATACTGGTAAGGTTGGGAGTAAATGAGTGTAAAATCCAAGCGTGAAAAACTAAGTGAGTTAATGAAAATGACATCCCACTCAAAACTTTGGGCAGGTTCATTAGACTCAGTTTGGAAGTAGTACAAATATAAATTAGAGTACAAAATCTTGTATTTTGTATATGTATTTGCACTGTATATATTTGTATTTGAATTCTTTCTAAACTGAGCATTAATGACAATCCACACCTGAAGAAGCTTGGTTCTTCTGGTTAAGGGCGGATTGAATACTTGATGGACGGGTTAAGAAGTAACAACAAGAAATTGTCAACTCCTATCTTTTGCTCGATGTGCATATTTGCTTCATGGGGATCTCAGAAGTCAGAACAAAGACAAAGTGATTGGAGAATTTAGATGATGGGCCTAACAAAGGGGTTCATCTTAAAAAGTCGTACTAAACGGTAAATTTGCCCACGGGTAGGGGTTAACTTTGGCTGTTGGGGCCCAACAGCATAGGCTGTTGAGACAGTTTCTGGGCTAGGCACATTCTGGGCAGTTCATCTATTTATGCCTATGCTTTGGTTTTTAGTAAAAATAAATTAATATGTAATTATTAATTTATCCATTCTCATAGTAACGTGACATTCCCAGAAATTCTCTCAACAGCACAGGCTGTTGGCCCCCAAAAGCTAAAGTTTTTCCCACGGGCAGTGATATAACATAGCCAATTATACCATCTTTTAGATAGGGATCTTCCACAATTTCAGATTGGCTACATTTGAAACTGAACCGGTCCTTCAGTTTTTTAGATTTTCCGAATCAAAATCAAACTGAATCAATGGTTTAAATTCTTTGGTTTTTTTAGTTATATATATATATATATATATAACACCAGCCTGGTGTTATATATATATATAACACCAGCCTGTTATATATATATATATAACACCAGCCTGTTCTCTCTCTCTTCTCTGAGAGAGTCTCCATTTTGGGATTGTCCTCGGGTTATTCTCTTCTTTCCATTTTAGTCATTCCTTTTCTTTCCACTCTATCCCTTTTTTCTCCGTTTTCTTCTTCCCTTCTCCATTTCCCTCACTCTTGTCTCTTCTTCTTGATTAACTCGGTCAAATCCTCCACTCTCTTTCATTTTTTCTCTTTTTTTTTTCTTTTTTCTTATTTTTATCTTTTGTTCTTTTTTGAAGGGATTTTAGTATAGGAGGCAGAGTGTCGAGTGGTTGCCTTAATCGTTACTTTGATTCACTGCTGGTGACTATTTCCTTATTTTACTTCACTGACACTTACAGTTCCAGGTGGATCCAGTTTCGGTGATAACAAATCTGGCAATTACAATTCCGAGTGGTTAACACTCTAGTTGGTTCCAGTTCTGGCAACAATAGTTCCGGCAGTTTCAGTTCCGAATGGTTAAAGTTCTAGTTAATTCCACTCCTGGCGATAACAGTTCTGATAGTCTCAGTTCCAAGTGATTAAAGTTCTAGTTGGTTACACTTCCATTGATAACAGTTCTGACGATTACTTTTACCAGGTGTTAAACTTCCAATTGGTTCCAGTTTCAGTGATAACAGTTTCGGCGGTTATGGTTCTAAACTTTTAAAGTTCTAGTTACTTCCAGTTCATTAAAGTTCAAGTGGTTATGGTTCTGGATGGTTAAAGTTATTACGAATCGCTATTGTATTTATCCCTTTCTTTCGGTGGTTGGAGATGCGCTCATTTATCTCTTTTGTTAGTGATTCAGCCTCATCTTTTGTCTATTATAGAAATTTCTTCAGTTTCTCCTTTATCCGCTGTAAATATTCTGTTCTTTCTAAAGACTTGTATTCTTACTTGATACTGTTACCACTTCTTTGTTTTTATACAATGTTTATGTAATTTCTTGCTTGGTAGTATAACCACTACTCTATATTCATACAAATTTCATAGTTGAATAAAATATAATGTAATGCCTTAAAAAAACTAAAAAGGACTTGGGTGAAAATAAAAGAAAAAACTATATAAATACTCTTAATTTAACAGTCTTGACTAATGGATGATGCCTAAAAAAGTTATAACCAATGTACAGTATTATACAGGGACATGTTAACCTATCCGATCCCATATGGTTGGAAGTTGGGCCTAGGTTTAGATGATGATTATAATTTCCTGTGTGTCCTCCAGGAAATCACGAATATACTCAAACAGATGCCTTGTTCTGAAAACATGACATGGTATTTGAGCTGAAACATGCGTCCCACAATCAACGAACACATGAGGCCCTTTTGGCCTCTACTTCATCATTCATATAAAAAGAAAGAAATTGAGAGCATCACCCTGACTCTCTGAGTAATGACTAACGAGAAGCCTTCAGCCATGTCTAACAGGGTGGCCATGTCACAACTTCCTTCACCAAATTTCAAGACAAACTACCTTTCCTTAATTTACTGTTAACAGCCACATGTCTATGTCTATTCAGATTTCAGAGAACAGATCTGACACTTGGTCATTTATTTGGCTCCATCAGATCTCCTGTAACCATTGATAGTCACAGGAGATTCCATCTCATTTAATTTAAAAGTGTCCTCTACTGCAAGTAAGCCACCCGTGGTCTGTGAACTGTGGGCCTGTGGTCTGACATGATCAAATGCATGACCTCGTCTCGTGACAGATCAGAATTGTTAATATATATGCAAGTACGTTCTCTGAGTATGCCGCCTTCAAAATTAAGCCCAATCACAACTCTGCATGTCATCCAAAAGCTCAATAAATAATAATCTTTGAATTAAACGCATGGTAACGAGGATGGGTGGATCCCATCCCTGAAAATGGAGGACACTGATGGTAGGGTCGTGATATTTCAGGCTAGCCGTCCTGACTTGCCACGTGGTTACTGATTTGGCCATGTCAGAGCACGGCTGACTCATCAACAAGTCTGCGTTAGAAAATAAACTGCATGCGAGGTATAGATTTTGCAGCCCTTTGAATTGATTATACCTGAACTGAATGTGTAATATTGCTTCTCGGATCCCAATGTGTTTAATGACTTTCTCAAAAATGATCGTTTTCTTTTTTATGGAATTTGGAAACTCATTCCTTGGATTACGTTTCTGCAGTTTTAGGTAGAAGTGTAAATCGGGCCGGGCCGCGGGGCCGGCATGGCCCGGCACGACATGAAGGCCCACGGGCTGTGCCAGGCCGGCATGAAGGTTCGTGTTGTGTTGGGATGGGGGTTCGAGGTCCATGGGCTGGCGTACCGCTTGCGGCATGGCCCGTAGGGCCTCCTATAGTGGGCCGAGCACGAAAAACCCGGAATATNCCCCTACAATCTGAGTAATTCTAATTAGCTGATTGTATTATTCTGCATTCTCTAATTCTCAAGTCTCAACTTTATTGAAGTTTCAACATTCAACCGGAAGAAGGTTTGCTCAACCAGCTCAAGTATCTCAATTTGGGAGGGTTGGGCGTTGAAAGGCTTCAACCGTTGAAATCAAGTTTGGATTTTGAACCGGCAATTCGGGTAAATCAAATTAGATTAATTTTTATCTTTTTTGAATTAAGAAAAAATGGTTGGCTCTTTTAAAAATCGATTCCCCAACATGTTCACCATTGATGATATTCAATCGCATCATGATAGTGTTAGCACTAATGTGATTGATGTCGATGGAAGTGAAACTTTCACCCCCGGTACTGATACTAGGGAAAAAATGAGGGTCTCTAAGTTGAGTAGCCCGGTTTGAAAAATTTTCAAAGTAGAGGATATTGAGGAGAAGGGAAAAAGGGTCATTTTCCAAAAGTCTAAGGACTTTAGTTATTGTAGCAAGGGTGGTACAGGTCATTTGAGTAGACATCTTCTCACACATGAGAAAGAAGAAGATGAAGGGAGAGAAACAACCCAAACACAGATTGGGAGGGGGAGTAGTCTTGATACTTTTAAATATTCATAAGAAAAAATAAGACAAGAACTTGATAAGTATATTGCGTAGTTTTGTAAACCCATGATATAAAAAAAGTTTCTAGGAATACTATAAGAACTAATGCTTTAAAATTTTTTTATTCATATAAACAAAATTTAATTTCTTTGTCATCAAATCTTAATTCTAAAGTTACAATTTCTTCAGATGTTTGGACATCCAAATTTAATATTAGCTATATTTGTGTTACCATCCATTTCATTGAAGAAAATTGACTTTTGAATAAAAGAATTTTAAGTTTTACTAGGCTTGAATGTCCACATAGTGGCCCAGCTATTGCTCCAAGTATTTTAAATACTTTGCATGCTTATGGATGTTTTGATAATGCAAACAATAATGGTTCTGCAATAAATATTTTAAAATCTCAATTAAGACCATGCTTAAATGGTAAATTATTTCATATTAGATGTGCATGTCACATCTTAAATTTATGTATTCAAGATGCCTTGAATATTAATTCTACTCATATTTCAAAAATTAGAAATTGTATTATATATATAAAAAGTTCAAGGGCAAGAAAACAAGAATTTAAATATTTATGCCAAAATTATGGTTTAAAATATAAACATTTTATATTTGATGTAAAGCATAGGTGGAATTGTACCTATGCTATGTTAGAAAGTTGTATATCTCATAAACAAATTCTTTTTGATTTTTATAATTCAAGAATGCCTAATGATATGATATTTGAGGAAGATTAGGAAATGACAGTCTATATAAGAGATTTTTTAAAATATTTTTATGAAGCAACTAATGAATTATTTGGAATCTATTATCTAACTAGTTGTAATTTACCTTATCAATTAATGGTAATTAGTGATTGTTTTGCAAAATATAAAACTAATCCACAATTTCAATATATTGTTGAAATAATGGAAAATAAATTTAAAAAAAAATATTCGAAGAACATTTCTCCCCTTTATTGTTTAGCTACAATATTAGACCCTAGGATTAGGAAAGATGGAAGATGGTTTAGATATTTTACTTGAATCATATTGTGAAAATATGAATATTGATGTAAGAAATAAAAAAGAAGAAATTAATAATTTATTATTTGAAATGTATAGTTTGTATGAATCTAAAGTTGTAGGAAATATTCCTACAACTTGTACATCATCTTCTTTTACTTCTGACTTTGAGCCCAATAGTAGAAGAGAAAAACTTTTTTATTTAATAAGTAGAATACAGAAATCTACTAGTTCTACAATAGGTTCATTTACTGAACTTAATTTTTATTTACAAGCAAATTTTTCTAATTTAGGTGAATGATCAAATAATTTTGATATTTTAGCTTGGTGGAGTGAACATTCGAAAAACTATCCAGTTCTCGCCGCCATGGCACGTGATCTACTAACCCCTCCGGTGTCTACAATTTCATTGGAGTCTTGTTTTAGTGCAGGTACCAAGGTGCTCGATGACAAAAGAAGCTGCATGAACAATGAAAGCATAGAGACGTGCATTTGTTTCAAGGATTGGCTAGATTGAAAAGATAGATTACAGACAAAGGAGGGCATGATACTACACCGGATATTTCACCCAAAGCAGATGATGAAAGTCATCAATGATGATTCATGAATTTGACTTTTGTATAGAATTTTTTATTTTTTTAAATTATTGTATTTTTTTTAATTTTATTTAATTTATTTGATATTTTTTATTTTTTAACAATGTAATTTTGTATTTTCAATTTGTAACCATATTGTATTTTTTATATTTTATTAATTTATTCCATTTTCATATTTCATTCATCCAAGTATCCAGTGATCCAATCATTTTATTTGTAATTTGTACAATTCAAATTTAAATGAAATAAAATTCCTATTTTTCTTCCAATTTGTTATTCCATCATTCTTATTTCAATTTGGTTAAGTATTTTTTTTTTCATTTATGACTTTATGTGTTAGATAACTTAGATTTCTCATTTCTTAATTTTTTAAATAGTTCCCAATTCCCAAAGTTCGAGATCAAATCAGCCCCCACAACATTGCCTCTCACAATGTTCCACAGCACATCCTCATCGTGTATCGATAACATCTCCCGATGATAATACCAGAAATGATGATGTCATCATCGGGAGATGTTCCCAATACACAGCAGAGATGTGTTGTGGGACGTTGTGGGGGGCAATTTTGTGGGGGACTTATTTGAACTCCCAAAGTTTAAAAGAAAGTTGAATATTTTAGTTTTACAATTTTACTTAGAAAAGAAATCAAAATTTTCAAAAAAAGAACAAAAAAAAAGTAAAAAAACAGTGTAGCCCAGTTCGGCCCAAGCCCAAGGCCCAGCCTGGCATGGCCTGCAGCCTGGACCGACCCAGGCCTGCAGCACGACATGGGCCCATACGGGCCTGGGCCGTGGGCCGTGCCAGGCCCAAAACTTCCATCGGGGAGGGCGGCATGGGCCACCCGCGGGTCGTGCCATGCCGGCCCACTTTACACCCCTAGTTTTAGGGCAGAATTTAGATACAGGCCTGGCAATCAGATTGGGTTGATTGATTATTGATAAATGGGTCAAATGGATCAATATGGTTCAGCCACCCAGGTCAGTGGGTCTTTAACCAAACCAATGCTTTTACCAAAAATACAGGTTTAACTGTTCAGGTTGAACGGTTCAAACGTCTATGTTAACTATGGGTTGAAAACAGTTTGAAAAGGGGTGACCTATCAGTAACACGTGACCCAACTCGATTTTTCCAGGTTAGATATATATTCCGGACTCCAACCCACATTCTCACGCTTAACGGTCCAATGGTTTTCAAAATCGGACCGAACGGTCAGACCAAAAAAACTGGGAACCAGTCACCTAACTAGTTCCGTTTTCTCCCAAAATTGTTTTTTTTCTTAAAACCGTTGATTTCGATTAGCAAACCACTGAACCGGCCGATTAATCATTCGAACAGTTTTGGCCGTATTTCAATTTTTTTTATTAGAACGGGCCAACCGTTCAACCCAAACGATCAGACCGTTCTAACCAGTAACCAGACCCCTAACTTGTTCAATCACCGATTCAATTTTAAAAACCATGGATTTTATCATTAGACCAAGAAATGACCCCATTAGCATTTCTCTAGCAAAATAATTACTGGGAAAAGCCAGACCAACAACCCAAGAAGGAAAGGCCTTCTCCAATCAGATTTTCTGAAACTCAAGCAAATTGGAGTATAGAGTATAGACTTTTTTAGATTCGTAGAAAACAGTTGCAACGTCAATGAACAAACTTGGATTTTAAAATTTGAAATGAAACCCTTTTCACAATCTAACTTATGCCAAAATATATTACACACAAAAGTTTTACTTCTAATCATTTGCTCTAATTAGATGAAACCAATGGCTTGTCCGTCAATCAAGTCATGAAGTGTGCCCAAAATCATCCATGGTCGAATCAAAAGCATCCAACCACTTGTTTTTTAGATCTAAACCCTAATATCTAAATCCTAACCCCTAAGGCAGTGATTGGTTCGAAAGAAAAAGTAGGGACAGGAAAGGGAAGACAGGGAAATCTCTACAAGATTCGTATAGATTTGCCTGTCTTTTCCTTCCTTTCCCTACCTTTTCCTTTAAACCAAAAACAGCCTAAGTGTGTAAAATGACTTTGGTTGGATGCATGTCCTTCAACCAGGTAGGAGCCAAGTATTTTCTGTAATGGAAAGGGTCCCCCAGTCAGTGTGATGGTTTGCAGTTTCTTCTTCTTCTTATTTTTCTTTTATATGCTGAAGCGAAGATTTTTCTTTGGAAATTTGGTTGATTTGTCCGAATGCTTAAAGAAATTTAGAAAACCAACATTGAAACTTGGCAAATCTGAAAAAAAAAAAAATCATTGATAAAAGTGTATTCAACCGAATATCTTAATGTCAAGTACGCATCCTTCATATTCAATGAGCGATATATATTTTTCTTAAACACAAACTCCATTTATTAAGCAATTATCAAGTTGAAGGTGATCGTCAATTGACAAAATATTCAATTTTCGAATGATGAGAAGCTGGTTCTTTCTTAAAAACCACTCTAGAATCATGCATATGTGGGTAGAATGGAGGGCACAAGAAAGCTTCACATGACCCCATATAACATAATTAGATCATTTATTAATGAAATATTTAAGGTCATTACACGTGCATTCAATTTTTTCAAAATCCTAATTTTCCCCCCTCTATTGTTGATTTTCTTCAAAATCCCAGTTTTTCTTTCTTTCTCACACTCTAGTTCACACAAAACATTAAACTTAAAATTGGAATGAGTGAAAAATAAAAAAGTAGAATCATGTTATTTATCAAAATGTAGGACCAAAGGCCGTACTTGAATTTGTTAAAGTTGTTACAACTGTAGAACATGTAGGCCAAGTTGTTAAGCATTTCTTTATGTATGTATGTATGTATGCAATATTACATATGTTTGTACGTAATATACGAAATAAAGGCATATTTCCCTTCTTCTATAATTTTCTTGACTGGTTCATTTGTTACAAAAATACAAAAAGATGGGGCGGTTTACAAAAACAAGTAGAGGAAAATTTTCCTTGCTTCGCTTCTAAGTCCTTTTTAACAACTCCCTTTTAGCTTAAAGTCTTTGGATTTCTCTAATTTCTGTTTTCAATAACAAAACGTACGTCTGATGTATGTTTAAACGGGTGGTCTACAAAAATTGGGACAATTCAATATAACAACAAAAGCTCTTAATGTCGCATTTTTGTAAACCACCCCATTCAGAAGAAGAAGCAGAGGGGTATGTTTTGAAAATTTAATGAACAGTGGCATCTTATCGATGTATAAGATTAACAAAACATATTTAAATAGTTGAGATTTAACCAAGCATATTTAAATGTAACACATCACGTCAACGTCCTCGATCACTCTTATCGACGCCCTCTCTTCCTCGGTGAGTTGGGTTTCATTGGGCGCCTCCACTCTCGTCCTCGGCTTCTAGAGCTCGAACGGTAGAGGCGAGCCTCCGGGATAGTGCATGGAGAAGAATTTTTCCTTCCAGTGCTTCACCGAAGACGGAATAGTATTCCAGTTGGTGGTGCTTCAGTTGGAGAAAATAGGTAACCATCCCCAGGGTAATCTCAAGGCCGTGAATGAAGCAGTAGGAAAAAAGGCCAATCAAAACCCTAAAGGAGTTAGGCATCAGTTGAACAGGCAGTACCCGGTACCACCAGAACACCTCAACAAGCCCCTCGTTCAATGGGAACCTCAGCCCGGCTATCAGGTTGTGCTCATACACACAAAGCTCGCCCGGCCGAGCATCTGTGGGCCTTTCACCAGTTCTCGGGCACCTAACCTCATACTCCTCGGGAATGTCGTACAAGGCTTTGATCCGAGCTACATCCCCGGGCGTCAAACAGCATGGCGTGGTCCCGAATCGAGGACCAGCACGCACAGGAAGGTCGACCTCCCTAGTCGACAGCCCAGCCTTAGCCTCCTCGGCCTCAGCAACCCGCTCAGGATTGAACCCCACTAAGTCCTCGGCCTCAGCAACCCGCTCAGGATTGAACCCCACTAATTCCCCGACCTTGGCCCTTTGACTGTCAACCTCATAAGTATTGAGCGCGGCAGCCTCAACAAGAGACCTTGGCTCAGAGTCACTACCAGAAAGGGAAGTAGAAGAAGCGGAAGCAAAAGAAGATGAAGAAGAGTGGGAGAAGTCAACAAACAAGGAAGACATGTTACCGAACTTCGAAGGTTAAGACTGCGGAACTAAAGCAAACACCAAGCCGAAGACTACTTCTCGTTGAGCTTTGCTAGTGTTTCCTTCGCAAATGACAAAGGGGAAATGCCCTTCACCCCCTTTTATAGGACTCCCAACGATCCAGGTCAAGGTAGATCAACGACGTAGATCAAGTGTCGCCCTCTAATAGCTCGGGAAGACAAAACGATGCCACTGACCTTCACATGCGTGTCACCTTAGGAAGGCAAAACGATGCTTTCGTCAGCATGACACGAGCGTCGAATCGGCTGGTTCGCCCAGAAAACCGGTTTAACCAAGCCCCACTGCTCAGACAGCACACTCAACCAACTTCAGATTCAAGTTCCTCAGCCAAGAACCAAAGAGCTCTTCCACACCACACCGTGGCCAAGCACTACACTCGTCGACTTTAGAACTGGGGGAGTGGTGTTCGGATTATGGTTGAGCTGGCCTCGGGTGCCACATGTCACCTCCATGGCCACCTTATCACTTCGACCACATCAGCACCACATCATTAGATAAGCACTACCAAGACAAGAGAGCATCGTACGGATAAGGAGGACAACTCTACTAGGGATTAGGTCTTATCCCGAAGACCTCGGCGGACAACCTCATCCCGATAACCCCAGAAGCCACATCCGAATCGGACATAGATCTTCAGCTATAAGTAGGTAATCCCCTCTCGAGGTAAGGGACTTTTTGACTTCTAGCATCCATATTGTTACTCTGCTCGGCCCGACCACCCATTCTCTTCACTAACTTGAGCGTTGGAGTACCTACCCGGGGAATAACTCCTCGAGCCTCTGACCACTCTTCTTGGTTCAGATCTTGCTGCGTGGCTTTGTCCTTCCACCTCGGCTCCACCCAGTTGGTATGACTATCTGACTGCGACCTCAGTTCAAGCAACACCTCGGATCGAGTAGCATCAGTCATAAGAAAAACTATTAAGTATCATTACACCATCATCTTTTTGGTATTACAAAGTTGGAATTACTTAATAGGAGAAATAAGAGGCTTTGGGCCTATGGCACAAAAAAATAAGACATAAACCTTATTTAATTATTTATCAAAACAAAATCATTTAATTATTAGACTTAGGCTGCATTTGGTATTCCTTATTTTAAGGACTTATCTCCTTTTTACAGTTAAAATGCCCCTATGAACACTGAATTTTTAAATGCAAAAAGGAGACAAGTCCTTAAAATAAGGAACGCCAAATGCAGCATTAGGGGTGATCATTTCAGCCCGACCCTAAAATTTCGGGCTTGGGCCTAGTTTTGTGCTCAGGCTCAACCCGGGACGGGCCCACATCAGGCCCACAAATTTTAGGGCTGGGCTTGGGTTTAATACTTCAAGCCCGGCCCAACCCACATATATTTAAACTTACACATTTTGTGTATAATGTATACATATATATACATGTTATTTTACAATACATTATATATTTTATATATAAATATTATAACATGACATGTATAATTTATATCATATGTATTATTTTATATTATGTAATGTATAAAATAAGTTTATATGCATGTTATGTCATTTAATATATAGATATATAATATTTTATATTATATAATGTATAAAATAAGTTTATATGCATGTTATGTCATTTAATATATAGATATGTAATGTTTTATATATGAGTGACATTGGCCCGGAATCAGGCCCGGCCCATGATCACCCCTATGCAACATTAGCTAGGTTTGACTTACCTATCTATCTATCTATACATAAAGCAAGGTTGTCCATGTCACCATGTATCACCTTGCTCCAAACCCCCTTCCTAATTTTTTATTTTTTATGAATTTTTTATTATTTAATTCCACTCAATTGCCATTAAAGCAATAAGAAAACAATAAGGGTGAGCATTATTTGGTTAAAACCAAATAACCGAATTGAAAATTTTGGTTTTAGTTTTTTTTGTTTTTGGTTAAATCTTCGGTTAATTCAGGTTTCGGTTAATTTGATTTTTTGTTTTTAGAATTAGAAAGTCGGTTAACCGAATTAACCAAGCTTTCTATTATTATATATAGTATACAATATATAATATTGTATACTATATAATATATTATATATTTATATATTAATATATAATAAAATGAAATTTTATTTCATATTATATATTTTATAATATATAATATATATTATATGTTATAATATATATAATAGAGTATACATAATTAAAATTTGGTTATAACCGAAATAACCGAAAATTTCAATTTTGGTTATCTCGGTTTTTCTATAATTTGGTTTCGGCTCAGTTTTTATTTTTTCATATAGGTTTTTAAAATTTTGATTTTTTCCGTTTGGTTTTTAACCGAATAAACCGAATGCGCACCCCTAGGAAACAACATAGGCTAAATTATCTCTAACAACCACAAAAAATAAAGAAAGAGGGGTTTGCTTTTCTAATGTTTAGTAGAGTGGCACCATTGTCCCCCAATTTCCTCTACATTACCTCTAATTCCTATGTATCCTCTCCCCCACTTTTATCTATATTTATCTAAAGAAATATTGAATTAAAAAATTAAGAATTATTTAAATAATATAACAAAATTGTACAATATTTTCAAATATTTAGTAAAAACACAAAAAATAATTATAATATATTTAATAATATCCATATTATTAATAACTTTATATTTTTACAAAATTCATCCCAAAATTATGTACTAACAATATATATTATAATTTCACAAATTATTCAATTTAAATGTTATTCAAATAATAAAAACAACATTAAAAATATTATTTAAATATTTCAATAACTAAATATCTTAAATCACAAAATATTAAAAATAGAAAAGTAATTATGTAAAAAATATTTATTATTACATAATAAAAGTAAAATAAATAATGTACTATTTAACAAAACTAAATTTTAAATAGTTAAAATAACATAATTATGCAATAAATTTAAAATAATTCTTAAAAGTAGAAAAATAATTATAATAGATTTCATAATATTTAAATTAATAATAATCTAATGTTTCACAGAATTAATAACGAGATTATGTAATAATAGTATAAATTTTTCTTTTATGGATTATTACATTCAATAAATAATTAATATTTTAAAACTTAAATAATGATATTATTTAAATAATTAAATAATATTGTAAATAAGTAATTTAATTTATATCAATTAATACTTCTAGAAAATAACTTTCAAAAAACTAATATTTATTAATAATAATTTTAAAATCATAATCTATATTTTTTTATATATTTACATATACTAAATTAAATTTTATTGTATTTTCAGTAATTATTTGTTATTTTGTGATAAATATATTTTTGATAATTATATATAAATCTATTTTTGTTTTTTTATTTAACAAAAAATGAATAATTATTGGAGATTAAACTATTGTTATTTAATTTTTTGTACTTATTGCATTTATGGTATTTTGTTATAAATTACTTATTTTTAGTAATTATTTTTTTGTTATAATTTATTGATTAATATTTATTAGAGATTAAACTATTATTTGAGATTACATTATTTATTATCTAATTTAATTTATTTTCAGTATTTATTGTATTTATATTAATTATTTATTATATTTTTATTATAAATTTATTTTCAATAATTTTGTATTTTTACTATAAATTATCAATTATTATTGAAGATTAAACTATTTTTATTTATTAGAGATTAGATTATTAATCTAGCTGAATTAGGAATGTTCATAGGTTGGTTTGGTTCGGTTGCAGTCTATTTGACCAACCAAAATGACCTAGTTAGATTGGGGAGTTGGTCACTCGAAATTGACAACTCAGGTTGTATAGATTTGGGTCAATTTTTAGTTTGGTTGGTTGGTTAAAAGATTTAAACTTTATAATTTTAGTTTTAATTTAAAAAATTACCATGGTATTATTGAAAGAATAAATTAAAAATTAAATTTACAATATAAAATATTTAGACTAATAAATATGAGAATTTTTCCACTTTCTCGTAATAAAAAATTATACTTAAAATATAAAATATTAATATATATCTATGATTAGGTTAGTTCGGTTTTGGTCCATTTACAAATGGCTAAACCGAAATTGATCCAACCTATTAGGGTTGAGAAATTTTTGAACCAAAAAGCTTATTGGTAATACTAGAAAATTGACCAATTTAGGTCGAGTCAGGTCAAGTTTGGTCGAATTCATCGGTTTGATGAACAACCCTAGCTGAAATTAGTTATTGTTATTTCTGTATTGTAAAATAATTATTTAAAGTAATATATAAAATATAAATAAGTATTAAATATTTAAAAGTTAGAATATAAATCAATTGTATAATCTTATATGTTTCTATTATTTATCTTTCACTTAACAAAGCCCATGCATCGCACATTTCTCCGCTAGTCCTTTTATAAAATAAATATAGGACCTCCATTCCTATTTCTAAGCAATGTGAGACTTGAGACAATGTAATGAAGACCTTATTTTCATTTAAGGCTTTGCCGAGGAGGATAACTCTCATTTGATTCGTGTATTAGCACATGTGATGATTCTTATGCATTTGTTTATGTTAAAATTTTATATTTTATATAAGATATTTAGTATAAAATAAAATATATTTATGTGTATAGCATATAAAATATATTTTATGTATATATATTTAATAATTTATATTATATTATATTGTAAGCTAAGCCTAAAGTGTTGGGCCCAAACCCAACCTGGAGTTTTGCCAGTTTGGGTCGGGTAGGGTTTCCAAGCTTGGTGAATATTTAAGTAAATACTTCCTGACTCATGATTCATGAAGAGGTATCCGTATTAAATATGTATGATTTTGTTTTGAAAACAAAAACAGCTGCGGCATTAGTAAAAAAATATTAACATGGCAATTTTTATTTTTATTTTTTTTATTTGGAAAACAAAAGCAAACTGTCGAACAACCCCTTAAATGGCTGCGCCCACATAAAGGGGTGAGCATTATTCGGTTAAAACCGAATTATCAACTCGAAAATTTCAGTTTTGGTTTTTTTGGTTCGGTTTTTATTGGTTTTTGGTTAATTCGATTTTTAATATTTTTGGTTTTGGGTTTCGGTTTTCAGATTTAAAAATTTGGTAAATTGAAAAAACCAAATTAACTAAAATTCATCATATAATATATAATATACAATATATAATATGCTTTATATTTATATATTAATATATTATATATAGTGTATTATAATGAAATTAAATTTTATAATATATATATATATACATATTATAGGTTATAATATATAATAACTAAATTCGGTTTTTAACCGAAATAACCGAAAATTTCGATTCTGTTATTTAGATTTTATTGTAAACTAATTCCGGTTTCAATTTTCATTTTATTATTTCAGTTTTAAAATTTTTATTTTATTCAGTTCAGTTTTTAACCAAATAAACCGAATGTTCACCCCAAGGCCACATGGCTTCGTTTATAAGAAACTAAAATTACACGGGTACCACACAAAGCTTAAGGCAAACCGCAAATAGGTCTATTATCTCCGTAGAAAGGAAGAAGCCAAGAAGGGAATGAAACTTTCAATCTAGTATGTCAAGTGATTTCCGCCATGCATGGCAGATGGAAACTTTCAATCTAATTGAAGTATGATGAAGATTTGTTGGATTAATCAGGTGTTTAATTTTCTTTTAATTTCTTTTTATTGGTCACGTACCTTTCTTTTCTTTATCTGTTTTTCTGTAACTAATTGTGGCAAAAAGAAAGAACATATTATTGGGCTAAAACTCATCACGTGGACGAGCTGTATGTGAAGAAACAAGTGGAGCACCTAGTAAGCCTGCTTCTTCAAAATTCTCGGTTGACTTAGGCTACTTTTAGTCGGTTGATACCTCGCCTTTTAACACTTCAACTGCTCTCCCAATTCTTTGCCTCCTTTAATTCCACAGTGCTCGATCCCAATATTGTATTTTATCCAATCATTCATTTATTTATAATTAATTAGAAACTAAAAAGCTGGTTATTTGATTTTATTAAATACTTGTTTTTATTAACATATCTATAATACTAATAAAAGAGTGAATAGTCCCATTTTATAGATTTTTCATTAGATATTTTTATCCCTTATCTAAGCACATACAACATGTATAAAAAAGGGCATTATGTCCTTTACTCTCACTCCAAAAACTGCCCACTTATAATAGTTAAGAAACTGTTCACGTATAACTAATTGTTTAAAAACTATCCATTTATAACAGTTAAGAAATTGCCCACTTATAATTGTTCAACAACTCTATGAATTATAAATAGTTTTGTCTTGGAGATACTGTCACGTGCAACTGCACATACATGTTTACTAGTCTATCCAAATGCTCCAGTTGAATGACAAATATAATTAGAGAGAGAGCTTAACCAACCAGACCAATTATGCTAGATCTAGTTATGTGGCTTGTGCAAATTTCTAATTAAATATCGATACAGGCTGAAAGATCTATGTATCAGCCTGTACCTTTGACTACCTTTTTATTATTTTAGTATTTTTTCAAACAGATTTAGGGGACTTTTTTTTTTTTGAGATTTTGAGAAGAGAAAAGTTGGTCAATGGGATTTTGGTTCCCATTGACCAAGAACCCCATGTTCTTTTTTTAGATTTATGTGGGGATCAGGAAAGTTCTATTTTTCTTAGTATCACTTACCCAAGTAAGTGATACCCATACCCATTTCCTAGGTGGGTAAATAACTTTCCCACCTAGGGGAAATTTGCTAACACTTTAATGAGACAAAAATGCCCATTTTAATAATAGACTTTTATGGCTAAAATGGTCATTGCCTTATTTACCTGGGAAATAAAAGAACATGAATAAAAAGTGTTTCCTAGAAAAAATTTACCTAGATAATTGCATTTATCCGGATAAATAACTTACCGAAAAAGCCAACAAGGCTTTAGGGGAATCGGTTTAAGGCCTGTCTACCCCCTAAAAACTGGTTAGACCCCGAAACATTCACTGTAAGGGTGTACCGGAGGGTCATTGATACGATATATATCAACCAGTACACCCTGATATGTTGCAAAATTTAAATCATTGGGTTTGTATCATAATTAATAATTGGGTCAGGACCAGTTTTTATGTTCCAAAACAATTAAGACATGAACCAACTATGTTGTTAATAATATATAGGGGTCTGGTTTTCTTAGAATTTATGTTATAGTAAATCACATAGACAGCATATAAGAATAATATTTGGTTAATTATTAACATATAAACAATTTACTATTTTACTCTCATTTTTATTAAAGCTATATTATGATCAAAAATAAAATTCTAAATTATTATTATCATAAATAAATATAATCGAGTTTAATAAATCAGGTCCAATTATCCCAATTAATAATTGGTTTGATTTTGGATTGTCTTATATAACCGATAATAATCCGTTTGAGACTGGTCCATCCTGTCCCGATGAATGGGCTTTTTCTATAACTACTTATTTATAATTACTCATGATGGGCATTATTGATCAAACCACGTTAAGAAGACCACAACCAATAAATTTAAAATCAACCAATCCGCTCAAAACAAGTATTTACACCCCTACCCTAACTCGTTGAGCTAAAGAATGATCTTGTCCTATTAGAAAATTATGGTAGCGGAAAAGATTTGACCAATTAAAGCACCTCCATGATTTTTGTGAATAACACATGACTGATCACTTCTTTTATGATACCAGTTTATTGGCTGTAAACCTTTCCGATATAATAGTTTTTTAGTATTATAATCTAACCCATTAGGGGGATGTTTGGAATCGTGGCCTTATTTTTGAATAACGGTGCAATGTCGGATCTACATAGGCATTTCAACAAACGTCCATAAATATGATTGTTTGTTTCATGCATTTTTTGAAAAAATGTTTGAACCACGGGCGTGCCTTGTAAATCGAAACCTCACCGATGTATCAAACGTCAAATTTGGCATTTCAAGCATCAGTGAATCATTGCCCCCAACGATTAACTGAGCTGGCGAATACGTGTATCCTACATGGTGCTTACCAAGGTTCAAAGTATCGACACGTATCGATCGATACATATCGTTCCGGCACCCCACCGATACGCCCCTACAGTGGGTGTATCAGTGGTCTGACCGGTTCAGGGTGTGGTGAAGACCTAAACCAGCTCCCCTGAACTAGTTGGCGAAAAAAATAATAAAAAAACCACCAAAAAGAATATCGATTCACCTGATATGCCCATACCGGCGTATCTGGCGTATCGATATTTTGAACCTTGGTGCTTGCTTGTAACAACCATTGTTACTAGTGGGAATGTTCTGATGCTTCTCGGCCCACCAGAACATTAATCCAATGATGAACGTATCGGGCGAATCGATATTTTGAACCTTGCTGCTTACCTGTAACAGCCATTGTTACTAGTGGGAATGTTCTGGTGCTTCTCGGCCCACCAGAACATTAACCCAATCAATGGTAGGGTTCACTTGAACATTCTAACTCTTTCTTCTTGCCGCCAAAAGTTCTCTTCTCTCACAGACTGTAACCTCTGCTCGTTTCTTCGTCACTGCCATTGCCGAAAGAGGTTTGTTTCTGGACTTTTTTCCCTCCGTGTAAACTCGTTTTCTCTGTGTGAAATGGTGTTGAATATATTGTAGACTCGTTTTCTCACAGGCAGCCTCTATAAACTCGTTTTTTTTTCCTTTCACTTGTACCGGCATTGCTTGGATAGTAATGAATATAGCCTAGTCCTTCTATGTGATAGATGATCTTGTTTTGCTGTAATCTCTCCCTCTTTCTCTCTCTCTCTCTAGACGAAGAGGCTGAACTGAAAATACTTTATTGCTTTGTCTTTTGGTGAAAAAGATTTAAAAGGAGGTTGTGGGATTGTGAATGGCATGTAACCGTTTCTAGTCACGTACCATTTTTTGTGATGTATAAATTTTTTTTGGCTAAGTACCTCGTTATTTGACCCGGTGGTGACATGCCTTGGTGATGAGCTATTTGGTGGCGAACTCCCTGGTGGAGAACTGCCTGGTGGCGAGCTCACTGGTGGAGAGCTACTTGGTGACGAACTACTTGGTGGCGAACTCCTTGGTGGAGAACTGCCCGGTGGCGAGCTCCCTGGTGGCGAACTGCTTGGTGGTGAGCTCCCTGGTGGCGAACTGCCTAGTGGCAAGCTCCCTGGTGGAGAGCTACTTGGTGGCGAACTGCCTGGTGGTGAGCTCCCTGGTCGCGAACTGCCTGGTGGCGATCTCCTTGGTGGCGAGCTCCGTGGTGGAGAGCTACTCGGTGGCAAACTGCCTAGTGGTGAGCTCCCTGGTGGCGAACTTCTTGGTGGTGAGCTCCCTGGTGGAGAATTGCCTGGTGGCGAGCTCCTTGGTGGAGAGCTACTTGGTGGCGAACTGCCTGGTGGCGAGCTCCCTGGTGGCGAACTGCCTGGTGGCGATCTCCCTGGTGGCAAACTTCCTGGTGGCGAGCTCCCTGGTGGCGAACTGCCTGGTGGACTCATCATTTGACCTGCTCCTAGGCGGTCTGCAACTCAGAGGATGGTGGAGCTCCCTGGTTCAGCGCAACCCGACTACCCTTTGCATGAGGTGATTTCCTCTCCTTTGTAGGCGGCAAGAGCTGAGGGACCTGCGAGAACTGAATCAGAGGAATCAGAGGGCCCGGGGGTATTTTCTCGGCGGGGATTCTCCGATGCCTAAGTTAGCATTCTGATTATAGAGAGCTTGGAGAGAAATGAGAGAGCTAGAGGGCAGGGGTTATCATCCCTTTTTTTCTTCCTCCCCCCCTTTGGGGGGTGAGGTCTTTATACACCAGAGTCTTCGCGGGTTAGGTGGGTGAAAAGCCTCCAAACGGTAAGACTCTTCACATCCCGTCAGAACCGGGGTACGGTGGTAAACTCCTCAAGGTCGTCAGGTTGGCGCTTGTGTCAGGCAGCC
>NW_010729089.1:8220036-8292520 GCF_000365185.1 Nelumbo nucifera
TAAAAGCTATAAAGGAGAGCCCTAAAATGAGTGGTTGAGATTAAAAGAGGTGGAGGGTGGAGATTAAACACCTAAGGGCGGTTAGGGTTTGCTAAGAGTGAAAAGATTAGGTTAAAAAGGCTCCCTAGGGTTTGCTAAGGAGAGGGGAGCATGGTAATACAATAGGATGGGCGCCAACTGGGTTTAGCAAATAGGAGGCGCCCTCCTATTCTCAGTTCTTTACAAAAACACCTCCTCTCTCAACTGGACTTCACACCAGCTTCCCAAAAACTGCACTTCAGCCTAAAAACTTCCCAGTTTTCTACATAATTTGCACAGAGACCCTTAGATGTCACATAATTGATTTTAACTAGGAAAATGGTACACTTTGACTATTCTAAGGCCGAAAATACCCCTGAATTGATGCCCTTAAGGCATCAAAATGCAGGGTTATCAGGCATTCTAACTCTTCTTCCCTTACAGCTCTTCTTAGCTCAGACTTGCAGTTTACAGCTTGGAAATACAGCTCACCGTTGCCAGGTTTGAATCCAGTTTGGGCCACATCATCAAATACGAGGGAGTGAGCAGATTGTGCCTCATCAGTTGGCGTCATCTGTGGAAAATGTAGCAAAAGGCTAGTGTTTCCTTTCATTCATCTTTTATCTTTCTCATTTTCCTCGAAGAAATCTTTCAATGGCATCTTCCAACAACCCTTCAGCCAGCAATGTCAATGGCCAAGTGCCAACAGTTACGATAGGCCAAATTGGCGTTCCTTTACCACCCATCGATGTGCAGGAAAATGTGAATATGCGACCCCCACCTCCGGTTGTGGATCATATGGCACCTCCCACAGTGTTGGACACACGACAGTTCAACGACTTGGTACAGTGTGTGCACAACATGACTGAACGGATGCGGTCATGGGAAAACAAGTTCATCTTCATTGCTAGGCAACAACAACAGCCATTCCAGCAACAATAGCAACAGTCGCAACAGTAGTATCAGCAACAGCAGCAGTTCCAACAACAATAACAACAGTCCCAACAATGACAGTAGCAGTTTCAGCAACAACCACAGCAGTAGTAGTATCAACGACAATAGCGGTCCCAACAGCAGCATCACATAACGCCAGATCAGCCACATCCCCATGATGGCCAGCAGGTAAGGTTCAAAATATCAATACACCCGATACGCCGGCATGGGCGTACCAGGTGAATCGATACTCCTTTTGGAGGTCTTTTTTTTTTGCCAACTAGTTCAGGGGAGCCGGTTTAGGTCTTCGCCACACCTTGAACCGGTCAAACCATCGATACACCCATTGTAGGGGCGTATCAATGGGGTGTCGGAATGATATGTATCGACCGATACAGGCCGATACATGTCGATACTTTGAACCTTGTCAACAGGTACTACAAGGCAGTCAACAATTCCCTCCATAGAATAATAATTTGAATCGAGAAGACCCACCTCACCCACGGGTCTGCAATCAAATTTAGATCCTGGATAGAGAAGACGCAGCAGCCCGAAACGAGCAGGTACCCACGAAAATCCAAGCTGAGGCCCCTACCGAAACTAATGCAGCTAGCTCCATTGAGTGCACAAAGAAGAAGAAGCGTACGCATCACATAGGGAAAAAAATACAGCTCGTCCGCACGAACAACGGTGCCCAACCTGAAGAGAGCAACGTGGCAACCAGCAAATTGGCTCCCTTTTCAAAACAACCTAGCTTGACTAGCGAAACCCCACTCACACCAGAGATCCTCAAATAGAGCATGCAAATAGCTTCCAAGCCCTTATGTTCCTTTGCGGAGCAAATGACGCCAGCATCTACATCGCGTTCTTCAACATGCTGAAGGAGGAAGCATGGTTGTGGTATTCAAGGTTGGCCCCAGGATCCATTAGAAACTAGGACCAGTTCGCCAAGCTCTTTATTAACCAATTTGTCACCAGCATGCAACACTCGAAATCATCAACATGCTTGTTCAACATTGTACAGAAGCCCGACAAAATGCTCAAGGAGTATATTCAAAGATTCAACATGGAACAACTACAGATTCCCGACCTAGATCCCTCCGTACAGCTCATAGTAGCAAAGAAAGGTGTCAAGCATCATGAATTGAAATGGGAACTCAAATTACATCCGCCAACAACCATGGAAAAAGTCCTTGAAGTAGCACACAACTTCATTAGGGCAGAAGAGGCAGTAGGGACCGAATATGAAGAAACAGGGAAAAGGAAACAACCAGATGAAGAAACAAGCTCAAGTAGGACTAGATGAAGGAGCAAGTCACCAAGAAAGAGAAAATCCCCAAGGAGAAGGCGTACCAGTTTGCCACGCAGCAAAAGTAGGTCACCAACTAGGAGAAGAAGTCGGTGTTCAGCAACACCACCAGCATACACCAGAGTGTTTACCCCATTAAACACCAAGAGGAAGGAAATCCTAATGCAGATTCAGTCGAATGACTATGTGAAATGGCCTCCCAAGATGAGGAGAGACCCCAGAACCCAAAATC
The DNA here is from genome assembly GCF_000365185.1 of Nelumbo nucifera. The sequence goes on from NW_010729089.1 coordinate 8,222,529, forward strand.
CAAATAAGTATTGCCATTTTCACAAAGATTTCGGACACGAAACTGAGCATTGTCGGAATCTAAAGAATGAATTCGAAGACCTCATCAAACGAGGTTACCTGAGATGTTTCATCAAGGATGAACGACAACCCGAGATAGGAACCTGCAAGGAGACACCCCAGAACAGCAAGCAGCAGGAGCAAACTACCCAGAACCAGCACAGGAAAGACAGGTCCGATGGACCATAAACGTACTCTCCAGGGGCTCAATAATAGCAGATTGCATCACATCAACCAAGAAGAACGTAATGCGAGAACTGAAGCAAGAGGACAGCCAGCTGTGTAAGTGTTCCCGCAAGGAGGAAGTTATTTATTTTACAGAAGATGATATCTGCGGGGTTCAGTACCCCCTTCATGATGCCCTAGTGGTAAAACTACTCATCAACGACTTCAAGGTAAAGAGGATCCTAGTAGATTCGAGTAGCTCGGAAGATGTCTTATTCGTAGAGGCTTTTAATAGGATGGAACTCATCAAAGAAGACCTATAGCCCGCCAACGTACCCTTAGTGGGATTCAACGGAGAGGTGGTTCACTCGGTTGGCAGAGTTAGATTGCTGGTCGAGGTAGGCTCGCCACCCCACACAATGCGTTTTGAGAAAGATTTCCTGGTAGTGGTTGCCGCATCGCCATATAATGCAATTCTGGGATGACCAATTTTACACGCATTACGAGTTGTGGTCTCAACATACCACCTCACACTGAAATTTCTGATAGACACAGGGATAGGCGTGCTAAGATGAGATCAATTAGAATCTCGAAAGTGTTATGTTGATTCTCTAAAAGCCAAGGGCAAGACGATAGTCGATATTGACCTAGAGCCACCACTAGAGAATGCAAATGAAAGAGCTCGCCCATTCGAGGAAATAGCTGCAATACAGGCCTCCAAAACTAAGCCTGAAAGAACACTCCAGATAGAAGCTCACCCGAAGGAACCCATGCAATCCAAACTGGTAAGTTTCTTGTTAAGTAATTTAGATGTTTCCGCCTGGTCAACTGCTAAAATGCCTGGAATAAACCCAAAGTCGATAACTAATAAGCTTAATGTCGACCCTACAGTCATACCAGTCTGGAAGAGGAAGAGAAACCTTGCCTCGGAAAGGTGGAACATAGTGAACGAGGAGGTGGAGAAGCTGTTAGCAACAAACTTCATAGAGGACGTCCAATATCCGAGCTGGGTAGCAAACCCAGCTCTAGTAAAGAAACAAATGGTAAATGGTGGATGTGCAAAGATTTTACGGACTTGAACCGGGCCTACCTAAAGGACAGCTTCCCCTTACCTAGCATAGATCGCCTAGTGGACGCAACCTTGGGATATGAACTACTCAGTTTTATGGATGCCTATTCAGGCTACAACCAAATTCTAATAGACTCTAAAGACTGATAGAAGACTACCTTTACCATCGAAACCAATCTGTATTGCTACAAGATCATGCCATTGGGCTTAAAAAATGCTGGGGCAACCTATCAACGCTTACTGAACTTTGTTTTTTCTAATTCAATTGGCAATAAAGTTGAATGTTAGGTCGACGACATGGTTGTAAAAACGCTTTTTTCAAAGGATATAGTTACTGATTTAAATCTTGTGTTTTGTGTTCTGCGAAAGCATAACCTAAAGTTAAACCCGAACAAGTGTGCTTTTGGTGTAATCTTTGGCAAATTCATGGGTTACATTGTTAGCCAGCACAGCATAGAATCCAACCCCGAGAAGATCAAGGCTATCCTGGACATGAGACCACCTAGGTCGATTAAAGAAACCTAGAGACTAACTGGATGGATAAAAGCCTTGAACCAGTTTATGCCTAAATCGGTGGGGAAGTGCCTCCCCTTTTTCAAGGCCATAAAGAAAAATCAGGCCTTTGAGTGGGCAAAAGAGTGCTAGCTCGCTTTTAATGAGCTGAAGCAGTACCTCAACTCGTCACCCCTGTTGACCAGGCCAGAGGTGGGAGATGAGCTCAAACTCTACCTCTCCTCAAGTGACGAGGTGATAAGCTCAGTTCTTGTAAGGGAGGTAGACAAAGTATAGAAACCTGTGTATTATGTCAACAAAGTTTTCCACGCCGCCGAGACGAGATACCCCAACATAGAGAAGCTCGCCTTTGCATTGGTGCTAGCCACCTAGAAGTTAAGGCCCTATTTTCAAGCCCACACCATAGTGGTGATAACTGACCAACCTCTGAAACAAGTACTCCTGAAGCCTGAGGTCTCGGAAAGACTCACCAAATGGGTGATCGAGCTCAGTGAATACGATATCCGGTTCGAACCGTGCACAACAATAAAAGCGCAAGTCCTAGTAGATTTCATTACTGAGTGTACCTTTAGCTCACCATTGCTCGAACAAATTGAGTTGGAAGCGAAAACCCCATCTAGTGTGGCATCCCTTCCTCGCTAGAAAGCGAGCTGGGATACGAAACCCTGGATACTTCACATAGACGGCTCATCCAACCATGGCGAAAGCGGAGCTGGGTTAATGCTATACGAACCTTGCAAGACAAAGCTGGAGTACGCGCTCCGGTTTCAATTCCGAGCATCGAATAATGAGGCTGAATACGAGGCCCTACTAGAAGGCCTGGCACTAGCAAAGAAGTAGGAGATAGACACATAGTCATATGCAGTGACTCACATCTCGTCGTGAATCAAGTAAATGGAGACTACGAGGCTCAGGAGCCCTCCATGGCAGCATACCTCGCCAAAGTTAGGGAGCTCCTCCCTGGTTTTGACTCTTGGTACCTCCAACAAGTTCTGAGATCGGAAAACACAGAGGTCAATGTCCTTTCTAAGCTTGCGAGCACAATTGACTCGACAAAACGGATTATTTTCATTGAAGAACTACCTTACCCTTTGATAGAAAATGTGGGTGAAGATATCACCAGTGTCGCACAAGCAGAGCCAAGTTGGATCGACCTAATCTACAACTACTTAAGACACAGAACGCTACCGAAAGGATGGAACATAGCTCGACGAATAGAGAGACGGGCAGCCGGCTATACAATAGTAGGCGAGCTGCTCTGTCGAAGGTCCTTTATGTTACCTTACCCACGATGTCTAAGGTGAGCTTAAGCGAGCTAGGTTCTACACGAGATCCATGAAGGCCTCTGTGGAGGACAACTGGGGGGCAGGGCTATCACCAAGAAAGCCCTGCGACAAGGATACTACTGGCCCATCATGAAATCCGATGCAGCCGAACTGGTCCAGCGATGTGACAAATGTCAATGACATGCGAATATCCTACATCAACAACTGTCGACCTGAGATATTTGACCAGTCCATGGCCATTTACACAGTGGGGCATAGATTTGCTAGGCCCCTTCCGCTAGCTAAAGGACAAAAGAAGTTTTTGGTAGTGATCGTGGATTACTTCACCAAATGGGTAGAAGTTGAACCCTTAATAACAATAACAGCTTGCAGCATCCAGAACTTTTTCTAGCGGAGCATAGTATGCAGAATAATCTCCGACAACGGGAAGTAGTTTAAAGACATTAAATTTCAAGATTGTTGCGGCCAAATGGGAATAAGGCAAAACTTCACCTCGGTGGCACATCCCCAAGCTAATGGACAAGCTGAAGTCACCAATAGAGCAATTCTATGAGGACACAAAGCTTGACTGCCTCAAGCCAAAGGTTTGTGGGTGGACGAGCTACTCAGCGTGCTATGGGCATATAGGACCACTACCAAGACAGCAACTGGCGAGACACCATTCAACTTAACTTATGGGACCGAGGCTGTGATACCAATAGAGATAAAGATTCCAACCTTGCGATCTGAGGTATATGTCGAACACTCAAATGAAGAAGAGCTGTGAGCTAACCTCGACCTGATAGAAGAAGTTAGAGATCTTGCCTACATTCGGACTGTAGGAAACCGGCAATGTGTAGTTCGGTACTACAATGCACGAGTCAAGAAACACAACTTTAGAGTTAGCAACCTGGTAGTCAGAAAAGTCATGGTACCCGAGCCTGGTGTGGGGAAGCTCGGCTCGAACTGGGAAACCCCTATAGAATTTCGAAGACCTTCGGCAAGAATGCATACGAGCTCAAGACGCTTAAAGGAAAAATGGTCCCCAGGGCATGGAACGTGAATACCTGTGTCGATATTTTGTCTAAAGGATTTTTTGGACAGCTCGCCTAACGGTAACAAAGAAAGCAAAGGTACCTCTATAGTACACGACAACCAAGTCACGAAGATCAAGCAAGCACAAAACATTGGAGAAAACAACTACCTTTGTTGATAAAAAAAGAGAAAAGGGGGCCAGGGCACCCCTACAAAAAGAAGGCCAAGTGGCCGCCTAAAAAAATGGAGAAGAAGCTTTAACAGAGTTCAGACAAAACGGGGCACGTAGGCCCCAAGACTTTACAGGAGCATAAAGCCCCTGGGACAATTCAGAGAATCACCAACACTGTCACAAATTCCTCGGCTGAGCTGGGAAGCAGGCTACTCATCACCGCCAGCGTCATCTTGAGCCTCCTTGCCATCTTCTCCTTCAACCCCCTCTTTGTCGTCTTCCTCCTCCTCTTTCGGGGTCAAAGGTTCTTATCCACTTGAGTGACGAGCTCGGAAGGGACCTTCTGGGAAGTAACGGAGCTGATGTCAAGGTCGGGAAACAGAGACTTGTAGTAGCAGCGGCACTTCTTGAACCCCCTCTTCATCGAAAGAATACCATCAAATGACCGCTTCTTCTCATACGTGGGAGACTTCAAGTAAGAAGCAACAGCCTCCTCCCTAGCTTGCTCAGCTCCCGAGCACTCCTTTTGTGTACACTTCAACCAAGCCTCGGTCAGCTCGTGCTACAAGCCTAGATTCGCTTAATACAAGTGTTCACGCTCCACGCGCTCCCCCTCTAAGTCTAGCCTGAGTTTCTGCACCTCGGCATTAAGCAAACCGATGTTGGTCTGCAAACTAGCTCGCTCCTTCTGACTAGAGTAAGCACGAATCCAGCAAGGCCTGGCCAAAAGAGTTTGCCTACAAAAAGAAAAGCAAAAGTAAGACACCTTGAAGAGAGAAAGCAAAAACGCCATAAAGGAAAGGCAGTAAATCTATATGATGCACTCGGTCATCCGAGCCCCAGCTTCCGCAAGATCCATTTCACTGATCCGCTGCATATTCGCCAGAGAAAGATGCCTCTTCCAATTTGAAGTGCCACTCGGGTGTCAATTGACTGGTCAATCACTTTCACATCAGGACTACAAGGAATAAAAGGGGGGACATCGAAGAGATAAGGGCCCACCTTCCATGCCTCCTGGGTGAGTTGGGGGGATCAGAGGGTTTCTACTCCGTGAGCATCGACAGCGTGCGATCAGCTTGGCGCTTCATGAGAGAAGATCTCAGCTCCGCATCAGCAAACATCATAGAAGCCAACCTCGCCATACTTGCAAAAAGAAAAAATATCAGTTGCCGAGCTAATCAAAAGACAAGCGACCTAAACTGAATGTGCAATAAGTGGTCAAACATCCGACCCACCTATTCGGCTCAGGCCCACCCACGCGAGCATCCGACCCACCTCTAATAATAATAATGTGATTAAATGATTGTAGCAATAATATTATCCACCTACTCCCAGGTGGCCTCAAGTATGAATAGAGGGTGACCCCCCACAGGTGAGGGACCTAGACTCTTTGTCCTCAAGCATTCACTTATCTTCATCGTAACCTCATCTAAGATCTCCCAGTCTAGGCCTCGTCCACCTCTTGTCACACCCTCACTAACTTGACCGTCAGAGTCCCTGCCTCGGTGTAGCACCCGGGGCCTCTGATGTCTTCTCTCTCTTCATATGACTAAGCTACAAGCCCTCGGCCATAGTAGACCTTAGACTCATTAATCAGCCCTCGGCTCGAAAGTGAATTTGCTTTGTTGCCCTCGGCCTATCCAAGGAAACAACAACGATGGTAGGTGGTTTCATTTTCCTTATGCTCATATAACTGGCTATTTGTAATGAGTGGACCTTATACTCTTAACTCTACTAGGGTTATCCCTTTGAAGATTTGGTTTTACTTTCATGTTTACCAAAAAAGAGTTTATGGATCATATCGTTTTAGTACACTAGTAATTAAGCACATGCGTTGCACATGAAAATTTTTTCTTCATATTAATTAATTGAATTTTAGATATATCATAGTTAAGATAGAAATTGAAAATTAACAAAAAGTAGCAATATGATTAAAAATAAACTTAAATGATTGTAGCAAATAATAATAATAATAATAATAATAATAACAATAATAATAATAATAATAATAATCCATAAACTCTTTTCTGGTAAACATGAAAGTAAAACCAATTCTTCAAAGGAATAACCTTAGTAGAGTTAAGAGTACAAGGTCCACTCATTTCAAATAGCCAGTTATATGAGCATAAGGAAAATGAAACCACCTACCATCGTTGTTGCTGCCTTGGATGGGCCGAGGGCAACAAAGCAAATTCACTTTCGAGCCGAGGGCTGATTAATGAGTCTGAGGTCTACTATGGCCGAGGGCTGATTAATGAGTCTGAGGTCTACTATGGCCGAGGGCTTGTAGCTTAGTCATATGAAGAGAGAGAAGACGTCAGAGGCCCCGGGTGCTACCCCGAGGCAGGGACTCTAACGGTCAAGTTAGTGAGCGTGTGACAAGAGGTGGACGAGGCCTAGACTGGGAGAGCTCAGATGAGATTATGATGAAGATAAGTGAATGCTTGAGGACAAAGATTCTAGGTCCCTCACCTGTGGGGGGTCACCCTCTATTCATACTTGAGGCCACCTGGGAGTAGGTGGCCACGGACGGCTAGGATGCGGTCTGACCTATCATGCCATGGGGCCTGCATTCCACATCGACTTCGACTCCACGCAACATCCCTGTTGTGTCCGCGTTGTATGCCGCCCTCTACCACGCACTGTCGTGCCATTGGCCTGCCATAAGCGCCTGCATCATTTACCCCCCACTCTCGAGGCCATGTGGGGATCTTAGCTGAGGACCTCAGCTTCGGCCAAAGAGAGTTTTTCATCCTTGCTGGGAGGCACTAAGTGACATTCTTTGGTGAGAGCCTTAGCCTCAGCTCGACGAGGAGGTGCTTCATCTTCAATCATGGCGGCATCAGCTTGGGTTCTGCCTTCGAGGAGTGCTTCGGAGGATCAGTTCCGCAAAGGCCTCAGTACCGTGCTGCGCATAGGTTTGAGATACATGTGCCCCCTGATCATGCACTTTGCTGCTTTTGCAGTAAATCTATGTGAAGTGTCGCATCAGCCTCGGTTGTTGATCGCCGAGGGCGACACTTCGCATCGGCCTCGGTTGTGCCATGTCCGTGCGCAAGATGAATGTTGCTGCTGAAAAGGTGAGGACTGTACGGGGGACAGATTTCGGCACCGGGTATAGACCGTGTGCATTACGAGTCCCTGTATTAATGGTTAAGGATTGTACCCGAGATGGGCTCTGGGTCGTAACTGTACGCAGGACAAGTCACTGCACCGTGTCCGTACATGAGACAACGCTAGGTTGGCCAGCCGACTCAGCAAGTGGACCGGTTGACTCACTTGGCGTTGTTTCACCCATGGTTTTTAAAACCGAACTGGTCAGGGTTCCAATTACTGGTTTGAACAGCCGGCCCGTTCTAACAAAAAAATAAAAATTTTAAAAAATGGTAAAAACCTTTTGAATGGTTTTCAGCGGTTTGCTGACCAAAATCAACGGTTTTGGTCCGACCATTCGGTCCAGTTTGATTTTGAAAACCATGGTTTCGCCTCCAAGACGAACAACGTGTGTTAGTCGCTAGATTGGGTCGTAGAGGTAGTCACTCCGTGGCCGTTGAATTGGAAATGATCTGGGCTGTCCATTTTCCTTTAAATAGGGGACTTGGTCAAGCTCGCCTTCGCCATTTGCTTCCAAGAGCTTTAGACTTTAGAGACCCCGGCCTTCCTTTCCGCTTTCCTTAGATCTTTTTTAGACTTCGTCTTCTTAGGTAAAGAACTTCACCTACAACAATGTCTTATTTAAACTCTGGCCCTGAGTGCAATGACCTCCTTGACCCCTCAAGAGCGAGCTCCTTTTATTCCCCAACACCTACTATCAATAGCGGAGGCCACTTGGGTGAACCTGAGGTCCTTGCTCTAAGGTTCGAGATTGAAGTGTTGACGGAGAGGACTGTCCTTGTAGGCGCTGAGTGCAACCGAAGGGGTGATGACTCTCCCCATGAAAACATTAGGTCTACAAGGCCAAGGGAAGTCGAGGGGTACTTGGGGTCCCCCGAGGTGGTTGAGGGCAAAGAAGTTCTTGAGCCCAGTCCGAGGATGGTGGCCGAGTATGCGGCCCGAGGGGTGATGGTGGGGCGTCTTCCTCACTCCGAGCTAGATAGTATCCTCGGCCTTGAGCAAGTGAGGGCTCTTGCCAAGAAGTACTACATTCCTCGGACTTATTGGCTTAGAGTCCTCGACATCGGTGATCGGTCGTGGACATCGGAGGGCAAAATCTGTGTCTACCAACACTACTTAGAATCCGGCCTTAGGTTTCCTCTTCTTCCCCTCATCCCCGAGCTACTGAGGTGGTATGACCAATTAGCCAACTAGCCCCCAACGTCCTTAGGACCATTATAGCAGTGCTGGTGATGGCTCAGCTCCAAGACGTGGAACTGACCCAAAAAATCTTCTGAGGCATGTCCGTGTCGAGGCCGCATCCTAAAGAGGCGGGCATATACTATTTCCAGACTCGTTGTGGCCGAGCTGTTGACAACCCTACGTCCATACACAAATGGAAGATGAAATTATTCTTCATTTCCTATCTTGAGGGTTGGTCGTTTAGGTCAGGTTGGAGGGAGCTAAACCTGACTGTCAAGAAGGCAACCCCATTTCTCCAGGATGATGAAGCCAAGGTGATTAGCCGTATCTGAGTGTTAGGGACAATCTGGGCCAAGCCCCTAGTGAAGGAGGAGTTATCCTTGGTGTTGGCTAGTCTCAGCCCCACCTGCCTCGGTAGGAGAACTCCTGTTGTCGACTTTAACATGTCGGATTTCTTTTTCTTTCATGCAAGTACTAATATATCATTTGTTTCTTTGTAGAGATGCCTATCGACGCCAAGCAAATTCTGTTGGAGAAGGCGAAGTCCAAAAAGAGGACGTCAGGCATGGGCCCATCACAAAGACAAGCATCAAGGGAGATGGTGCCAGCCGAGAGGGCGCCTCGGCCACCAGTGCCTATTAATGTTGAGGCTAATCGAGGAAAAAGGGTAGCCAAGGGGGACCGACACCGAGAATTTGGCCAAAAGAAGCTAGCTGACTCGCCTCAACCCCCCATGGGGAAGAGGCTGGCGCATAAGGACCACCCAGCCAAGGGCAGCAACAAAGGAGGAAACCGAGGCAGTGGCACGCCGAGGGGGCCATTAGGGGGTCACGTCCTCTAGGCCCTCACCCTTCAACTGAGCCACAAGGTGAGGGCAGTTGGTGACACGGCGCAAACATTCCGCTCTCAATGGAATATTAAGGAGGAAGACTCTCTCGATACTAGGGGCGTCAGAAGGGCCCTAGTCACAGGAATGATCCCTCCAGGGGATCATTTAGCTATGGTGAACCAAGGCCTACCGGATCTCTGTGGCTGCACTCCGGATGACTTAGTCGGGGTATGCTACATTCTTGTCTCATCGTTTTAGTGAAACTTTTTTCTTTTTAACTCTAAGTCACTGATGGTGTTCTTGTTGCAGGCATGTCAGTATTTCGTCGGCCTAGGTGACAGGGTTGAAGCTCTTCATCAACACTTGAAGAACTCTGAGGACAAAAGGGAATGGCTCGCGGTGTGGGTCACTGAGGCCGAGAGCATCCGAGACTCAACTGTCTCAACCACGAACGAGGAGAAGCAGCTAAGGTAGACTCTGGAAGAGGATCTCAAGGCAGAGAAGGCTCTCATTATAGAGCTGAAGGAAGCCTTGAAGAAGGCCGATGACATGTTAAGGTAGTCCGAGCTTAAGCATGTCCAGTTGGACGAGGCTCTGGTGACTACCTGGGCGCAGGTGGTGAAGGCCGAGGAGAAGGCCAAAGATGCCATCAAGATTTGGAAAATGAATGTTGATTACTAGAACGTCGTCACCAACTATGGGGCCAACTCCTATTTGGAGGGCATCGAGGACACCAAGCTTCAGGTGTTGCGGCTGATGCTCGACTTTCCAATGGACAAGTTGGGGTTTCCAGGAGCCGAAGCCACTTTTGCCAAAGTGCCTGCTACCAAGGTCTCGACTTCTGATGTCCCTCCTACCGAGGGTGTTGCTTAAGTTGCTTCTTGTTTTGCTTTTTTTCTTTAAGTCATTTTGTACGGGGCTCGGCCTTCCCTAACCGAGGCCTGATTTTGTAAAGCAAAATGAACACACCTAGTGAAATACATTTTGCATAACTTGTGCCTTTGTTGCCTGCTATTAGCACCCAATTTTTGCTTGGTCCCTTCACCCTACCTCTTTGTACCCTTTCTTAGACCCCGAAAACTTAGAAACACAACCAAATTGACTTGACACTCCCTAAAACCCGAAATTTCCCCTTTTGATGCAGCCCACAAGACAAATAACAACCTTGAGGTCAATGTTAACGTCTGATCAGACGCCATCCCTAGACATGGAAAACTATAACTTAGTTACACATCAATTTTCATGACTAAACTGCAAAGATCCAATGTTCATCATGCCAACTAACTTTCAAAGGGCCCTGATCCATGCGATATTCAAACTGCAATTACCCAAAATCAAATCCAACATATCCATCACCCCAAGATCACTAGGAAACAATCAACTAGCGAATCCCACCACAATCTACGATAACTAACCACAAAGACTTCAAGATCCTATTCTGATGGCCCTGAACGATTACCAAGATTGACCATATCTTTCTTAGATTAGAACCATCCACTTGAGTCCTTCCCTTAATCCATGCCTACCCACCAAATTGTAGCTCAAAATTCACCTATTTGACCCCCCATCAAGCCTAAATCCTATTTTAGCAAATCTCATTAATTGGAGCTTACCATCCATCATCCCAACTTCAGATGACAAATCAGACCTTACCATTGTGTTTGAAGACCCAAAACACCCCAGCACGTCAAATTTCACGACCAAACGCCTTCATTTGACCATTGAAAAAGTAAGACTTCAATTCGGACCCTCTCGTTGATTGAAAAACCATAAGCTAAGACCATGATCTGGACTAAACCAGTCAATCTACACCTTTAATCAAAGATCCATCACTTCCATTAGATTCAAGATGTTCAAAAATGCCTACCCACCAAATTTGATCCCAAAATTCCCATGTTTGACCTTTCATCAAACAAAGATTTTGTTTCGACAAATCTTATTGATCCAAAATTGTTAGTCATAGATTTCAATCATCCTGACCCTATTTGTCCAATCAGACCTCACTACTATGTTCAGAGACTCAAAATACCCCAACACACCAAATTTTACATCCTAATTCAACCATTTGATCGTTAAACTAGAAAAATGTTATTTTTACGCATTAGATTAAATTGCCATGTCGTCTGGCCCAACTTGAAGCCTTAAAAGAATGATGGCAGATGTCAGACCCATTCTTGACCCATTAAAACACCTAGACCAATCAATTAGAGCCTAATAGGCTTAAAAATCTCAAAATACCAAACAACCCCTACTTAAAACCAAGAAAAGACAAAACAACATTTAAAAGTTCTTCAGATTTACATTTTCTGCCACTGACAACCCCAAATACAAGACTGGAACGTCTGGCATGCCCCAAGCTCCTATTGGACACACAAAACCCATGAAAACTACCCCCAAATCGAAGAAAGAGTTTCACCAAACAGGTAAGCTTGACTAAGCATCCATTTCTTTAAAGAATCTTTGATTATTTTTGTGAAAAACCTCTATAGAATCTCAAACACCGTAGCTGGATGAGTTTTAGACCCATCTCCCTCCATTTTCTCTATAAATAGAGGCCTAGCCCGAGCTTGAAGAGGAGAAAAAAACCCAAGAAAAAATTTGGTGAAGAGAAGGGAGGAAAAACCCAAGAGAGGAGAGACAAGGGGGGACTGAAAGAATGAACCTCATTTTGCTTGAAACCCTGAAATCCTTGAAGCCAAGCTCAAGCCTCATTCCCTATTTTCCCGTTTCAACACCAGAAATGCCCAGCTTATCTCCTGCCTTGCTCAAGTTTCATTTGAAGTCCTTTCAGGTGTTGGAAAGATTGTTTCAAGGCTGTACACGAGAGGTAAGCCTCTCATTCCACCGTATCTTTGCATTTAGTTTAGTTTCAGGTTGCTTAAAACCCTAAAATCTTGGGAAACTTACATTCCCAACTTCCTCTAGATTGAGAAAAAGAGGTAGAGAAGCAAGGGTTTTAGGGAAACTAGTACCTAAGACCCGATAACATCACCTCAAATCAATTTTGGGCGAAGTTGAAAACATTTTTGCCAGATTTCAGAAGTTCAGAGCAATCTTGTTAGTTCGTGTTTTACCGAAATTTGAGCCTGAATTACTCCCGTAGTGGGCTGCTATAGCAGCTTGGAGAGAGAGGTGCCTAACACCTTCCCTCTCTCAATCTTTGGAACCCAAAGCCTTTCGATTCAGTGCCTTTCCTTGGCAGAGAACGGAATCACTATCAAGGCAAGTAAACTGTTTTGAATCCAAAAATGAGAGCCCATTTCCTCTAAAAAATGGGTGGCAACTCCAACTCTTTGAGCCGGCCATGAGCTTCTCGGAGCTCACAATAGTGTAGATTTTCATAATGAATTTTTCACTAAATCAAATTTGAGCAAGATTCAATCCAAAAATGAGAGCCCATTTCCTCTAAAAAATGGGTGGCAACTCCAACTCTTTGAGCCGGCCATGAGCTTCTCGGAGCTCACACCTACTCTCCTTGGCCAATGCCCCCTTTTCGATAGGTCACAACTCACAAGTAGCAAAGAAGTTATCGAAGTGGCTTGTTACTTAGCCGTTCGCTTAGGAAGCTAAGTTAAGGGAGTTCAGTCGAGGTCGAGCTATGTCACCGAGGGGTTCAGGGCCCCCTTCCTTAGCGAGAAGGAAAGGGAGGTGAACGCCTTAGCTCTCCTGGCTCATTCTCCTCCCCCACTAAAAATTGGTTAGATGAGGCTGAATTAAACCGCTGAGGTGTCGGGACCCCTTTTCTTAGTGGAAAGGAAAGGGAGGTAAAAGCCTTAACTCTTTTTATCTTGCTCTTCATCCCTATTAAGGAAGCTAAATCGGGGTTACTTGATGCCACCGGTCAGGGCGTCAGCCTGGCTTGGCTTTCCTTAGGGATGTTTGCGGCGTGAGCCTTTGGTTGGCCGAGGCCGTGGGAACATGCCTGGTCGAGGTCATGGTGCGTTTCCAGCTCGGTGAAGTACTAAGATTATTTTTTAGTGTGTTTGTTCGTGATAGGCCGAGGTCTTTGGCCGATGCTTATAGCCAAGGTCCCTATTGTTCCTTGCCTTAGTGTGAAGGCCAAGTAGGCGCTAGGTCCACAAGGAACCGTATGCTTAGACCATTGTCTAGGTTGCCAATACCGGGCTTGGGCACAATAACTTTTCTAAGGACGATGTCTCCTTCCTTATAGTGCCTCTCCTTTACCCAAGAAATGTAATAGCGAGCTACCCTCTACGGATAGTCTACGACCCTAAGTTGAGCCTACTTTTGAACTCCTTCCAACATATTTAGGTTGGTTTTGAGCTCATCATAATTTTTGGCTTCATTGTACACCTCTTCTCGAAGCGTCAGCTGAATGATTTCTGTTGGAATGACAGCTTCGGTACCATAAGTCAGGTTGAATGGAGTCTCTCCCATGGCAGAGAGACCTCGGCTAGGCCATTGGTTTGGCTCTGCCTAGAGGCATTTTCGCTCTGTCCAGTCTAGTCTTCAATCCTTCTAGAATTGTCCTGTTGGTGACCTTAGCTAGGCCATTGGTTTGTGGGTAGCCTACCAATGTGTACTACTGCTTGATGCCGAGGCTGACACACCAATCTCTAAACCTTGCATCATCAAATTGCTTCCCATTGTCGGTGACCAGCATGTGGGGGATGCTGAAGCGACAGGTAATGTTCTTCTAGAAGAAGTTTTGAATCATTCTAGTTATAATGGTGGCAAAGGATTCCACCCACTTAGTGAAGTAATTGATGGCGATGATGAGGTACTTCCTATTTCCGGTGGCTTGAGGGAAGGGGTCAAGGAGGTCCATGCCCCACTTGGCAAAGGGCCAGGGACTGTTGAGAGTTGAAAGAGTTGTGGCCAGCCGATGGGAGATGTTGGAATGTTTTTGGCACCGGTCACACTTATGTACCATCTCGGCTATGTCCTTTTGTATTGTTGGCCAGAAATATCCCTTCCTTAGTGCTTTTGGGGCCAATGCTCTACCTCCGAGGTGGTTGCTACAGATGCCTTCATGGATCTCTCAGAGTACACACTTGCCCTCCTCCCTACGGAGGCATCAGAGGAAGGGCAAGGTGAAAGATCTTTAGTATAGCTTTCCCTCGAGGAGTGTGTAATGGCCTGCCTACTGTTGGACTCTCCTAGCTTCATTTTTGTCTTTGGGCAGTTGCTCGCGCAACCAATAGGTGATGATGGAGTCCATCCAACAGGGCTCGGCTTGCACAGGGAGCATTTGGACTTCTTCGATGCTGAGGCATGCTAACTTCTCAACATGGACCTGCGGCCGAGGGATGCGCCCGAGGTGATTGCTAGCTTGGATAGGGCATCGACCCTCATGTTCTCGGACCACTGGACTTGTTGCAAAGTGAAGTGTTGGAAGTGGCTGGTGAGATATTGGACCTTGGCCAGGTATTTGGCTATGCTACTTTTTCTAGCCTCGTATTCGCCATTAACTTGGTTCACCACCAGCTAGGAGTCACTGAAGACTTTGATGTGTTGGGAGCCAAGGTCCTTGGCGAGTTGTAGGCCTGCAAGTAGAGCTTCGTACTCGGTTTCATTATTGGAGGCTGAGAAGTCAAAACTCAATGCATACTCTACTTCGGTGTTGTCTGGGGTGAGGAGTATAAGACCTGCACCGCTTCCCTTTGAGTTGGAGGATCCGTCAACAAAAAGCTTCTAGGTCAGCTAAGGTTCTTCAATCGGCTGAGGTCCCTCCATCTCTTCTAGGGCCTGGCTGAGGGATAAGTTGAAGGTGCATTCTACTACGAAGTCGGCTAGGGCCTAAACTTTGATTGTAGGCCTCGAATGGTATTGCAAGTCGAACTCATACAATTCGATGGCGCATTTGGTCAGTTGTCTCGAAGTCTCTGGCTTGGAAAGGATGGCCCTGAGGGGTTGGTTGTTTAGGACCATGTCACCGTGATGCTATGGGCTTGGAAATATAGTATGAGCTTCTTGGGCGAGACTACTAGGGAAAAGGCCAAATTCTCCACTTCGGGGTAGCAGGTCTCAGCGTCGTAGAGGACCTTGCTAACAAAGTAGATAGGCCTCTGCACTCCATCTTCTCTAATCAACACTGAACTAATTACCTCGTCCCTGGCCGAGAGGTACAGGTACAACACGTCTCCTGGAAGTGGTTGAGTGAGTAGGGGAGGCGAGGCAATGTAGGAATTTATCTCTTCAAAGGCATGCTGACACTCTTCTGTCCACTGGAAGTCTTTCAACTTCTTGATGGCCAGGAAAAAAGGTAGAATACGATCGGCTTTCGACACGAAATGACTAAAGGCGGCCACTTAACCGGTAAGTCTCTGAGTCTCCTTGATTGATCGAGGTGGTGCCATGTTAAGGATAGCCCGAATCTTTTCTAAGTTGGCCTCTATGCCCCACAACGTAACGATGAAACCTAGGAATTTACCCAAGGTGATGCTGAAGGCACACTTGCTGGGATTGAGCTTCATGTTATACTTTGACAAGGTGTCAAAAGTCTTGGCCAGGTCCGAGGTGTGTTGGTCGGCTTTTAGGCATTTTACAACCATGTTGTACACATAAGCTTCGATGTTTCTTCTCCCCATTTGGTCCTTGAAGACCTTGTTCACTAGATGTTGGTAGGTGGCCCCAGTGTTCTTGAGGCCGAAGGGCATGACCTTGTAACAGTATGTGTTGTACTCGGTGATGAACAAAGACTTCTCCTCGTCCTAGGGGTGCATTTTAATATGGTTATACCCAGAGAAGGCATCTATAAAGCTGAGTAGATCGTACATTGCAGTGGCGTCGACGAGGTGATCTATTCTTGGCAAAGGAAAACTGTCTTTGGGGCAGGCTCTGTTGAGGTCTGTAAAGTCAATACAAATCCACCACTTCCCATTAGCTTTTTTTACTATAACCACAGTGGACAACCAATTAGGGTAATATACCTATCGGATGAAGTCGGCGTCGAGTAGTTTGTCAACCTCCTCTCCTATGGCTCTCTATCGTTCTGGTGCAAAGTTCTTCTTCTACCGAATTAGCCTAGAGCTCGGGTCCAAGCTCAACCTGTGAGTAATGACCAAAGGGTCAATTTCGGGCATGTTAGCAGCAAACCAAGCAAAGACGTTGGCATTAACTTTGAGAAAACTTACCAGTTCAGAAAGGCTGTTTGGAGGAAGTTTGGACCCGACGTGCACCGTTTTCTCGAGCTCGACCTCATCTAGGTGAACCAAGACTAGGTCCTCGGCTGGTTGGCCTTGGCTCACTAGCTCCTCCTTGAGGTTGAGGCCCTCCAACGGTAAAACTTCTTTATTCTTTCCCTTTAGTGTTGCAACATAGCACTACCAGGCAATTTGTTGGTCCCCCCGGACGAATCCGACGCCATGTTCAATGGGGAACTTCAGAGCGAGGTGGTAAGAGGAGATGGATGCCTTGAGCGAGTGGAGGATTGACCGCTTGATGATGGCATTGTAGGGGGAGTCGATCCTCACGACCAGGAACTCATTCATCCTCGTTACTTGCTGGGGTTCTGTCCCTATCGTGACTTGTAGAGTGATCATTCCCTCCGGTTTGACAACGTTCTTGGAGAAGCCGATGACTAGCACATCGATGGGCTAGAGGCGCTCGGGTGCCAACTTCATCTTCTCGTAGGCATTGTAGAAGAGGATGTCAGTTGAGGAACTACTACCGACTATATCCTCCTCATCATGAAATTTGCGACGGCGGCCGAAACTACTAGAGCATCGTCATGGGGGACCAAGATCCCCTTCAAGTCTTGGTTCGTAAAGGTGAGGGCTTCGTTTTGCTTCGACTTCTTGAGAGCTGGCCCTTGGATGTTTAGCTGTCTAGTGTAGGTCTTTCGGGCTGAGGCCGAGGCGCCACCCGAGGTCATGCCCCCGATGACACCCTCTAACTATTGTTGTTGCTATGAGGACGAGGCATCGACCTCACCGCCCAAGTACTGCTTTAAGTGGCTGCAGCGGATGAGAGACTTGATCTCATTCTTTAAGTCATAGCAATCCTCCATGTCATGGTTGGTGTCGCGGTGGTATTTGCAATATTTTTTGGGATTAACCCTCTTGGGGTTCCTCTTCATCTTCTCAGGCCACTTCATATACTCCTCCTTCCCTACTTGCATGAGGATTTGTGTTCGAGTGGAGTTGAGTGGCGTGTATTTGTTATAATCTAGGGTCGAGGCCAATGGCTTCTTGTTGTCCTTATTGATGTTGTTGTTGTTGTTGTCGTTACGACCGTCTCCATTTCTCCTCTTTTTCTCCAAGCCTTCGTGGCGGTGGTCGGCCTCTCCATCCTGGCGGTCGCTGGCCGAGGCTTCCTCGGCATTTATGTACTTCTAGGCTTTTTTCAAAAACTCCACCTTGGATTTGGGTAGGGTCTTGGCAACAGAGCATTTGAGGGCCGAGCTTGACAGGAGGCCGTTGATGGCTACATGCATGGAGACCATGGTGTTGAGGTCTCGGACCTCGAGCTCCTCATTCTTGAAGCGGTCAAAGTAGGACCGCAGGCTCTCGCCACGCTTTTGCCAAACGATCATGAGTGAGATGATGCTCTTCTGGCACCGTCGGCTACTGATGAAATGAGCGAGGAAGAGACTAGCAAACTGCTCCCACAAGCTAATGGATTGAGGGGGGAGCCTAAAAAACCATTGGTGGTCTACCCACTTAATGGTTGCCTGGAAGGCCCGACATGTCAAGGTGTTGAAGTACCCATAGAGGAGCATGAGTGCCTTGAAGCTTTCTAGGTGGTCATTTGGGCCAGACATCGTACGTCTCCAGTAGTGGAGCTTTGAAATGCGGCGGGAGGGGTTTCGAGGTGATGTTAGCAGTGAAAGCGTCCATTTTCCTAGACGAAGGGTTCTAGCTTGTCGAGGCATCGGCTTGGCTCTCCTTAACCTGGTAGAGTTCATCTTTGACGGTGCTGAGTTGTGCCTGTAAATCGACGATCTTCTGGTCGATGGGGGCCTGGGCCCCGTCTTGGTTCTCCTGGACGCAGAATGGGTTGTTCTTGTTCCTTGAGTATTCTGATGCGGGTACATTTCAAATCCTTTTGGCCCACCGATCATTTAGGAGCTCTTAGAGGTCCAAGAGGCGCGACGTCGACCCTCAGCCCTCGAAGGGGGGCTGTGGTGGCCCGATTGCCCACCTTCGTCTCGGGGATATTAATGCCGAATTTTTCGGGGAACACATCTCGCAGGTCGCCACCTGGACCTTAATCACGCCAGCACGCCCTCAAGGGAGGTCGCTCCTTACATCGAGGTCACTTCGGCCAGTGACGAGGTGCTGCAGGTTGGCCCTGGATGATGTGATTCTAGCCGACCTGAATTGTGGTCGAGGTCGCCAGGCCGGCGCCTGTGCTAGGTCACCAGTTCGGCACCTGTGCCAGGCCGCCAGGTCGACGCCTGTGCCAGGTCACCATCATCTTGGCTAAGTTATTGGCTAAATGATTCTAGGTGTCACTCAGTTGTTTCGATATACCACATGCCACAATGTCCTTGGAGGGCTAAATCCGCCCTCATCAAATTATAAAGTCCAATCAGTCCGAGTCTGGATCGCTCATCACAGAGTACTCCTAACAGATTTTCTAATGCAAAATGGGATGCGACTTCGAGGTCGGTGTGAGGAGCGCTTTTGAGAAGGAGATCCCAATTCTTCTTTCCGTGTGGATTTCAAATACTTTATTGAATTTTGACTGACGTGGGATATTATGATTGGTTCCACAGCCCCATTAATAGCCATTGCCTTCAGCAAATTGGTACCTTGCACTGTTCCACATGAGCTATTTGCCTATATGTGTTGATAAGTGGCCTATTTGCTCAGTAAGTCGGAGAATCTAGACAAAATGCTGCTGTTAAGCAATTGAAGCGGACAGCCAGCCTTTCAATTGGCAGAGGGATAGCCAATTTGGCGCTATAGATTTTTTTTACCAAATACAGCTTATATAAAGACCGTCCGTATGGGCCCCACATGTAGAAAACTATAAGCCGTTGTTCTTCTACCCTCCCAAACGGACTAGGATTTTGCCACGTTAAATCACAGGTGACTCACCCTCGGAGGACGCTCAAATTTTCGCGGCTGCTCGCTGCTTCTTCCTGTTCCCTTTAAACCGAAGTCACTCCTGTCCCATCTCATAACGCATGACAGGTGAAATAAAAATAAAAGAAAAGAAAAGAAAGGGAATATGTGAAATAAGGAGTTGTTTAGTAAACAACGAATTAATGCAACTCTTTTATTTGATTTTGCTGCGACAGACAAGGTGGATGTAACACAAATAATTTGTCGGGAGTGGATCTCTTCCTGAGCACATCACAGCTTTAAGCTACTTATCGGCAACACTTGCATAAGATGCATTTATACATATTGATCTTTTGAAAACTCTCATATGTAAACGACAGGTGGCATCAATCTAATGCTATGATGTGCTAAAGTTGTTGTACTTTGTCACTAGTAGATCCATTATCCAATTTGTGTGTTTTTTCGTGGGTCCCACCATAGTTGTAAGGAAAGAATGAAAGATTCTAATTTCTAAAGAGTTGCATAAACTGGTTTGTTAGAATTGCTCGAATGGAAAATCCCTTTGTTTCAGAATTCAGAAATGTATTTCATCTTCACTCTTTAGGCTGTGTTTGATTGTAGTGCAATTTTATTTATAAGAGTGCAAATGTAAAAAATGCAAATCATCATTTAATTTAATTTTATATTATTTTATGTTTTAATTTATTTTAGTTGTATTGCAAATAAACAAAATAAATTAAAATTTGAAACAAAATTAGATCAAAGTTTATACTGCACTGCCATAGTTCTGCAACAGTATAAATTTATTTGCATTGCAATCAAACACAGCCTTAGTAACAAAAAATATATACATCAAAATGTATAATAGAATATGTAAAGTAGTTGTACAATTCAAGGGTGTAGTGGGAATTCAGGTAAATTTTGAGGGATGATATCGTAATTAGGATACTAATATTAAATGGGAAAAGTAATTACGTGTCATCCTGGGGTGAAGCGGGGTTAGATACTTTAGATAAAAAGGCTCCATCGAAGCGGAGATTGCCGCGGCCAAAGTGCCAAACCCTCACCAGGGCCTCAGCCCCTCAACTCGGTCACTCACTCTCTTCCTCTCCCTCCCTCTCTCTCTCTCTCGGATCAATACTCGGTACCCAAACCCCCATTTCCCGAATACAAAAAGAAAATAAACGAAGAAACAAGGAGATAGAATCAGTAGATGTAGATCTCACTTCTCTTCTCCGCCATCTTCCCTTTCTCAAGCCCCTCCGGAGTAAGCATAACAGGAAACTTTGGTCATTTTCACCGCTCGGTTTCTGTCTAGAATCGGACGCCATGGGACCCGGCGAGACGATATTCCGGTCGCCACTCGATAAACCCCTCGACCAACTCACAGAAGAAGACATCTCCCAGCTCACGCGTGAAGATTGCAGGCGCTACCTCAAAGAAAAAGGTCTCATTTTTCTTTTCTCTCTTTTTTTACTTTTTTACTTCACTTGTTTCTTCTTCTTCTTCCCTGTTTTTCCGGTGGCGGAAGACATAGGTACTGAAATTTGGGAAAGAAGGCATAACATTACCGGCACGTGCCCGTGTCTCCTACTGTGTGTACAGGCATGCGTCGTCCTTCGTGGAACAAATCTCAGGCAATCCAGCAAGTAATCTCGCTCAAGTCGCTGCTTGAGACGAGGACTGATTCCGGTGCCGGAATCCGGCAAAAGTTGGTTTCCAAGGCAGTAGATGATCTACCCCACGTGAGTATTTCGAAGCATTTTACGTCTCTCCTTCCCTTCTTCTTCTTGAAGTGTTGTCAGCATATTAAAATAAAATAAGAATATATTAACTAATCAATCAATAAATAAATATTGTAGCTCCCTACAACTCCCACCGAGTCGCCCAAAGAAACGAGCGCCGACTTCCAGGTTTCTGTATCGGCAGATGAATCGGTTTCGTTTCGGCGAGAAGACCCCCCCAAACCCGCGGTTTCCGGTGATGTATCGTGCCGTCTCCCGGTGGCGGACAATGACACCACTTCTACCAGGTTTCCTCTTCACCGTCATTATTCTGTCTGTTTTGGTCTTTTTGTGGTTTTGCTAACGTGCGCCGGCCATGTTCATGTGCATCCGGCTAGCGATTAACCCGGAGAGAAGCCATACAAACCTGAAACCTCCTCTATTGGAAGATATTCTTTGTTCTCCACACACTTGTATCTCCCTTCAATCTTTCCCGCCAGCACATGTTCAGTCTTTCTGAACGATTTCGCTAATAGTAATATGCGCCGGGACATCTAATTCCTTGACATCTCTATTCGCTAATTGCAGTTCTCTGGTGTTGTGCACATTCAGGAAGAAGATCAACGATCAAGGTTTTAATATTTCCGTATGCAGACCCGGTGTTAACTAGAATTAGTTAATGTACTTGCTCTGAACAAAAAACAAAATAAAAATACTACCAAAAAGAACAGAAGAATTTGGAAGTAATTTAATGGCATGTTTTTTACACCGTAGATTGCTTGGCATATGCTGCTAACTTATGGAATAGTAAGATTCATTGCAAAATTGTCATTTACTGGTTTCAAATGGGTGTAAAATAGAAAAAGAAAAGGCATTGCAAATTTTCCATTTACTCATCACATAACATTATTGAATAGGTTGTAAGATTAACTACCAATAATCACGATGCTAGCTAGTTGCAAGGGCAGTAATGTAGGACAACCCAGTTTGAGGTTGCCTTCTTGTAAAGACTCTACTAGCCAAAAGTTAGTTTGGTTGTATTGGTCTTCAATATGTTCAAGAAGGTTAAAACTGAGTTTTGTCAAAATGGGGTTGGAAGCTAGGGTTATGACTAGTTCCAGAACTAAGACTGGGGTTTCATAGGGGCAGATTTTAGGTAGCTTACTTGCAATTTTAAAGGGGTTACTAGGATTATTAACTAGTGTAGAGTCCAATTGCATAAGCAAAAGAAAGAAAAATGAAAAACTATGCCTTATGCCAACTATTTTGGTTCACTGGGTCATCATCTAAGCCTTCTCTTAACCCTATGGGGTTGGCTACATGAATCCTGCTTTGTCAATCTGTTCTGTACGATGCCATATCCATTGTCAAATTATGGGCACTTAAATCATTTATTACTACTTCCACCCCAGTCCTTTACAGTCTGAGGCAATGTCTTAGGATCTCCTGATGCCAGAAGGATAGCCTATGGGTGTAATTATTAGGCCTCATGAGATATCACTATTTCAAGAGAAAAAAAAAGAGTTAAATGAGAATAACTGCAAGCGCATGCAAAAGATGAATATATTTTGATATGAGAAAAATCAATAGATAATCATCATATAAACAAGGACCTCATACTGATGTATATATTTTGTAGAAGTCCTCCTACACTATTTAAGAAGCTCTTTATGTAAATCAAAACCAGTATGTTCTCAGAAATATTACAGTTTATTTTTAACTAGCTGTTATGATGATAGCCTTACTTCAATTAATGCATGAAACACATGTTATTGACACAAGGAACCTCAAGGTGTGACACGTGCATTATAGTTTTAAGCGTGAGTTTCCATCTTGAACCTCAGGGTAAGCCTCTCCTTGAGATGTGTCTCAAAGCATAAGTCACAGATTCCTTATTGATTGAAACCTAACCAAAATATTTGGCTTTCAGAAATTCTAACATTTTAGTATTTTATAAAGGGCCATATGCTTCGTCTTGAAAAGCAAAAGCTGAGAAGATACTGCTAACTGGTTCAGTTGGTAAGGTCTCCGGCTGGTTGTAGCGGAGGTTGGGGGGTATGGTAGAGGGATGGGTTAACTGTATTTGAATAAGAGTCAACATCATACTTGATGAAGTGCTAGGTGGCATCACTCAGGCCAAATTATTATATTGAGCAACAGTTAGACATGTGTACTGATACCATTACTGTCATGGTGGCGTATTAGACTGGGTTCTTCCTAATAGCAGTACAATTAAGTTTATCTTTAATAGTTGTTCTTTGTGTAATCCAGGACTGTAAGGTTTGGTGATGTTTTGAAGAACATTTAGTGACTCGTTCTTTTGATCTTCTCAAGCCCTGTAAGGTCTGGTGATGTTTTCAGGATGGAATGGAATTGTGGTTGAAGGAGACTGTTACATGGTAATTAAGTCTTCAAATGTGTGAGGTTCTTGGAGTCTCCAGTTTATTGTTAGATAGTCTAGAGCATTAGCTTCCAGCTTGAATAACTCATTCAAGTGAATTCTTAGATAAGAAATGCTCTGGACCTCTGGTAGCCCTCTTAACGAAGGATGTCATTGTCAGGTTTAATTATTATGGAGGGCATCTGTCCCAGGGGTTAATCAACATCTCTAATATGATGTAACTGCTGTTTATTGTTGTCACTTTGTCAGCTCTATGCTGTTGTATATGGTTTTATTCATTTCTGTATATTGCCACAGCATGGTTTATATTGTCATTTGAATCTGTTTGATCATGCTATTAATTGAAAAAATTGATGGCTTTTTAGTTTTACACTATAGAGAGGAGTCTAGAGATTTCTGCATTAATGATGTGGTTAGAGAGAGAGAGAGAGAGCTTCGTTCATCTAATAGACAGCTAATTTATCAAAATTGGTTTGATCAGTGCAAGGAGAAGGCAAGTTGTTAAAAAAAATGGTTGCTTATTAGTTTTACACTAGAGAGGGCAGAGGAGTTAAGAGATTTCTCCGCTAATGATATCCCCATGTGGGGCCAATGAACATTGAATCAAGAAAGCTGTGTGTTTGCATGCCATTGTCCTGATATTGTGCTTATAATAGCACCTTCAGTTATACTTATCCATAAAGTACCCAATTGTGTAGGCATTCAATTATTCTATGTATAATTTTATCTGATGAGTCAACAAGTTATCTACTTCTTCCCAAGAAGAAAAGGTCAACAAGGTATCTGAATTGCACTGTCAAACCTAGCTATTTATGGATTTTTTATGGATAACTTAAAGATTCTATTAATAGTGAGAAAAATAAGTTGAATGCACAATATGCCCAACATCTCCTTTACAACTAGGCTGATATCAGCCTTCTAACCCCAAATCTTGGTTTTTACAGTTATCCTATTAGTATACCCCAAAATAACTTTTCCCTGTGTAATCCCATTTTGGCTAAAGTGTCAACAAGCCCATTGGCTGATCTTTGAACCTATACATCTGTAATGTTTGCCTCCCTTGTCAAACACTTGATTTCCCTTAAAATCAGATTGCGCTGTCAATGTTCTTGTTTTTGTTCTCTAAGCCAGCTCACTGCCACTCTAGTGTAACCTTCCACTTGAATTTAAAGATTTTGCTGACCTGTCTTGCAAAGCTGCAAATGGTTCAGTCTCAATGAAAGTTTCCAAGCCTAATGGCCCAGATTATATTGCTAGAATTATTCTGTACTCATCTCCAAAAAATCTCCCAATGATAGAGAAGCCCGGATTACAAGCTACATGCATCAGAATTTAAAACTAGCTATTTATTTGGACAGAAAGAAACAAAATACTTGTTCAAAATCTGTCCAAAGAACCAGATGATCTGATTGCTTTTTCATTTGGAAAATTGCTTTCCTGGGTTTCAGCTGTAAAGGGGATTTGGGTTTCTCTTCTCGGGGCAAGGTTGTCCTCTGAGAATTTGTGGAATTTGTAATGTTGTATGATATTACCTAAAAAATTGGTTTTTGGGGGATCCTCTTGTATTATTACATCATCTTTAATAAAATTACCTTACCTCTTTTCAAAAAAAAAAAGAAACTTTTTATTTATGGCTGTCCAAAGAGAAGAAGAGGCAGAAGAGGAGGGAGTAGGCAGATTTTTGGCCTCAAACTGATGAAAGTTTAGGATATATATTTTTGGGATATGGTCCACCTATTTTGATGGTTTTGAAAATTGTGATGTCATCTGTTAGTTGGTAGCTGATTATTTCAAACATCAAGGTTTTGGTAGTATAGTTTAAACAGGATTACTGCTTGTATTTTAACAGCAATAAATTATGGTCTCCATCAAATACATGAAATTAGATTAGATATGTTGTTCTACCCCTTCCCACCACCCCCTTCTGGAAAAGGATTAAACATGTAGAGATAAGTTGATGCATGATCCACTATTGCAAATGACTCTCTTGTGGATGGCTCAACTGTAACCAAGTTTAATTGAACAAATGTGGTACTTCATTAAGTTGGCAGAATTTTGATGAAGGTGGCTTTTGATTCATGGTCCTAGCCTTGTAGGACCACTTTTAGGGAGGATATAATGCTTTTTTTTAAGATTTAGGGAGGGTATAAAGCATGCTTGCCAGAAAATATATTTTAGAAGCAATTGTATTTTTTTTTCTTACAATCCAGAAGTGGGTCTGAGATAGCAAACAAAGTTCTAATAGTCTTATCATTAAAGGGAAAAGGAAAGGTTATGCTTTCAAGATATAACTAATTAGGAATTGCTAGTTACGAAGTTTTGCAATCCCCAGTGAAGGAAGACAGTCATGTTAAGTTGGCAGCCAGACAACTTCTAAAATATCATTGAAGGCAACACCAATGGAAATGCCTAGATGACAAGTGCGTGCAACTTAGTGACTAGTTTCCTGTTACCCAATAATTTTTATCTCAATGAACACAGATATTGTTTATTTCTTCTTGTTTTCATTTCTGTTCTGAGTTTAGTTTCCCATGCTAGCAACTATCTGAGAATAAAATCGCTCAAATGCTAATTACTTTAGGAAATGGTACTGTAGAAATGTCTTCTTAACATGAATGGGATTTTGATTCATGAATTTGTGTTTGAACCAGAAATATTCTTTAATTGAGTCAAATGCATATGAGGATGTAAGTTGGGAGGTCCTATTAAATATAAGAAATATGAGAGAAGGATTTTTGTTGATGGAGAGATTCTTCCAGGGTTGGTGTCTCAAAGCAATTGAACAATCATAATAACCATATAGAAAATTAAAGTGCATCTTTGGTGGTTAGAAAATGAAAATACAATTGTACAAATAGAGATGCGTAATTCTGATTCTATATTCCTTTGCATAGGTAGATGTTAAAAGCCATCCAATTCCACTAGTAACTTAGCATGATTTTAAGTTTTCTTCTTCCATATGGAGTTTGGAGTAGCTGATTTTCCTTTTCCTCGAGAGCTACATCATGTGCTTCATAATACCCATTGAGATTGCAGATGATAGCACATAGCTGGAAATTCTATGTTATTATTATTATTTTGATAATTGGAAAATCTATGATTGAAGGCTGAAGTTTTGGCATTAGTACAAGGGTTAAAGTTAGCCAAACAGTTAGGATACAGACATGTTGAGGTGGAAGGGGACTCAAAAGTAGTAATTTCTTGGGTGGCAAACATCAGCCATACCCCGTGGATGTTTAAACATGTGATTAGGGAAGTGGAAAAGATGCAAAGGAGGTTGAGGCTGAATTTAAATGGGTCCGAAGAAGTGCAAATGGACTAGCTGATGTTTTAGCAAAACAGGGGGCATTGAGACAGCAACTATTTTGAGCTGCACTGTAATGAGGGATAGAATAGAGTGATTAAAGGGATCAACAGTCCCATCACCAAGTTGTATAAACTGTTTACAATCTGAAATTTAATAAAATACATGTTTACTGATAAAATACTCTAGTTTGAGAGTATGTTTATGGATGCGATTCATGATAGGTTTTGATGCCACCTGTGATTAGTGCAGAAGATAAAATAACTATTGAGTTTATTCTTATGTGCAAAGCAGTATATGGCCATTATTTAATATTCTGTGCACACTTTCTGGTTGCTTTACAGATGTTTAAATTTTGGTTGTTTTTAACCTAGTTATATCAAGACTAAGCTTGGTGAGTTCAAGTTAAGGTTCCTGTTGACTGTATAGCGTTGTTTCTTAGCTTGCGCAAGTGGCTAGAGTTGTTCTGCAAGTACAACCCCATCTTATCTATAGAAAAAAGAACATAAGTATTTATGGTAGTATACTGTAAATGCAATGTTTCCTGTAGTCAGTGAAGATATCTGGAATGTGGAAGACCCTACAACACCATGGACTGGATGTTTAAGACAAATACAAAGAATAATTGCCATATTTGAAGAACTACATAATTGATATCAGATAAACTTGATAATTGTTGGACAGTGTATGCCCTCAGGTCCATGTCACAACTTTTAATAATGTCAAAGAAGTATTCATTCTAAATGTTTGGGTTGTTCAAATATTGTTAATGATAGTTTGTCTTTTGTCCCTTTTCTGGCCTGGTCTCAATTATAAGGTTAGAACAAACAGAAATCATAATAAGCATAAATGACCTTTTTATGTACTAGGTTGGATGTTTTTGCATGTACATCAAATGAACTTATCAAAGAAATGACATTTTTTTATCAGCATTATTAAAGAAATGACATCAAATTAACATACTTCTTATAATTTGGGCAGTTTGAGGTTTAGTGATGACAAATCCATTTTGGTTTCCTCTGCTTAAGTAGATCAGAATAAGCAAAAACTAATAATATGTAAGGTAAGATACCTTATGTGAGGATGAATAAAAAAAAGTACTTTATTTGTGAGGTGGGTTGGGCATTCATCTGTGGTACTTGTGATGTTATCAGTTCAATAAGGTTTTGTAGTTAATTGACAAATCACACTTGTTCTTGTGGAGTTCCATCATGCATCTCAATTGAACATGTTGAAATCTATTCTTTTCCCTTCTATTTGGGAGGGGTTGATAAGGTGAATTGTTTCTGCATGTCTCTAATATCATAATATAATATATTCATATATTAAACAAAAATATGTGATAGATGAGAATTATTGACTAAAAATGTAAAAAAGAGAGAACAAATATCTGACCGTGACCCAATGACAGTCAAATGGTTAAGTAGTTCAACCGGCGTGTTGCTTGGTCTGGCTTTTTGGTACTGAACAGTGGACCTGGAAATCTGGCTGGGTGACAGGTCAACTGGTCTGGCCAGCTGGTATGACCACAGGTTGAAATCATTAATGTACAGTTTAGATCTTTGGAAAAGAGGTGATATTGATCCAAGGAAGAGATGCCAGATCTCTTCTTGTACTTGTGGTAACTGGAGTCTCAGAGACATCTCCATAATATATTGGCAGGAACACAGATGTGAAGAATAAGCAGCCAGCTGGACAGATGACTATTTTCTACTGTGGCAAGGTGAACGTCTATGATGATGTTCCCATTGAAAAGGTAATTCAGCTCGTTCTTTTGCATGGATACCTGGAGATAAATCTTATAGAATGTTGGCCTTCCAATTGGTCCAAATGATCGATTTGCAGGCACAAGCAATCATGCAACTTGCAGCAAGTCCCATCTGTCTGCCTCAGGATACTGCATCTGCTGGAATTAGAGCAATTTGGCAGTTTCCTTTCCATTTCCAGGCAACATGTGTCAAACCAGGAACACCTCCCACAGCAATCCCTTCAACCCTGCACAGTGGTAAGGCTTCTGAAGGAATAAAATCCTTCTTCATTGGTTATCAAAAAAAGAAAAAATCCTTCATCAGTGTTAGACTTAACTGAGAATTTACTTTGCTACTCATAAGCTACCACATCAATGGGTTTTGGGGTTCCAAAATGGGGGAAAATGCAATGCTTAATTGTTAGTGCCTTTACGGTTTAAATAATATAATTTTCTGAGGGTCTGACCTTAATGCTCATTAACCTCTCATTTTTTTTTTTTTTGGTAATATCTCTCCTTTTTTCTTGAACAGCAAAAATAGTGGAAAATTCTGGACAGCATAGGGAAGAAGAAAACATGTTTCGCCAAGCTGAACCTGGTAAGTGTTTTCACTCTTCATTTTTTTCTCTTGGAATTTCTCAAATACGGTTCTGCCTCTGCAGAGGATGATATCTCATAATTTGTGCTAAAAAATATTATACTTTACTGGGTCACGTTTTGTAGGTAGCTTAAGTTCTAGCACTAGATTCCAGTTTTAGTCAGGGACTTAAAATGGGTCATATTATCTTCACTCTTCAGTCAGGGACTTGAAGAAAATGAACTAAGATGCACTTTTAGATTTGTCCGTCTGACTGAAACTGCAATGAAACTTTGACCATTATCTTTTAGGCTGAAGAAAAATTGCAGTGGAGATTTCTCAGGGAGCAAGGTTTTTTTTTTTTTGGTAAGAAGGGGAGCAAGGGTTGAATCAGTTAAATTTGAAGTTGGATTTCTGCTTTTTAATTTCAGTATACAAACTAAACAAAAGAGCACCCTTCTTTCCTTCTTTGCATTTTTGTTCATGTGTCATCAGGGATTCTGAGTTGGCATGAACACATTTCTGTATTGCACCAGTCATTTAGCCCGTGCAGGTGGCCTTTTATTTGATCATGCACTGTGTTCTTGATGGATTGAAATTCCATGCTGAAAAAGTCCTCATTGAGTATAACAAAGAAGATGGATTCAAGTGGGTTCAACTTGACCCAGCTTGGGGTCCGATGACTTGTTGCTGCTCGAGTGGGTCTCACTCAACCAAGGCCGGCGGCTCTAGCCCATGCAGCTGGCCTTTTTATTTGACTATGCATCATTTACTTGATGGATTGAAATTCCAAGCTTAAGGAACATAACTTCACAATTAAAACAGAAGAAAGTCTCAGAAGGTACCACTTATCCGAGCTTGTGGTCCAACAGGGGTCTGCTGCTCAAGTAGGTCCCACTTGACACAGGGCAGCAGCCCTAGGCACTGTTTCTTTCGGATACAAAGGAACAAGACTCATGTTTCTAGTGGATACTTTTGGGATACAATTGCCTTGGAAAATAGTTTTGCAGTGTCTACTACTGTTAATTGTTTTTTGTTTTTTTGGGTCTTTTGTCTTCTTTCTTTTCTTATATGGTGGAGCAGATTTTAAGATGTTTCTGTAGTGTTTATATTAAAGTAATTCTTTATGGATTTTATGTTGAGGTAAATGTTATAGCTGAAATTCTTGTTTCCACAAGATTAAATGTAGCCAAAGAGGACAATATCCCCGGCCAATCAGCCATATATCTAGATGAATGTCTTTTCAATTGAAAAGCTGTTCTCTCGAAGTTCATGCTTGCATATGTTTGTAGGTTGTGTAGCTTCATGATGTTTATGTTGAGGCTCAATCATAACCTAGCTGAAGAGGGGATGGGGAGCTCCTCATTTTTTTATGCTTTAAATTTTACCTTTTCTTCTATCTTCCATCCTTTTGTTTGGAGTTAATGTTTTTTTTTTCTCCATACTTTGTGGTTAGGGAAAAACTCCAATTCCTATTCTGTTTACTCTGTTCAACCACACCAAATTTTTCTTTGTTCTTCCAAAGTTGCACCCACTAGCAACTTTGGTTCAGATACTTGTACATAAACCCTAGATTTTGATATTTATCAGACTTTTAACTTTGCTATAACAAATTGATCTCAAAGGCATGAGGGACGATTTGAGTTTCGGTACTTTAGGATTGCTGAAGAAGCTGCTATATTGTAATTCATTAAAAATGGCGTGGCTTCTGATGATGTAGCAAGAATAACAAATTCATACTCTGATGGCTTTCTTTTTCGTTACAGAGGGCCCAACGAGTAGAAAAGCATCATTGCAAAGGTACCTTGAGAAGCGAAAAGACAGGTATGGTTCAAAGGGCTGAAATGTTCTTAATGTGAACACAAAACAACCCAATATCTTGCCCGATTGAAATGCCTTCAACCCGCCATTGTCGATCATTTTCCTTTTTCGTCTTTTTTCTTTTTTGGGGTTCTTCCTCTCGCCTCCCTGTTAAGAGGAAGATTTAAGAGCCGGAGAAAAGATGAGATTATCTTCTAGCTTTGAGATGTACGAGTACTTGTACCATCAAGTGAGGTCCCTCGGACCCCAAATGGGCTGTCAAGCCGAAGCGTCGTACAAGTTCACCACCCTAAACCCGACTGCTTCAAATTCCTATCCAATATAGTCCGGTTGTTAACCAGGTCCAGAATGTATGTTGATGATCTCAATGACAATGGTAAGCTATCAAGTCTTTTTGATACATTTTTTATGTTTTCGGTGAACAGACTTAAATGATTATGATCCTCCACTCATGCGTTATCACGAGGTATGTTCTCCTATACTAGTCTTCATTAGTGGGGCTTATACGAATATCATATTATCTCAACCCACTGACAGAAACCACACCCCGCAAGGTAGGTCGTAGTGAAATGGCCAAAATCCGGTGCGGTGAAAGTTGTTCTTCGCTCGCTTTTAAGAACAAGAGTTTCAGTCAAAGAACAACGATACATAAGCTTTCAAAAGAAATTAAGCTATATAAAAGTATTTGTTCTGTAAAGTATAATTTATTGTGAATCTTATAATGAAAGAACTTGTGATTGTGTGTGTGTTTCTTTAAATGACTCAAGTGTTTGCATTTTAAGCTCAGTTTGGAAGGAGTATAAATACAAATTTGTAGAGCACAAAACCTTGTATTTTGTATTTATTTGTACTGTACATACTTGATTTGTATTTTGAACTCCTTCCAAACTGAGCCTTGGTACCAAAAAAACTGATTGGGTGTAGGGATGCAACTTGGGCGGGTCCAGCCCGATCCTGAACCGGTCCGACCCGGAATTTTAAATAGGCTGGGCTTGGATTTTTGGTTCTCAGGCTGGGCTGTGCTGGGGCCCAAGAAGTCAGGTTTTTTATTTTTCGGGCCGGGCTTGGGCCTAGCCCTTAGGTATCCTGAACACGGCTCGAGCCCAGTCCAATTATATACATTTATACATGTGTATATACGTAAATGTTGCATACATACATATGTATGCAACATACATATTTACGTATGTATGCATATATATTTGTATATATAACATTTGTATAGATATTTTGCATGCATATTTACATGCACCAATGGGGTGCATATTTAGATAAAAGCAATAAATACACCAATGGGGTGCAATTGAGCTCAGTCGAGTCGAGCTGAACTTTGGCATGTCTTGGCTCAGCTCAATACTATTAGGTTCAAGTTTGAGTTCAAATTCAGTTCTAATTATATTTTTTTTTGGTTCAAGCTCTTTTTGATTATATATTTGATGAGCTCAAGTTTGGATCAAAAGCTCGAAAATGAGTATATTTTTATATTTTGTAATTATATAATATTTTTATAATATATAGGATATTCTTATATTATATATAGAATATAAAAATATAGTTTCATAGAATATATTTTTTATATTCTATAATATATACGTAAGTAACTATGTATGCATGTATGTGTTAATCAAGTCAGGCTTGCAAGCTTTCGAGCTAAACTTTTTATTGGTCAAAGTTTGAATTCGAATAACTAATCGAGCTTACGCTAAGGTTTGAACTCGATTTAAGCTCGATTAGAATCAAACTCGAACCCAAACTATTCAGCTGCAACCTTATCTGCTAATACACCATGTTTCATTTATTTATCTTTATCACATGGGTTTTGATTAGAAACGTTTTTTTGTTTTGATAAATGATTAAAAACTATTATTGAAATTGCAATATTTACTCGTAATATATAAAGGTCTCTTGATTTTTATTATAAGATAATTTTGGTTAAAACACTTGTTTTATTGACATAATAATTTTTAAGTAGAGTAAAAAAATCTTTAAAAAATTAAGTTTTATATTGTTATCATCATACAATTATAGACTATAAGCATAATAGAGACAGATCCAATTGTCCTGATTTTCTAGGTTTGTCAGATGGAGACATTGATAACATGTTCAGGACTAATCTGTCCTGACCCTACACATTGATACTCTAACCATGACCTTGTTCTTTTACGTATGATAAATACTAAATCACTGAATTGGATCCCCTAACTTTACTATTTTAATATCGAAGTGAAAGAAACAGGTCAATCAAAACCTACCCTAATCATAAATGGCACAGCAATTGAAATGATCATTGCGCATCCCTCCAAATAAGAGGTGTGCAATCAAAACCGCAGTTAGATTCAAAGTATTAATATAATATGTCGCATATCTAACCACCTACAAAAAGCCTTTTAAGTATCTAGGATATTGGTGGATGCGCTCTAATTAATTTTTGTGCGATTTGTCGATTCTTGGACCAAGGTCGATGGCCTAGGTAAATGAACTGTGGAAACTGGAAACCATTATCCTTCTGTTTCTTCAGGTTTACTTTGAGAAGTTGAAAACAAAGACCGTCAACTTGTCTCTTTTATCATATTCGGATGTTCTATATTTCTTATTTAAAAAAGCAATTAAGATTGATATTGGCCAATTTAAGAAATTTTTTACAAAAAAAAAATATAATAATAATATCAAGGGCAAATTACCTTTCTGGTTTAGTAAATGGACATAAACCTAGTCTACTGTTTAAGAAATTATTTAATGTACCCCAAACATTTCTGGCAATAGACACAATCACCCTTTACCGTCAGTTTGCCATTAAAATCTGCTAGCATGTGATTCTACGTGATACTTTTATTTTTCAAAACTACCCTTTTATGGTCCAAAATACCCTTTCACTTTTGATGTCATCTTCTCTAAGACTAGATTGGGGTCATCTTCTCAATTGTGTTTTATTCTTGTTTTTATTATTAATAAATTCTGTAATTTCTTCAAATCTGTAAATTCTTTACTGGGGTTTCTTCAAATATGTAATTTCTTGAAACAAGAATAACAAGAAACCGCAATGGGGTTTCTTCAAATCTGTAATTTTACATTATTCATACTTGTACTACTCGCCAAGAGTAGGTTCTGAGGGCATCTACTGCTATCGCTGTGAACCCTCCGTCGAGTTTAATTCAAACCCTAATGGTAAGGGTGGAGATAAGAATTATAATTCTACCCTTCCAGAGATCAGTGAACTCGAAAACTGAATTGATCAACCAATTCTGGAGTAGAATGCAGCGATTAAGGAGCTATGGAACTCTTGTTCTGCTGTTAAGGGTACTCAGATTGATTTGGTTTGATAAAAAATTTCAGCAACACCGGGTTTGGGGCTTTCTGCCACATCAGTCATCTGCATATAAGCCATCTTCCGCCACCTTTCACACAGCATCAAATATCAAAGAACAGCGATACTATCAAGTCTTGATTGGGTTCTTGGCAGTTCTGATGCCATCGAATATCGCAAAGCAGCGATACCCAAGAACCATCAAGTCCCGATTTGGTTCTTGGCAGTTTTGATGGCGCCCATCTGTCAGCTAGAGTTGTGTCAGCCACCAATGCTGTTTGCGTCTATGTTGTTGCAACCAACGTCTCAGAGTGAGAAAAACAGTGGCCACAACAATGGCATGTCAATCATGATCTGCAGCTTGCTCGTCCCAACCCTCGATCACAAGCCCTGTTTTTCATCACTGAGCTCCTGCATCTCTACTTTCTAAATGCCTGAATGGTAGTAGCCATTGCAACAACATCCTCTACATATTTCTGCCATTAAAGTGAAACAAATGAGTCAAAGATCCTCTAATTTCTATTAATTCTTGGAAGGCGCCCAGAAATTTAAAACCAAAATCTCTTGTTGTAAGGTTTTTCCAATTGTACATCCTTCCAGTAGATTTGGTCTAAGCATTAAGTTGGTTAGAGATTTGTTATGGTGTTAGGCATACCTTATTATATTTATGATGTTTGGAGCCTTCAGAGGGGAAAAATGATAACGCACTTTTCCTTCTCTATGGTTGCCGGGATTTGCAACAGTCACCAGAGATCTCAACAGTCACCCAAGATTTTGTTGGGATATGCAGCAGTCACTTTTTCTATTGTGTTTTTTTTTCTCTTTAGATATATTTCATAATTTTTACTTCTTTACTTAACGGAAAGACATCATGATCATTTTATCTCTTCTGTCAAGATTTTAATGGTTTTGTCTATTGTCAGAAATGTTCAGGGTACTTTAAATAATTTCTTAAACAGTAGAATAGGTTTAAATATATAACCCTAATAATAATGGTTGGCTCAATATAATTTTTTTTTTCTGGGCACTTGACTCAATTAATTGCATTCTTGGAAACACTACGGGTTGGATTTTAATTGGACCGAATTAATTGGGGATCCAATTTGAATCAAATATCCTAATCCTACTTATTCCAATCAAACCCGAAAAGTGTCCACATCCGTTGACAGTGTTGTCTTCATTTTCCTACCCATATTAATTATCACCCTAATTGAAAGATTAGAGTATGATAATGTGATATATAATTGAAGCAATTCAACTTGCATCTCCCATCTTTTTTTATAATTTTAGGGTAAATTGGTGAAACCTCCCTGACAACCATTTTTATTAAATTTTTTGACACAATTGTAAGTAGACCCAATGAAGATGTTCAAAATACTCATACAATTACTATTGAGACTGGTTTTTATGGACAAAAAACAATACAAAGTTTATAAACAAGAAAAAAATAGAGAATTTAAAGTTGTAGCTTTCCCTTTTGAGCATTTGATATAAAGGGCAAATTTGAAAAATAAATCAATTTTAGAAAAAAAAATGATTAGAAGGGTTTGAACCAGCAATTCATATGAAGATAAAATTTGGAAACTAAATATTTTGGTCAAAAGTAATTGCATGGGTATTTTAGACATTTCTATGCCTCTTTTTAGAGGATTCTAACAAAGGGGGTCTATTTGTAACTATTTTGGAAAGTTCAGGGAAAGTGATTGCAAATAGCAAATCTCAAGGGAGGTATTAGCAATAGTTAGAAACTTTAGGGGAAGTTTCAGAAATTTACCCTTAATTTTATATTCAGCGTTTAGGGTAAATTTCTAAAACCTCCCCTGTAGTTTTTGGTTGTTGCTGAAACCTTCCTTAAAGTTTGATAATTGCAATCACCTCCCTGAACTTTCTAACATAGTTGCATGTAGATCCCCTTTGATAGAATCTTCTTAAAAGATGCATGAAAATGTCCATAATACCCATGCAGTTACTTTTGATCAAAATGTTTATTTTCTAAATTTTCTCCTCATATAAATCACTAGTCCAAACCTTTCCAATCTCTTTCCAAATTTGCCTTTCATATCAATCATTCAAAGGCAAAGCTACAACTTTAAATTCTTTGTTATTTTTGTTATTTATAAATTTTGTATAGTTTTTTTCTGTAGAAACCAGTCTTAATAGTAATTGCATAGATATTTTGGACATTTTTGTGCCTCTTTTTAGAAGATTCTAACATATAGGGCTTACATGCAATTGTATCAAAAAGTTGAAGAGAGATTATTGCAATTATCAAATTCCAGGGGAAATTTCAACAATGGTAAAAAACTTTTGGAGAAATTTTAAAAATTTACCTTATTTTTTTATATACATGATGGTGCGCAATCCGGGCACTCCTAGCTGGCTGTTGATTGGCTTCTTGTTGGCGACGGATGGCACCTGAGAAGATGGAAAAGAAGGATTCCCGGGGATATACTCAGTAGGAATACTTCGATGCTTAAGTTTGAACGCTGGGGAAGGAAAAAGAAGAGTGTAGGTTGCGCTTTTTCACTATGCTTGAGAGATTAGCTCGCGAGCAAATATAGATTTCGCCTTCAAGTACGAGGGTGCGGAAATATTCAAAAGTCTTCGAGAGCCCTTTCCCTTCTGCCTCAAGGGCTTTTATAGGGGCATTCTTGTCAGATCGGGCATAACTGCCACTGGGCCTCTGCCACAGCCGTTACCTGCCAGGGCTGCGCAGGTGGCCGTTGCAACGTACCCCTTGCTCGGATGGGTGACACGTCTCTAAAGGGCAAGCACACCTCTGCCTGCTGAGAGATGTGGGTGCAGACTGTTGAAAGGATAGGGACTGCGCTGTCAGTCAAAGGACGTAGTGCAGTCTGATTGGTATGATCTGTTAGATAGAAGCTTCCTGAGAAACGTTCGCGTTGCTCACTTGTGAGCTATTTTGTAGTGAGCTTAGGAATACTTCAGGGTTATCCTTATTAGAATTGGTCTCTGGAATGACTTATCTGCTTAGGTGCTTGAGCGAGCTGGTTTCCCTAGCTCGCGAGCTAAGGTAGCTTCGGAATATCTCCTTCGGGGTAGCTCGAGGAACCCGAAGCTCGTGTTGTAGCGAGCTCCTTCTTCAGCGAGCTATGATATAGCGAGCTGCTTTATAGGTTTGTTACTTAGCCGTTACCAGGCTATGATGTTGAGTTGTTGCTCGTGCTGGGTCAGGTCCACGTGCCATCATTTCGTAGGTCGGGCCAAATCATCTTGCATCAATTGACCCCCACTCCTCAAGTTGAGAGCGTTGCCTTAGCGCAAGGAGTTCATGAAGTATGATGGATTGATTTGACCGAAATTTAAACTTGATTGACTACTCACATTAAATGCGTTCACGAGAATCAGGAGAATTTATGACTTTTCGAATTCCGAAAATGTGTTGAAGTGGCTCTTAACTCCAGATGTCGTGCAGCCGTCATTACCTCAATCATGGGAGACGTGCAACCAATCGCCTTTCGATTTTCAGAAGGCGTGCGGTCAATACACCTGCGAATCGTCGGATCCGCCTAAATCTGGGTCGTTGATTCGGAGGCGTGGAGGCTATAAATAGAAGGGCCCTCTGGGTATCATTTTCCCTCACGCCATTTTGTCGTCTTCAAATTCTGAGGTCGCGCATCTGTCAAGTCTACTCGAGTTCCTCAGTTCACTTCGTCCCATCCCTTACGGTGAGTCTCGATCACTATGAGGCATGTCTGGGTACCCATACCACACTCGTCATCGGGGCGGTGACCAGGATGATGATGCTCCCATGAACTCGGGGGGAGCTTGGGAACGGGTCCCAGGGGCCTGAGAGACCGCCGGTGACAGAGCCTCCACTTCCCGGGGAAGGGAGCCCGATACTTTCGGCCCTTCCTCCATGACAGAGGGGAGACTTAGGTCTCTAATTAGCTATTTCCACATTCCCATTGACCTCATCTACTGCCTTCCCACCGGTAACTTTCCGTGGGAGCATGGTCCCAATGAGATAGTTATCTACCAGGAGCAGCTCGAGGCTGGCCTGCGTCTCCCCCTGCACCCCTTGATAGTGGAGGTGCTAAACCACTTTAACGTCACCATCGATCAGCTTCATCCCAACGCCATTCGAAACATGGTTGGGACTATATCCTTGTGTTGTGAATATTGTCTTCCCTTGAACCTTGACATTTTTTCTGCTATCTTTTGTTTAAAGAATGCCACTCCCGGGGCTCCACCGGAGAGGCGTCTCTACTACTTCTCTCCCTGCCGTGGCTACAAGCTCTTATATGAGCTTCCGAATAAAATTCCCGCCTGGAAGCGGGATTATTTTTTGGTCCACAACCTTGAAGGGCGGCCCTTCCTTACTTCTTGGAGGGGCACCATCCAAGACTCCGGGGTCGAGCTGGACCCCGACACTCAAAAAATGATGTTGTCCTGGGCATCTGTTGGCTTCCTCTGTTTGGATTACTTGACCGAGGAGAAGCTCGTGCAGGTTGGCCTGAGCCCGGGTAGGTTGCCTCTTTAGGTCGTGTAGTACCTTGTCACAATGTTGTGTATATACATGTACTTTGTTCTTATCGAACTGATACTTTATGGTTTCTTCTTGGCAGCCATCATGTCTGGTGTTGATTTGCGCCGCCTTCCGTCAAGCAACCAGAGGCGCAAAGTAAAGAGGTCGCGCCCCGACCAGACTCCCCCCTCCGGGGGTACTGAGTTTGGGTCTGCCGAGCCGGGCTTCACCTCTCCGCCGCCCAAAGTTCCGCCGCCTCCACCCGAAGGGGGTGTCGGCGGGGTCAACCTCGAGGAGGGTGAGCTCCCGCAGCAAGAGGTAGTTCCCCCGGGTCCCTCTCGGTTGTTTCCCTATCTGTGGCTCCCAGTGGGGAACTGGGAGGGCGTAAACGACTTCGTTGTGACTCGCAGGAGGAGTCGAAGAGCGATCTGCAACGAGGAGGTCGCTAAGTGGGGAGCGATGGAGCCTGGGGATCTTGCCGCGCTCACTGCTTCTCACTGTATGGTGGTAAGTGGTCCTTCTATCTTCCTTTGTCCTCCTTTCCTTTTTTGCTGTCTTTTTGACACCTATCTCTTGTTGGTAGGTAAATACCGCCATACACGCCATGGCTCTCCAGACGCACGTCCACTCCTGTGACGCTTATAACCAGAATGTCAACATTTAGAAGCTTCAGGGCGAGCTCCTTCACACTTGCAAGGGGAGCGAGTCTCAGGAGCTGCTCGCCCGAGACCAGGAGGCGCAAATTGCTAGGCTTTCTGAAGAGAGCGCACGTTACAGGGAGGAGTCGTCAAGGGTGGCAGCAGAGAGGGAGCTCCTTCGCCAATAGGTTCGGGATTTGGAGTCCACTCTATTGGATCAAACTCGGAATTTCGACAACATGGTGGAGGCCGAGCGAGAGAAGGTGGTCTGGGACTTCAAAGATTCCCAGGAATATCATGACCTCCAGGTAGAGTACGATTCAAGTTCGTATCGCTCCGGGTTCAAGCTCTGCTGGTGGTTGGTCCGGAAGAATTCTTCGGGCTCAACCTCGACGGCATCACTATGAAGGGCCTATCTCCCGAGACGGCTGACCAGGCGGAGGAAGAAGAGCCTGACTCTTCGGAGGATGAGGACGAGGAGGCAAATCCTTGAGGCTTCGGCGGCGTTTGTCTGGACTTCTGGTGGCTCCCGGGTGCCATAAGCCCGGTCTTGAAAAGATCTTTTGTTGGGCGGTTGTGCCCTTTCACCTTCTGTCAGACTTTCCCGAGCTATTTAGCTCGATTATTGCTTTGTCATTTGCTATTTTTCTTTCGTGTATTTTTTTTTTGAAACAGTGATGAATTTTCCTTTTTGCCAAAATGATCTCATCGTTTCAAGTAACTCAAAGCTACTTACTCGAAGTAGGACCCTTCGGCAATTGTTGTTCCGAGCCATCTTTTGACGTTTTAAGGCATCCCTATGGTGCCACGCATGCCCGAGCTACGTGTTTATTGCGTCGAGATCATGTTAGCCCGGCATTTTGGCCCTTAGGCTTTGAGAGTGACCCATGGTCTACTCAGTCGTTACAGGTAATATTGTCTTAAGTTCATAATATTCCATCCCCGAGGTACTTGTTTCCCTTCGAGGGTCTCGAGCTCGTATGTTCCTTCCCCGAGAACTCGTTTCACTCGATAAGGACCTTCCCAATTCGGTCATAACTTGCCAACGCCAAGTTCGGGTACCATAACTTTTTGAAGGACCAGGTTGCCAACGCGGAGGTTCCGCTTCTTGACCCTGGCATTATAGTACCGGGCCACTCTTTGTTGGTAAGTTGTAGTCCTGATATATGCGAGGTCCCTTACTTCGTCGAATAGGTCGAGGTTGGTACGTAGCTCATCTTCGTTTGTCTTGTCGTTGTATGTTTCCAATCGTAACGAGGGAATTTCAATCTCGATTGGGATGGCTGCCTCGGTGCCGTAGGTGAGGTTGAAGGGAGTTTCTCCTGTGGCGGTCTTTTCTGTAGTTCTGTAGGCCCATAAAGCTGGGTAGTTCGTCTGCCCACAGTCCTTTAGCTCGATCTAGGCATGCTTTCAGTCCGCGAAGATGTAACCTCTGCTTGTCCGTTCGGTTGAGGGTGTGCAACCGAAGTGAAATTCTGTCGTATTCCCATATCTTGACACTAGTTCTGGAATT
This sequence comes from Nelumbo nucifera, assembly GCF_000365185.1. The sequence continues at coordinate 8,263,403 of NW_010729089.1, forward strand.
TTATATATTCGATCTATTTGCCGTTGTCAAAGATTAACACCCGAGGTAGACCAAAGCGGCACACTATGTTCTTCCAAAAGAAGTTATGGACGTTTCGGGCTGTAATTGTTACGAGGGGTTCAGCATCTACCCACTTGGTGAAATAATCTACCGCTACCACTAAGAACTTCCTCTGGCCTGTCGCTAGTGAAAACGACCCAAGTATGTCGATACCCCAGTGTGCGAAAGGCCACGGGCTGGTGAGGTATTTGAGGTCGACAGCGGGCTGATGATGGATGCTGGCGTGCTTCTGGCATTTGTCACACTTTCTGATGAAGTCAACGGCGTCCGCTTTCATCGTTGGCCAGTAGTACCCCTATCGCAGTGCTTTTTGGGCAAGGGCCCTACCCCCCAAGTGTCCGCCACATAGGCCTTCATGAGTGTCGTGGAGTACGAGCTCGGCTTTGGAAGGTTGCAGGCAGTGCAAGTAGGTGAGCGTATAGGATTTTTAGTACAGCCAGCTGTCTATTATGAAGTATTTGGCCGCCTGACGCTCTACCCTTCTGGCGACATTGAGGTCCACAGGGAGGGTCTCGTGTAGCAGGAAGCTCACGAGCGGGTCAATCCAGCTTGGCTCTGCTTGAATGACGGGAGCGATCTTTTCTGCGCCCTCGAGAATGCTAGGCCGAGGCAAGTCCTCTATGTACACGGTCCTCATGGTGATATCGCTGGTGCTGGCTAACCGGGACAGAGCGTCGGCCTCAGCGTTCTTCGACCTCGGGATTTTCCTAATGAAATGTGACTGGAAGTTGAGCAGAGCCTCTCTTACTTTGGCTAAGTAGGCAATCATGGTTGGTTCGCGAGTTTCGTAATCTCCTGTGACTTGGTTGACTACAAGCTGGGAATCGCTACAGATGACGATATGCTTGGCTTTTACTTCTCTGGCTAAAGCTAGCCCGGCTATCAACGTTTCGTACTCCACTTCATTGTTGGATGTTGCGAACTCGAAGCGTAGTGCGTACTCCAGTTTTGTGCCACTTGGGTTGTGCAGAACTATTCCGGCTCCGCTGCCATGCTGGTTCGATGAACCATCTACGTGAAGGATCCAGGGCTCCTCATCTGAGTTCGCGCTTGGCCTAACTAGGAGAGATGTCACACTGGCTGCTACCTCACGGGGCTCAGACTCAGCTGGCCTAGGAGTTCCAGGCTTGCCCGAATTGAGGGCCTCGTGCTCAACCGGCCTAGGGACTTCGGAGCTGAAAGTGCACTCCGCAATAAAATCTGCTAAGGCTTGGGCCTTAATAGCAGTTTGCGGCTTGAATTGGAGGTCGTACTCGTTGAACTCAACGACCCACTTTGTCAGTCGACCAGAGACCTCGGGCTTAAGTAAGACTTGCCTCAGAGGTTTGTTGGTGAGGACGATAACAGTATGAGCTTGGAAGTACGAGCAGAGCTTTCGAGCTATGATGACCAGTGCGTTGGCTAGCTTCTCATCTCTGGGTATCTCGTCTCTGCTTCCTGCAATACTTTACTAACATAGTAGATGGGTCGTTGGACCCGGTCTACTTCCTTTATCAGTACCAAGCTGACCACTTCGTCACTTGCCGAGAGGTACAGCTCTAAAACATCACCCTCTTCGGCCCGGGTTAAGATTGGTACACTAGCGGGGTATTTCTTGAGCTCGTCAAACGCGAGCTGGCAGTTTTGGGTCCACTCAAACCCTTTGCTTTTAATTGCCTTAAAGAAAGGCAGGCAGCGGTCTGCCGACTTGGACATAAAGCGGCTCAAGTCACCTATGCGGCCATTCAACCTCTGAACCTCCTTCAATTTCCGGGGTGGTGTCATATCTAGGATGGCCTTAATTCTATCCGGGTTGGCCTCAATGCCGCGCCGGTTGACGATGTACTTTAGGAATTTACCCGATGTAACATTGAAGACACACTTGTTTGGATTTAACTTCATATTAAATTGTTGCAGAATTTGAAAGACAAAACGTAAGTCTTGTATTAATTCATGTGAGAATTGGGTTTTGACGACCATGTCGTCTACATAACACTCTATTTTTCTACCGACTAATGGCTCAAATAGTTTATTTACAAGCTTTTGAATGGTTGTCCCAGCATTTTTCAATCCGAAGGGCATAACCTTGTAACAATACAAACCAAACTCTGTTATGAAGGCAATTTTTTCTTCGTCCGCCGGGTCCATCCTGATCTAGTTGTTGCCCGAATAGGCGTCTAAGAAACTCAGCAACTCGTGCCCCGAGGTCGCGTCTACTAGGCGGTCGATTCTGGGAAGGGGGAAGCAGTCTTTTGGGCAAACTCGGTTCAGGTCGGTGTAGTCGATGCACATGCGCCACTTGCCGTTAGCCTTCTTTACCAAAACGGGGTTGGCTACCCAGCTCAACCCCGTTCGGGTAATGGACTTCTCTTATGAAGTCGGCTACGAGGAGCTTCCCGACTTCTTCGTCGACTGCTTTCCATCGCTCTGAGGCTAGGTTGCGTTTCTTCTGTCTAACGGGCCTAACTACAGGATCAGTATTGAGTTTGTGAGTTATGAGATTAGGGTCTATGCCAGGCATTTCTATCACGGACCATGCAAAAACATCTAAATTTTGAAGTAAGAAACTTACTAGTTCGGATCACAGGGGTTCCTGGACTGAAACACCGATCTGAAGTGTCCAAGTTGGGTCTTCCGCTGAAGCTGGAATAGCAATTGTTTCTTCCATGGGTGTAGCTCGTTCTTCGCCTTGCTCCGTAGGTCGCTCCAGTTCGAGATTGTCGACCACCTTGGTCTTTCCCTTGAGGGCGGCGACATAGCACTTGCGAGACTCAAGCTAGTCGCCCCGCGCTACCCCCACTCCGAAGTCTGTAGGGAACTTCATTGCCAAATAATAAGTGGAGACCACCGCCCGTAGGGCATGGGTGATCGGTTGACCTATTATGGCATTGTACGGGGAGGGGGTCGCGACCAATAAGAAGCCATGGTTGAGCCTTACTACGCTGGGCCATGCGCCGACTTCCACAGGTACTGTTATTTTCTCCAAGGGCCTGACTTCTTCTCCGTTGAAGCCTACCAAGGGAGTATTCGCGGGCCTCAAGTCACTTCCCTGGAGCTGAATCTGGTCGAACGCGGCTTTGAAGAGGATATCCGTCGAGCTACCTGAGTCAATGAGGATGCGCCTAACCTCGAAATCATTGATCATTACTTTTATGACGAGCGCATCGTTGTGGAGGTAGTGGACCCCGCGCGCATCGTCCTCTATGAAGAAGATCGGTTCCTCTGTCTTTGGTCGCTTCGGAGGATTCTGTTCTTCTCTGGTAGCTCCGCGAACTGATGTCTGAACTACCGTCGAGGTACAGCCCGCGACGATTGAGCCTTCAACTATCATGTGGATGGTGCCCCGAACTGACCTCTCTTCCAGGGGCTGCTGATGTGACTGCTCTGCCGGCCTGCTGCTGGATTCGGGAGCATCCTTACCGCGCTCCCCTTGCCGATCTGCTTTACTATTATCATTAGTATTATTATTATTATTCTGTACAAAATTCCTTAGATATCCGTGATGAATGAGTTCCCCTATCTCGTCGCGGAGATTCTTATAGTTCTCGGTACTATGACCGTGGTCTCTGTGAAAGCTGCAATATAATTTTTTATTCCTTTCATTAGGATTCCCCCTCAGGTGGGATGGCCACTTCACGTACGGAGCATCCTTGATTGCCATCAGGATTTCGGCCTGCTTAGCATTCAATGGGGTGTAGTCAGTTCGGTCTGCTATAAGGGCTCGGAACGGCTGACTCGACTTTTCCCCCCGAGCTAAGTCCTTCTTCTTTCGGTTGTCTCCTTGGCTGGAAAGTTCCCCTTCTCTCTTTCTCTTTTCGGGCGCACTCTCGCCCTTCTAGTTGATCTCCTCTTCCGTGGCTATGAACCTGTCTACGAACTTGAGGAATTCAGTTATGGTCACTGGCTGGTTGACAACCATGTGCCACTTGAATTCCTTGTGCGTCACGCCCTTCTTGGCTGCTGCAAGGCGCACCGCGGGGTCTAGGCGCGGTATCTGCATGCATGCATCATTGAACCGCTTGATGTAGCCCCGGATGGACTCTCCCTCTCTATGCACTATACTGAGAAGACTTTCCTCGGTTCGCGGACACCGTTTGCTGGTGACGAAATGGGACGTGAAGGCTTGCGGAACTGTGCCCAGCTTCTTATCGACTCGGGTGCAAGGTTTCGATACCACGTGCGGGCCACTCCTCTGAAAGTGGTGGAGAAGGCCACACACATGCAAGACTCACTGGCCCTTGCTAGGTGTATCTGTGACTGGAAAGTGTCTACGTGATCATTTGGGTCGAACGACCCGTCATACTTATCGAGAGGGGGGAGCTTGAAGTCTTTGGGCATTGGAACGGCCAGGAGCTCGGGAGACAGGGGGGATGGAACAGAAAGGAGAGGAGCTTTTACTTCACCCGAGCTTACCTCTTCCCTGCCTCTGAGCTCGGGCAGGTCGTAAGTGGCAGTTCGGCGAGCTCGGCGGTGGCGTCTTTTCTTCTTGGTGGGCTCCGCGTTGGTGTTGCTCGCCTCCGTATTGTCAGTGATAGTTTTCGCAGGAAGCTACTCAGGCTACTGGTGATGGTTGCGGATGGAGGGGTCATGCTTAGAGTCTGCAACTAGGATCTCGAACTAGTTCTCCAAAAGTGGGGCTTCGAACTTTAATCGCTGGGGCAACGCAAGCCTGGCAAGCTGGGATCCTCCTGACCTGACTACCCGCGGCGAGACCGGAGTGGCTGGTCTTTTCTTCTTGCAGCAGGAGGAGGCTTGGCTCTTAGGGGGGTTCTGGGTCAGGTCCACATGTCATCATTTCGTAGATCGGGCCAAATCATCCTCCATCAAATACATTATTATTTCATTTTCTGTTTAACTTTCACTCTTCCGATCAGCTCCTATCCGCCTAAGGGATCTTTAACCAAATACAATAATACATAATCCCATGATCATGCATTGCTTCCTTCTATTTCAAATAGTAGAAAATAGTATGTGAGAGAAAGAAGGAGCGCAAATGGCTATCATTATCTGATAATGTTGTTTTCTTGACCCTGATACTCAATTGGGATGTATTAATATGATGGAGATATTTGGCCTAGAGTTAAAAACTTGTGCTTCTCTTCCTTAATACCATACAAGTTGAGTGGCACGGGAGTAAATGCAAGGATAAGATTGTCAGTAAGAGGAGATAAAGGACAAGGATAGAATGAGAAACTATATAAATGGCGGAGGTATTATGTACATGTAAAAGTTTCAACATCAATTAAAGTTCAAAGGGATAAAAATATGAATTATGATGCCAGAAAGTTATGATACGGAAATAGCTTTGAGCAATCACAACTTCAATTGTGCTGATTGATTTTCACTTTTATGATCCCGCTTGGTTGTTTATAACAATGTTTTTATAATCGAATCGGACCGCATGATCAGATTGAAAAAACTGGTAACCGGTCACTTAATGGGTTTCGTTTCACTCAAGAATCGCTTTTTTTTTTGTCAAAAACCATTGATTTGATTCGTGAACTGTTGAATTGGACAATGGTTTTTGTTTATTTTTTACTTTTTTTTGCCAGAATGGGCGGCCTGTTCGGTTTGAACGGTCAGACCATTTGACTCAGGAACCTCGGTTCTCTGTCCGGTTTAGTTTTAAAAACCTCGGTTCATAAGTATATAGGCCTTTCCTTTCGGTATGGTAGAATTAAAAATTCTAAAATATGAAGGGTAATTTTGTGAAAGTCTGGACATGGACTAAAATTCATATTTGATATGAAACTCTTTTTCCATAGGGGTTATGGATACAACCCCTAAAGTTTGGTAATTGCAATTATCTCCTCTTAATTTTCTATTATAGTTGCAAGTAGACCCCTTTCGGTAGAATTTTCTAAAGAAGGCATTAAAACGTCCAAAATGCCCATACAATTACTTTTAAGAAAAATGTTTATTTTTCAAATTTTTTCTTTACATGAATCACTACCCGAAGCACTTCCAATCTCTTTTTTGAAATTGATTTATTTTTTAAATTTGCCCTTCATATTAATCACTCAAAGGTAAAGCTACAACTTTAAATTCTCTTTGTTTTGTTGTTCATAAAGTTTGTATTGTTTTTCCATAGAAATTGATGCTACGCAATTTAGTTGCTCCTATCTGGATGGCAGCTCGGACATTGATTGCCTAACCGGTTGGTCGAACTACGAGATAGAAAATATCAAAGAACCCGGGTTGACTAACCTAGCGTAGTTGCTCTCTGATGCTTAAATTAGTATTCTGACTGTGTATACAAACTAAATGCTTAAATGTATGAGAGCTAGTAAGCAAATAATCGTGTGTCTTTTCTCTCTTTTCTTGTCAGGTTGGAGGTGAGGCATTTTATATAGGCATTGCTTGGCATGGGCTTCACGCATTGTATCCGAAATCTCAGGGAGGTTGTGCCCAACCGATCCGAAGTCCGCGGAGATAGCCGTACACATAGACCAATCTTCACGCCTTGCTCGGTCTCCTCCGAAACATTTGGTATGGGGTCCAACTTCCGAGAGACCCGATAGTGATGGGTTGTGCATGTAGAATTGGTTGGCAAGCATGTCTCGCAGGTTGCCGCCTGGAGCTCAATCAGGCCGGCAAGCCCTCAAAGGAGGCCGCTCATCGTGTCGAAGTCACTTTGACTAGTGACAAGGTGCTATAAGTCGGCCCTAGATGAGGTGCTGCTAGCCAGCCTAAGTTGTGGTCGAGGTCGCCAAGTTGGCAGCAAAGGCAGGTTGCCAAGTTAGTAGCAAAGTCGGATCGTGATATGAAATTCCATCACTTTGGCTAGGGCAAGTCAACGCATAAGTGGTGTCTGAGTGTCGTCCAACTATTTTGAGATGCTATCTATCATTGATGTCATTGAATGGCTAAATCCGCTCTCATCAGAAACCAGTCTCAATAGTAATTGCATAGATATTTTAGACATTTTTATGCCCTTTTTTACAAGATTTCACCAAAGGATATCTAAATTTGAAGGGAGGAATCAGCAATTTACCAAAAAAAATACATAAGCATAAGCTGGTACATAATGATCATTTTGTCCATATTTTGATTAAATAAAAACAAAAAAAAAAGATTAAAACATGGTTAAATTAATTTTCGTACATCTTATCGCAATTAAGGAATAATAGTAAAACCAAAAAGAAAAAAAAAAGGCTGGAGCTTTGAACAGCTGTTTATGATCAGATTTAGCTACCTAAGAATAAAGGAATGGCGTGGCTAATACGTGTCACCATCTGTGTATGAAACAGGTGGCAAAAATATAAAACTGCTTGGCTGTCAGACAGTGGTGACTCGATGACCCGGTGATGGCAAATATATAAACGATCGCATCTAACCGGCCAGTTAATCTGTAAAACCATCTTGGTTCCCATTCTAACAACATTACATCAATAAAAATAAATTACGAAATAAGAGAATATTCAACAGTTTTCAAAAAATAATAATAATAGAGTACTGATTTTCTTTTAATTTTTGGAAAATACATAGGAATCATACAGGCCTTTAGCTTATTAATTTGATGATGAATTTATTAAATTTCTTGTTTTGTTTTTTAAATATTTTAAAGTGATCCATTTTTGTTTTTTTTTTTTGGGGGGGGGGATATACCATAAAAAACATGGAATGGTAAAAAATGACATAACAGAATTCATGGAACTGGGTGATTTAATAAAATTTTATAAAAATGAATGTGACATTATTATAGATAAATCATGAAAACCAATATACATATATATATATATATATTATTGGTTTATATATTAATGAAATTGAACGAAGTAAACCCAATTCTGAATTTATCTGCTACATTTTTGTCATTATTATTGGGCAAATGCTAGGGTGCAACCAAAAATATTGGGTATATGAAGCAGAACTATTGGTCTATTACCGGATCAAATAGGCAGTTAGGCACACATTATGAACACACTGAAAAAGATTTGAAAAAGATTTAAATACCTCGCCCTACATTTGAAAAAGATTTAAATCAACTTTTGATACAGGTATAAAATATTTATTGTATGTTCATTCACTGCACTTACAATTCTGTGTCTACTAGATCTAAACTGAAATCTATAATGCCAAAAGATAGGATACCGAGAGACTTCAACCAATCAACCCTCCCCCCCTGGGCCGGGGCTTGTATTTTGATGCTGACTTTTTTTGTATTTTTTTCCTTTTTTTTCTGGGGAAAATGTATGATACGGAACAAATATGACATGGAAAGTCTTTTGACTAATCAAAATCCATTCATGAATTTTGATAAATAACACTTGATTCGCTACCACGTTTATGATTCCAGTTTATTGGTCAATTATTTTTCAGATATTATATTCTTTCCATATTATAGTTGGAACCCTTTTTTCTGATATATCATAGTTCAACCACCCATTCCAAAAGGTTGTACTGTTTGAATGGCTGGTTAAAGGGGTTTTGGATAGCATGGTTGGTTTTGTTTTTGACAAAAACAAAACAAAACCGTTATGTTAGCAAAAACAATGCAATTTTATTTTATTGATGTAATAATTAAAATTCTCGATCAGTACTTTGTAATTTGGCTTGAGTGACAATTTGGTCTCCGAACTTTAAAATGCGTTAATCCAGTATTCGAACTTTCAATATGTGACAATCCAGTACCCGAACTTTCAAAATGTGACAATCCAGCGCACTTGTCGTTAACCAATCCATTAATTAGCCGTTAAGTGACATTTGAAAAGTCAAAATGCCCTTCAAATGCCATCTAATTCTCTTTATCAACCATCCAAACGTTGACAAAAAACTGAACAACCCCAAATCCTAACCTCTTCTATTCAAAAAAGTTGTTGACTGTTTATAGAATGTAGAATTTGGGACTGTTTCATTTTATTGTTAATGTTTGAATATCAGTCATGAAACGATCCATCACGTAATAACCAAATTACCAACTCGATGCATGATGCATCATCCACGACGGTCCTTTTGACAGGATAACTCTTTAGCATTCCCATTTTGCCCAAACTGAGATAAGAGTTGAGAGTGCATTCATCAACATCAACTATTTTATTTATTATTACCCTCATCCAGTCCTATTCCCACTCTTACCCCAAAAAAAATCCTATTCCCATACATCTAATGTACACTACATTGTGCAACTACCTACGAGATTTCCACATCATTTAAGCTGAGGTTGTGTTTTGTTTAAAGGAAAAAGTAGGGAAAGGTACGAAAACTTATACAAGGTTTCTAAAGCTTTTTCTATATTCCCCTTTTTTTTCCTACCTTTTCCTTTAAACCAAACATAACCTTAAAAATCAAAATAATCAATTCATCAACCACTGGTTTACAATATTTCAACACAGGGATATAACATGGTTTTCAAAATTAGATCGGATTGGACGATCGGACCAGAAAAACCAGGACCCGGTCACTTGACCGGTTCCGTTTTCCCCCAAAATTGCTTTTTCCCCCAAATCCGTTGATTTTGATAAGCAAACCACTAATTAACCAGTTAATCGTTTGAATGGTTTTGACCATTTTCCAATATTTTTATTTTTTTATCAAAATGGGCTGGTCGTTTGAGTTGAACGGTCAGACCATTCGAACCGGTAACCGGACCCCAGACCGGTTCGATCACTGGTTCATTTTTAAAAACCATGAGATACAATAGGGTATTTAGAGGATCATCTGTTAAAGGTTGTTCCTAAGGCTTAACCCCCCAAATCTTACCGTCCACAATAAACTATAAGCTTGTGTCTTGAGGCAGGCAGTGGGCTTATGGGTCCCTAATATAGTGGTATTCAGTCGATTCGCAAACCTTGACATGAGGCGTTAGCGGATGTATCTTAGCCATCCATCACCAATCAATGTCAACCGCTGCCATCTATTCCCAATTATTCCTCCTCTCAAGTGATTTCGACTATAAAAATGGGCTCCTATATTGAGATAAACACACATTGGAATTAAAGTTCTAAGTCTCCTTTCTTGATTTGTCCAACCCCTCACAGTGTTCACGGGTCAGGTTGGGTTGGTTTACTGGTGTTTTTCTAGCCGACCCAACTTAGTCAATTTACCTAGAAATGAAATTGAAACCAACCTGGTCGATTTGAATCGGGTTAGGTCGGTTTTGTGAATGATTCTCTCGGTGTGAACGGTAAAGAATTCATATTTAAGAAAGCAAAGGTTGGATGCTTAAAAATTAAAAATGATTTGATGGATTAAAACTGATATTTTATATATAATATGTATATTTCTGAAATAAAGCTGAAATATATATTATATATAATATATATCTAAGTCAGTTCGGTTTCGATTTTCACACATGAAAACCGAAATCGAATCGAACCATCAACTTATGTTTTTTATAACCTGAAACCGACTGATATTGAAGAAAAACCAGCCAACTCAGATTGAATGAGACCGAATTGATCAGTTTGGATCTTATTATTAACAGCCCTAGCGGCTAACTTGATCCTCAAAAGTAAAGGCCTCTATAGGCTGGACCCTCGGCCTCAAATGCCTAAAATTATATTATTGCCCTCGGCTCCATATTTGACAGCAATAGTCCCTATACTTTGTGAATCGGTGATTTTCATCTCCCAAAGTCATCTCTGATTTTGAAAAAGATATAAAATAGATTGGCAATAGCAATAAAAGGGTGATTTGGTCATTTGAGCCATATTAGGAAACCGGAAGATTCTCTCTCTCCTTTCTCTTTCTTCTGCTAAAAGACCATTTTTATTAATTTGTGTTTTACTAAAAAAACAACCGTCGATTTTTAATCAAACGCCTTTTCTCCGTTTAACGGAAGGAAGAGAAAAAAAGAAGAAAAACTGCTCAGTATTACCAAACAAAGAAGGCGAAGTTCGAGAGTCGAGAGTATTCCTTTGGATTCCTTGGCTTTCATCTAATAAAGTGCCGTTACATTCGTGATTTTCGGGACTTTGTTGTTGTGAGATTTGGTTGAGTTTTTCTTTCTTTTTCCCCCTTTTGTTTGAGTTTTTCCTTGGATTACCACTTTTATCCCTCTTAATGAATCCAAAAAGGTTGGTGAGTCTCTGTTGTTGTTTCGGTTGCTATCTTTGTTGTTGTGAGATTTGGTTGGTTCTAATGTGGATTCGGTAGTGCTGGTGTTAGAGATCTTTGCGTAATCCTTGGCAGGTCACTGACTTTCTACTGATAAATTGCCATTTAGACTCTTAGAGACTTGGCGATTTCTTCATGCTTGGGGAACCAAAAATAAATTGTAGAGTCCTATATGATTGTTCATATCCGTAGAACAGGAAAATACTATTACTAGCAGACTGGTTACAGAAAGATTCTTTTCCTAAGTGAAGGAAACCCAATATATCATTTTTTGTCTGATTGATACGTTTGAGGGCCTGATAGGGTGTCTTATTTTATTTCATTTTATTTATTGTGTTGTTTGGTGGGTTTGCAAAACTTCCTATTCAATTTGTGAGTGGTGTGAAAGGAGGTCTTTTTCTTCCAATCTTTTCTTTTTCCTTTTTCTTTTGTTGTTTTTCCTTTTCTTCCAACCCTCCTGTTTTGAGTGTTGGAGAGAAAATCTACTTAAACTTGTGGAGATCTGGGACTTGTTTTCGTTCTTATGCCCCATGAAGAATCCATTTCTCTCTGAATCCTGCAAAGAAGCACAAATACATGCTCTCAATCCACAGTCATGGCTTCAAGTTGAAAGAGGGAAAGTATCCAAATTCTCCACACATTCCTCGTCTTCTATGTAAGTTCTCCTTCTTTGTGGTTTTACTGAACTAAATTGGGTTTGTTTTATTTTCATGAATCTGAGATCGTGCCGTTTTTCTGTAGAGAATCTTTTATCAAAGTTTCCGAGCCACCCATTATCCCATTCTTTAAGCCTATCGATTATGTTGAAGTCCTAGCTCAAATTCATGAAGAACTTGAGTTTTGTCCTCCCAGTGAGAGGTCGAACCTTTACTTGCTACAGTTTCAGGTCTTTAGGGGCCTTGGTGAAGTCAAATTGCTACGCCGGAGTCTCCGTTCAGCATGGCAAAATGCCAGCACGGTTCATGAGAAACTCATCTTCGGGGCATGGTTGAAGTATGAGAAGCAGGGTGAAGAGCTTATTGCTGATTTGCTTGCTTCATGCGGGAAATGCGTACAGGAGTTTGTCCCATTAGACATTTCCTCTCAGCTTCCCGCTGATTTATTTGTAAATGCCCTTGAAACAATTGAAACTGTTCGAACTCATGTTTCCAGTACTGTCTTCTTCCATATTGGAGAAGAGAAGATAGCTTGTGATAGGCAGAAGATTGCAGCTCTATCAGCTCCATTCTATTCTATGCTTAATGGGTGTTTCATGGAATCACTTAAAGAAGACATTGATTTATCCGAGAATGGTATCTCCCTTTCTAGCATGAGGGCAATTAATGAGTTTAGCAGGACAGGCAGTCTAGAAGGAGTTTCTCCTAGTATCGTGTTGGAAATATTAATATTTGCCAACAAATTTTGTTGCGAAAGACTTAAAGATGCCTGTGATCGGAAACTTGCATCTTTGGTTTCCTCAAGACAAGATGCGGTTGACCTCATGGAATATGCACTTGAGGAGAGCTCCCCAGTCCTTGCAGCTTCATGTTTGCAAGTATTTCTGCATCAACTTCCTGACTGTTTGAACGATGATAGGGTGATTAAGATATTCAGCAATACTAATAAGAAGCATAGATCAATCATGGTTGGACCTGCTTCATTCTCTCTCTATTGTTTATTAAGTGAAGTAGCCATGAACCGTGATCCCCGGTCAGATATAACAGCCTGTTTCCTTGAACAGTTGGTTGAGTCTGCAGTAACTAATAGGCAGAGACAGTTAGCCTTTCATCAATTGGGATGCGTGAGGCTTCTAAGGAAAGAGTACGATAAAGCTGAACAACTTTTTTATGCAGCATTCAATGAGGGCCATGCCTATTCTGTTGCAGGCTTAGCTAGGCTGGGTTTCCTCAAGGACTATAAACTATGGTCGTATGAGAAGCTCAGCTCTGTAATATCTTCACACACCCCTCTTGGGTGGATGTATCAAGAGAGGTCGCTATACTGTGAAGGTGACAAAAAGTGGGAAGACCTTGAGAAGGCAACAGAGTTGGACCCAACACTAAACTATCCATACATGTATCGGGCTGCGTCCTTGATGAGGAGGCAAAATGTTCAAGCTGCTCTAGGGGAAATCAATCGCATTCTTGGGTTCAAGATAGCATTGGAATGCTTGGAACTCCGGTTCTGTTTCTATCTGGCACTTGAGAATTATCAATCAGCCTTACGTGATGTTCAGGCAATTCTTACACTCTCTCCAGAATATAGGATGTTTGAGGGACAAGTGGCAGCTTGGCAACTCCGTACCCTTGTACGTGCACATGTAGAAAACTGGACTACGGCAGATTGTTGGCTGCAGTTGTATGATCGATGGTCTTCAGTTGATGATATTGGGTCTCTCTCGGTTATCTATCAGATGCTTGAATCTGATGCAGCAAAAGGTGTGCTATACTTCAGACAGTCTTTGCTTCTCCTTAGGTATATTCAAGTAACTCATTCCCTTTCTTTCCTTTTTTTTTTCGTTTCCTTTAGTATTGTTGTTTGGTAGGATTATGCTTGTGCCAAGGCAGATAGCAATCCATGGTTGTGCTTGATCAGATTGAACTGTCCAGATGCTGCTATGAGAAGCCTACAATTGGCACACCAGCATGCATCAAGTGAACATGAGCGTTTGGTTTACGAGGGATGGATCTTATATGATATGGGTCATTGTGAAGAAGGGCTTCGCAAAGCAGAAGAGTCAATTCATCTTAAAAGATCTTTTGAGGCCTATTTCCTGAAAGCCTATGTGTTGGCAGACTCTAGCCAAGACCCATCATGCTCTTCAACTGTTGTCTCATTTCTAGAAGATGCATTGAAGTGTCCCTCAGATAGGCTTCGCAAAGGACAGGTATGTTTTATCTGTCATCCTACTTCCTACTTATTAACTTTAGGAGTTGCATGCTTTAAATAATCAAGTTTCACAATCCATTATTTACCTTTAGTATCAGTATGGCATGTTTTTGAGGGTGGGCTTTGGCACAACAGTTGAGTTACTCCATTGCGGCCTGGGTGACCAGGGTTCAAATCTTGGAAATAGCCTATCTGTATAGCTGTAAGGGTAAAAGGCTGTGTACATCTGTCCCTCCCCAGACCCTGCATTGGTGGGAGCCTTGTGCACTGGGTTTCCCTATCAGTATGGCATGCTTTTCATCCTTTCAGGATTTCTTGGTATCATAAGTGTGTCAAGATTTATTTGAATAATTTAGTGGATTATGATGGTTTGATCATGTGCATAGAAGACCATCAACAACACCTGTAAGAAGAAGTGATTAGTTGCAAGTTGAAGGGGCTAGAAGGGCAAGGGGTATACCTAAAAAGACATGGGTAGAAGTCGTAATAAATGATTTAAGCACCAATAATTTAACAACGGATATGGCATTAAACAGAATGGACTGGCAAAACAGGATTCATGTAGCTGACCCATATAGTTGGGATAAGGCTTGGAGGATGATGATGAGTGCCCAGAACTACCATGAAAATCCAGAGAAAGTGATCCATGTTAGCCAACCAATCTTAGTTGTAAAAGTAGTGGTTTGGAAGGGATTTCTCACTGTGACTTTTGGCTTTGCAAGGTGGGGCCCACCAAAGATGCTTATAAGCAAAGTTTGTTAAAAATCCAGAGAGTCAAAATTGGTCATTGTGCAGCCAATCGTGCGGATTTCTGTGAAGCCTCTTCTGGTAGCTTCTTCAGAGCAGCTGAAGCAAAGCAGCCATTTACAAGCTAGGATAATTCTAAGCTTTCCCAAACAAGGGATCCTTTTTTTTTTCCTCTAGTATGTGCCCATCTAACTTCAATGTTTTCTCTACACCATAGTTTTCAAGGCACCAAAGCGAGGCTAGGCGATAGGGGGTGCCTTGTCACCTAGTCGCCTGGGTGATGAATTCTTTTTAAGTAAAAAACATCTATCCTAGGGAGTTCCCTAGGTTCTATAACCATATTTCATTAATAATTATCCATAATTTTCATAAGAAAGTATAAACTTCATGTTGAAGTAAAGAAAATCAACATATTCTAACATAAGAAAGAAAAGAAAATTCAAAAAATATAGGGGCTGAACCCCTATTTCTGTTATAGGAAAAGAAGAAAAGAAAAGCTGGTTCAATACTTATAGGTTCAGGTTTCAAAGTCTTTGATGGTTCAATACAGCATTTAGCAATATTTTTTTTTTCTTTTTGATAATTAGCATTTAGCATTTAGCATTTAGCAACGTTTGTGTTGATTAAACCCTCACAAATAAGAAAATAATAAAAAGAAATCAGTATATAAGCACACAAAATGATTATTTCAGTTTAATAATGTCTATTTTATAATTATGACCTAAAAAAATTAAGAATATAAAGTTTTTAATAACACACTGTAGAAAACTGCTTGGTGATTAGGTGAAGGTGAGCCCCCAAGGGCGCCTTGTCGCCTTGACAACTATGCTCTACACTGATGATTATTAGTTATTACTCAATAGTAACAATATCCACCAAATTCTTACGTTTTCCACTTGTTCTGAAACTAAAATCCCTGATTTTAGAATTTTTTGCATCTTATGAGCCTTCTTGTTCTAAGTGCAAAACAACCTGAAAGGAAGTTGTCATCCATAAAGAAAAACTGTAAACTATTGAAAGTATAACATGCCTTTGGTGGCCATTGTTATCATGTTGTGATCTTTCACTCTGCATCCCTCCCAAAATGAAGCATGGGATCAAACCCATGTAACTGCAGGCTCTCTGTGGTAAGGTCAGTGGACTTCATGTGCACCCTGGTCTGCCCTAACCCCTTCATCACCCTGTAATGTGTATTATGTAATACAAAAATTGGTGCATTTTTACTTTAAATTGTGGCATTGCTTACAACACCTAATTAAGAATCAACTCTTTTGATCTTCTGAAAAAATTATAAATGATGAATACAATAATTAGATATAATCAGATATAGATAAGGTTTTCTATTGATAAGCAACAACAATATTAATTAGTATAGTTTTAAAGCAATCAATTTTCTCATGTTGAACTATATAATTTTTTTGCACATCATCATAACTAGAAATTTAGGAAAAAGTTATGTTCATTGTTTTCACCACGAAATTCATTTGTTTGTATTTCTGTTCCCAAATATATTTAAATGGATCTTACCTAGAGTTTTAGAGCGGAGAAATGATTATAATATTGTGAACACACGTGATGATGAAATTTCATTCGTCCTTGCTTTGAAACATAGTTTTCAAGGCACCAAGGCGAGGCTAGGCGACAGGGGGGCGCCTAGTCGCCTAGGCGATGGATTTTTTTTTTTAGTAAAAACATGTATCCAGGGTAGTTCCCTAGGTTCCATAATCATATTTACTAATATCCATAATTTTCATAAGAAAAGTATAAACTTCATATTGAAGTATAGAAAATCAACATATTCATGAGAAGAAAAAGAAGAAAGAAAAGAAAATTCAAAAAATATAGGGGCTGAACCCCTATTTCTGTTATAGGAAAAGAAGAAAAGAAAAGGTGGAAGAAGAAGAAGAAGAAGAAAAAATTTGTATATAAAAACACAAAATTAGTAAAGAAAAAGAAGAAAANGGTTCAATACAGCATTTAGCAATGTTTGTGTTGATTAAACCCTAACAAATAAGAAAATAACAAAAAGAAATTAGTATATAAACACACAAAATGAATATTTTAGTTTAAAAATGTCTATTTTATAATTATAACCTCAAAAAATTAAGAATATAAAAGTTTGTTATAACATGCTATAGAAAACTGCTTGGCAATTAGGCGAAGCGAGACTCCAAGGGTGCCTTGTCGCCTTGACAATTATGCTTTGAAAGCAATACATGGTTGGGTTTCCTCAGAAAATAAAAAGAAAAAGTAAAAAACAAAAGAAGGAAACTTAAAATCCTTATTATTGTTTTTCTTGGTAACTTTAATTTGACCATACTGGTACCATTACATCAAGAAGCAATTATAGCCCCAATTTGCTTCATGCTATTACCAACATCTCCTGGCCATTCCTTTCTCTCTTAAAGGCAGTGTTCATGAGACCTGGCCTGAGGTATCTCAGTTTCAATGAAAACCTAGTATGCCAAGATCATCATATATCAGTCTAGACTCTAGACCATTCATTACAGGTAGCCCCTTAGATCACTCATTTATCACCTTTGGGAAAGGTATTATTAACCTTCTGAGCTGAAAACAACATGGTTAAATAAAGTGCAAAAGAAAAGGCCTTAAAATTGGCTGGTCAGTTGCTGGCTCTTGGGCTTTAGGACATCTAGATATCACCTACCAAATGAGTAGTCTAGATTGATGTGTTCATGGCACAAATATGAAATAGATGGTCTACAGTCATTTTTCTTCTCGTGTTTACAGCGTGAGATGTAACAAAAACCAACATTCTTGTGACATAGTATCTAATTCTTAAGTTCCACTTGGCACTTGGCAGGCCCTGAACAATCTTGGCAGTGTGTATGTAGACTGTGGAAAGCTGGATTTGGCAGCTGATTGCTATATCAATGCACTTAAGATTCGGCATACCCGAGCACACCAAGGCCTTGCCAGGGTCCATTACCTTAGGAATGACCGGAATGCTGCATATGAGGAAATGACAAAACTGATTGAGAAGGCTCAAAACAATGCATCGGCATATGAGAAGAGGTCTGAATACTGCGACCGTGAACTCACAAAGGCAGATCTGGAGATGGTCACTCGATTAGATCCACTCCGAGTCTATCCTTATAGATATCGAGCTGCAGGTAGGATTTCCTCCAGTGCACACTTCCCTTTCGTGTTACAGATCTACAAATGTGTTTTACAGGGTGTATTAAATTGTCTTTGTTTTCAAGACTTCCCTTCTAAAAAGGTCATTGTCCTATGCTGCTCCCAGCTAAAAAGGGGTATTGGGAGAGGTAGATAGGATGGTCCTGACCTTTGACATTTTCTTTTTAATTTTTTTGGCACACAGTGGCCACTCTCAGACTCAAACCACCACTTGCTAACCTGAGATTTTACCATTACACCAAGTAATGGCCCTAAGACTTACCTTTTATAGACTGCAATTTAAACAACTCTGTTGTAAGTCAAGAGGGTAGTAAGATTGTGCATGCAATGTGTATGGTTACCAATACATGCTATATGTAGTTAAATATATAAACTCAACTAAGCACATGGATGGGGAGTTAACAAAAACCAGCATATGGAAAAGTAATAGTATATACTTTCATTTGCTTGTTGAAAAACTATGCTCTTCAATCATTTACTCATGGCAATAGTTGGTGCTAATCCAGATTTCAGTTTTTCCTCTTTTTTGGTGGTGGTTCCAAAAAACACTTCCAAATATCTATTAGTTTATTACGGAAAGCAAACGACGATATATACTTTTGAAATAGGTTTTAGACACCATTAATATTTTAAGTCTTTAACTAGTTTAGAAAAATGTAAGAATTAAAAGAATCCTGCAAATATTTGTGGAGTTTCACACCTTGGCATATCTGAGTAAACTTCACAAGCCTTAAAAATGCCTGTTGGAATAACTGTCATCAAGGACAGTTGTATGGCTTTCAGCCGCCCACTTGTGTGCTTCACTGACCAGGCTGATAGAATTTGTTTTTTGTGTTGTATGGTCGGAGCAGTGCTGATGGACAACCACAAGGAAAAAGAGGCAATCGCAGAACTATCGAGGGCAATCGCATTCAAGGCCGACCTTCACCTTCTACACCTGCGGGCGGCATTCCACGAGCACATCGGAGACGTGTCCGGTGCCCTGCGTGACTGCCGAGCTTCTCTCTCTTTGGACCCCAACCATCAAGAAATGCTGGAGCTCCACAGCCGTGTAAACAGCCAAGAACCCTGATTATCATATAGTGAAAAGCAATTGTAAACTACTTAGATTATAGATTAGATATAGCCTGTAATCAGGATATCCATTAATTTAATTGTCTAAATATCCAAACTTTGCCCTTTCACGAAATTTTTATAACGTGAAAGGAGAAATTTGTTAAAATTTGTGACAGATCCGTTGATTCCGAAGCTGGGTCATCTTCTGAACTTGTCCTATTCTCTGCAACAGATGTGACCTGTGGGTGTGGGCCCAAGTCCACTCAACTGAAGTTTCTTACTTTTATCAAGGATGATTGTTATGTTGTGTTTAGGTTTCTTTTGTGTTTGATGTTACGTGTTTTAAGTTGTAGGTTGTTTGAAGGTGGCATTTGGGAAGTCTTTCTGCATCGTCTGGGTTTTGACATGTTTAGAAGATAAAAAATCGTCTTTTTTTATTTGGTAATTAAAGCGCGGAAAGGCACTGAAAATGTTGGGAAGCTTCAAACGAAGTTTTTTAGTCTTTTTGTGTAGCGTGTTTTTTAAAGATAATATCTCAAAAGTTTAATATGTTTTGGTTATTTGGATTATTGGAAGATTTTTCTACAAAGATTGCCAAATGACACCTTCATTGTTATTAGTCTTTTGTGGCTTTGCGATCTCCATTTGTAGAGGCCTTGTTTGATGACATTCCAAATGCTTAATTTATTTAGTTTTTTTTTCTTAGTTGTGATGTCTAGTTAGCTTTTGTTTGGATTTGCTCCTCACAGCACATCTGAACCATACATCCCGAACATCTCCCGTATTTGCAACTTGTTATTCATGGGGAGATGTTTCCAATTCATGGTAAGATGTGCTATGAGGTTAGTGTGAACACTATGAGAAGAAAATCTCGTTTCCCATCATTGTTGGTGTGAGTTGCATTTTGGTGTTAAAAAAAAAGAAAACAAAAAACTGGTATAATAAAATTGGTAACCAATTAGGTGGCATTAATCAAAATTCATGGAAGGGGGGGGGTGATTGATCAAAAGCCTTGAATATCTTTATTTTGTTGGATTTGAATATCTTTATTTGGTTACCACTTTTATGATGTTGATTCATTAGTTGTAAGTTTTTCCAATGTCATGTCTTTTTGGCATTATAATCGAACCTATTATTTATGTTTTTTTTTTGTAAAAAGACATGTATTCCCTCCTTTTGTTTAAAATATATGACAAAATTCTTATGTTTTTTTTCCTCTTAATAATTAAATTGGGTAGGATCAGATTTAGATATTTGATATCCTTAGCGAATTTGATTTCAAATTACTCTTTATAAGATCAGTCGGATCATCGGATTGGATAGCAAATGACTCACCCTGCTAATTGGACTGTCTGAACCGGGATAGACCACACAAAATTAGAGATTCTAGGGTTGCAAATGGATCAATTCGAATCGGATGTAGGTATATCCATATTTGATTGGTTTATATTCAAATTATTATTGGATCACATCCATCAAATATCTAGTGGATTTAAATTGAATTCGGATTATTTTAATATATATATATATAAACACATATTTAATATTTCGGTAAAATATAAAAACCTCCCTTAAAGTTTCTGACAATCATAAAAACCTCCTCTTTATTTTATTTTAACAAATATCTCCCTTGAACTTTTGAAAAAATCAACAAAAACTTACCTTTTGTCACTGATCGAAACTGAAATCGTCAAAACGTTATTCAAAATATAATAAAATGTCAAAAATGCCCTATTCGATAAACAACACTTTACAAGTCTTTTTTCAGAGAAAAAGACAACATTGTGGCGCCATTGCTCAGAATTTTCCGTTTTCCGGCAACTGTTCTTCATGGCAACTATTCTTCATTGACGTGTGCGTGCCACCGCAACTTCTACCGGAATGTCACCGTCCTGGGCAGTGGAGGTGGAAGGGGCGAAAGCAACCCCAACCAAAACCACATCAATAACAAGGTTCAGGATATGGTGGTGGTGGAGATGATGGACTACACGTATACCCAGCCAAAGGCGATGGTGGAGTCGCAGGAGGATTAGAGCGAGAAGAAGAGTGTATCAGGACCATGTTCACTGCATTTGTAGCTGTCTGTGTACTTGTTATTAGTTCTATGGTGGCTGAAGCTGGGGAGGTTTCAGAGAAATATATATTGAACCACTATTATTCTTGAACCAATCATTAAATTAATTCGTCTCAAACTATTTTATTCTAACCAAGATTTTATTTTTTTGCAGCAAATACTCAACTATTTCACATACACACTTGTAAGGACCTTTGCCGGTGGAGAACACTCGTAAAATCGTGAAAGTATTGTTGATCGAATGAAGGTATTTTTGACATTTCAATATATTTTGAATGATGATAAATCAGAGGTAATTTCGTAATTTTTTATGTTTTTCGTTTGGGTCACTGATGGGGGAGGTTTTTGTCAGTTTTTTTAAAACTTCAGGAGGTACTTGCTAAAACGAAACTAAAGGAGACATTTTTATGATTGTCAGAAACTTTCCTTTTTATATTTTACCATTAATATTTTAATCGAATCAAATCAGATTATGTCAGATCGGATAGGTATATATCCATATTTAGTCTAATTATAAATGGATTAAGAGAATCAATACCATTGCGGCCCTAAGAGATTCCTATTAATAGGTTTCACTTTTTTTATACATTCCAAATGTATGAGGCTTGCAGAAGTCGAGAAGGTGCACTTCAAATCATGATGGATAATTCTTGCAATGCTAGTCTATGCATTCTATCATCCGAGATTCTAGATGGCACCATTTTAGCCTTTCTTGCGGCCCTAAGAGATTCTTGAGCTTTCTTCACGGAGAACTTTCAATCCCTCTCATTTTAGTCTTTCTTGTTCATTCATGAAGTCATGTCATCAACGTCTTCACCCTCTCTCACGAAGCCACGTCATCATGCCTGACCCACTACTTTACATTCCCCGACTCCAAATCATAAAGGAGACGTGATAGGGTAGGAAAACAAGCCAATATGCCTCTTAGTTTTCTACCCTTCTTCTAATTAATCAGCTCACAAATCTTCATTAGGCCCTGTGGCAAATCAATAATGGAAAATATCAATTAAGGCTTCGTGATTTAATAGAGTTAGAATCAACCACGATTCTAAATCGTGATTTTCATTCAACCCAAAATCGGACTCCTAACACATTTCACAGTCTTTCTCTTCTAAGTGAAACACCAACATTTTCTCTTTTCTGCAGTTCAGCCAACTATTCAATCAAGAGAACCCATCCTGCATGTAAGGCAAGACTTGTCTCTTCGTTTTTTTCCTTCTAAGCCACGAAGCTCCGCCCCATTGTGTTTCTAACCTATAGTCTTCTCCAATTGCGGTTCAACCATAATTGGATTAAAAGGTGTACCAGTGGCATTACAAAGTCCAGCCCATTGTGCTCTACAAGTAAGCAAAACTTATTGCGAAAACAGGGGAGTCGTCTTTCTTCCTCTAGGCAGCAAAACAGGGGCTCCGTCCCACCGTGTTTCTAAACCACCATCTTCTCCTCTTGCAGTTTAATCATCTTTTGATTCTCATGAAGTTCAGTTGGAAACCACTGCCAAAATACCTCTACCAGTTAAAACCTCCCCCACAGGTGAGTCACTTTGTCAATCATTCAGTTGATTTAGGTGATCACAGACTCACAGTAGCAGTGGAAGAAGGGTTATGTTCATTGCACCGGTTTTGGCGTTTTGCTACTACAGAGGTATGCTATTACATTCAGCATACCTATTTTTTTTAGGACAAAATAGGTATTTACCGTGTTATTGTGTTCTTCAATAATTTTTAAAATAATTTTTGTCTAATTACTTTAGTCCCAAACAAACTTCTAAAGCTAGGTTTGTTTACCATAATTTTAGTAAATTATTTAATTAAAAAATATTAATTTATTTAATTACGAATTTTACTATGTTGAAAGCAGGGATGGATTTGATTCGAGCCGAGCCGAATACTTGGCTATTTGAGCTCAGCTCACGGGAATAGTATCAGGCTCGAGCTCGAGCTCAAGCTCGACTCGATGCATAGTTTGCAAGTTTGAACTCAACTATAAGCCAAGTTTTTTTTGAAAAATAAAAATTATATGTATAAAATAATTTTTTTTTATTTTTTAGACAAAAAATTAAGAATTATAAAATTTATTTACTATTATACATAAAAAATAAACAAAAATTATATTAATAAAAATATTATTATATATATATATAATTATTTATTATATATATTTATGTATGTATATTTATTATGTATGTATGTATATATAATAAAAATTATTTATTTAATACTAGGCTTGCGAGCCTCACAAGCCGAGCTTCACTGAGCTCGAATTCGGCTCGAAGATCGATTTAAACCGAGCTAAGTCGAGCTTTTCACAAGCCAAGCTCGAATAGCTCATGAAAGGCTCGGCTCATGGCCACCCCTAGTTGAAAGTAATTATGTTTTTTATTCACTAATATTTTCAGTAGTTTTAAACTTTTAATAAATTTTAAAATAAATACCATATTTATTAATAGAGAATGTTGAATATATTTTTTTGAAATTTTCTAAAATTACAAAAATTCTAAAAATCTCTAAAAATTACTGAAATTTAAAATAATTACTTAAAATTTATTTTGAAATTATTTTAAAATAATTACAAAATATTAAAATAAATACTGAAAATAATTATTTTAAAATAATTACTGAAATTTAATATTATTATTTTGAAATCATTATAGAATAATTACAGAAAATTTAAAATAAATACCATATTTATTCGTTATGGTATTTATTTAATTAATAGTAATTAATTAATGGTATTTACTTAATTAATTAACAATCTTCTCTTTGGACCCAAGTAATTAGATGTATAATATATATACCATGATTTTAGGAATCCAACCCAATATAATAGGAAACCAATCCCTATATAGTAGGAAATCTTCCCACCTTTCAAACTCTCTCTATCCGAATATAGTAGGAAGTCTTTCCACATTTGAAACTCTACAGTCTATTCTCTCTATTTATCTTCTACTCGATACAATAAGAAATCTTTCTACAATTGAGTTACAACTTTATCTAATGTTCAGTTACAATAATCTTGTTTCGTTCCCATAACGTCTTTTCACTCTCTTGTACTCTTTCATTCTCTTTATCTTTCCTGCTCTCTTTCAACAGTTGATTGACAGAAGGTGGCCGGGTAAATCCAATGGAGGGAAGACGTGCCATAGCTGATGCTACATTTGCATTTTGTCCGTCATCTTATTCTTATGTTCTTTGGAGCACAAGTTAGGATATATTTCATTTTAATTTTTTAAAAGGTTTTCTGAAAAAGTTTTACAAAAGATTTGGGAGTTCTTGGGGTTAATTTTTCTTAGTGCCATTAGAAGGTCAGTATTTTTATTTATTTTTTTATTTTTTTTGTTCATCATCTTCTGTTTTTTTAGGTACCATGATAGGATCAAAGAGAGGTTAGTTAAACTAAATTAACTTGAGTACCTTAATTAATTTACTTCACTAGCTTAATTTAAATTAGTTAAAACTAATTAATTAGTAGTTAGTAGGGCTGTTCATGGGTCGGGTTGGGTCGGTTTACTGTGGTTTTTCCAACTGACCCGACTTGGTCGGGTTACCTGACATAAAAACCGAAACCGACCCAGTGTTAAACAAAACCGACCTGGTCGGTTTGGGTCGGTTTCGGTTCTAAGTTCATCCCTGTGATAAAATCTTGCTAATTTTAAAAACGATCATAAATTGAACATCATTTCAGCCATCTCCTATGATAAAATTTAAATGAAAAGTTAATCACAAAAGTTGTTCATTAATCACTATTCACTAATCCAAAGTTTCTTGCAACCACTCAAAAACTAAGTGGCCTAATGGGCTTTGGAACTTCATGTTTGAACTAGGAACTAAGTCGGTTCAGTTCGGGTCGGTTTCGATTTTCACACAAGAAAACCGAAACCGACCCGAATCATCGGTTTAAGAATTTGCACAACCCGAAATCGACCCGTGCTGATGAAAACCCGGTCGACTCGGGTTGGGTCGGTTCGGGTTGGTCGGTTTGGTCGGGTTGGGCCTTCTTATGAACAGCCCTAGTAGTTAGTTAACTTTGTGTACGCTTAACCAGAGTTATTTAATAATTTATTTTCATTGGTTAAAGCAATAATTTATTAATTAAGTTTCTTCCATATAAAATTATATATAAAAATGATACGAATTAATAAAAATATTTTAATAATTTTTATTAATACTAGATTTTTTTATTTAAAAAGAAAGTAAATACAAATTAATACATGTTTAATTTTAGTTTCAAAATTAAATCTTATAATTTGATAATGATACTACATTTTTTATAAAATTAAAAAAGTAATATAAATTTAAAATCCTTTAATCCATTTAAAATAATAAAAACTAGTACTAAATAAAAATTTAGTAAAAGTTAAAACAATGTAATAAAAAATAAAAACTAATACAATTAAGAATGTCATAATCCTCTTTTTTGGGGTACAACTTGGGTGGGTTGAGTCAAATTAAGGGTCAACCCAATCCTAAGTCTCAAACCTCGAGTTTAGGTTTGGCCCAACTTAAGGTTAAGCTCAAGTTTACCAACTTAAGCACAATTTCTACCCTACCCAATAGGTACCCACCCCCAATGGAGTGGGTTTTTGCTTGAAGGATGGGTTTTGGGATTCTATAACCCGTACATTACGAGTAGGGTATGGTACTAGGCTAAACCCGACCCTCTGATCCCCAACCCACATATTGTTGGAAAAGCATATAAACTTTTGTATACTAGGTGTTGAATTTAATAATATTTTGATTTTGATGTGAATGATAATTGATAGCTTGTCTTTTTTTTTTTTACATCTTAATCAAATATTTGAAAACTTTGTTGTTTATTTATGTTACTTTACTTATTTATTAGTTATATATAACAAGAAATAATAGGAAATTAGATGTGGGTTCTAAACCCTATCACCCCTAACCTTGAATGTGGGGTCGAGGAGGGTTTTACATTTTTATTTGTGGGGAGGGTTTGAATTCTTAAAATCCAACCCACTATGGGTTTTGTTGTGGGTACGGATTGGGATGTTTAGGGAGGCAAGTAGAGTCTAGAATTTACAAAACCCTTCTTGAACCTACTCAGCTACCATCCCAACTTGGCTAGGCTTGGACTTGGGCATATTTATCTTTGTAGCTCAATTTCCATGTAAAATAGATTGATAATATATAGATATGTATAACATAAAATGTTGGGCAGGCTTAGATTGCATCGGATCTGTACCCAAGGCCTCAACCTAAGCCTATCCAAGTTTAGTTAGGCCTAAGCTTTTTGGCCCAAGCCCAACCTATGCAAAAGTTTTGATTGAATAGGATTGGGGTTGGATTGGATCCACCCAACTTTCACCCTTAGCTCCTTTTGCTTCAAATTATTTTAACAAGATGTATGAATCCCCGCTAGTGTAAATGAAATCATATAAGGAATGTTGACATCACATCTCCACCCCACAATGCCCCACAACACATCCTCGTCCTGTATTGAGAACATCTCCCGATGATAGTACTAGTCCCGATGATGTCATAATCGAGAGATGTTCCCAATACAAGGTGGGGATGTGCTGTGGGGCATTGTGGGGCGGAGATGTGAACTCGGGAATGTTTGATTCTCTGGCCATTTTTTGCACATCTTTGCAATCCCGTACTCATATTATACCGGCAACACCCGTAAAAATCTGATGTAGGCATTTTCTCGGAAAACCCCATCGAATAAATGCCAATGGAAGCAAATAAAAAAAAATATATATGGATAAGGAGCTAGAAATATATAACATCGGAAAGACATTGTACCAGAATGGAAAGCTTTGATCAAAGTTCGTCTGTGAAGTTTACACTCAGTTTGGAAGAGTACAAATACAAATATGTACACTATAAATACATACAAAATATAAGGTTTTGCACTCTATATATTTGTATTTATACTCCTTCCAAACTGGGCCTTAATAAATTCAGAAAAGTACGAATAGGCCCAATGCAGACTTTTGATTTTCACCGCAAAGTATAAACATTCAAAAACTCAAAAACCTACACTTTATACACCCATACCCGCCCCTAAATTGACATCAATTCCAAATTGACACCTATCCAAATGTACTTTCAACCTAAAAATTGTGATCCATTCTCCTTGATTAACACTTTTATGGTATCGGTTGATTGGCCATAAATTTTTGGGAAAAGTACGGAGACACGATGCAAAATTCTGAATTCCAACCCCCCTACAACTAGCCCTGTCCCCCCAATAAACCACATCCTGCCCGTGAATTTGGCATCAATTCACGGTCAGGATGCATTCCCCTCTACTTCGGGCGTAGTAAATTCTGAACTGGGCTGATTTGTACTTCTCCCTAAATTTTTTTCGGACATAATTTCTTTTCGGTATCATAATCGAACCTGAACCAAACAAAATCATAGATGTAGACAAACATGATATTTGACATGCTGCTGTAACACATACACGCCACAAATCAGCAGCAAACAATCTCACCGTCCACGTGGTTGAATAAGCTAGCATTGAATATTCGAGATCCGATTCTTCAATTCTTATCTGGCTTTGCATAAACCCTCCCTGGTTGGTACTTTCTGCTCTGGATCGACCACTGACCAGTGACCACACCCAGCCCCAAGTTCAGTGTTCCGAGACTTCAGTCGACCCGACACTAGTCGAAAAGACGATGGCAATCGAGGTGAGTGCCGTTCTTATATTTCGAACTCGTATTGATTCCAATACACCATCTCTCGTCTTTACAAATTTGTGTATTATTAAGAATTCGGGAACGAAATCAACGTGAGAATCCAGATTGTGATTGATCATTGATGATTTCTTTAGGCATGGTACATGGAGGAGAACGACGAGGATCAAAGACTCCCTCATCATCGAAACCCAAAAGAGTTGGTCTCCTTAAGCAAGCTTGCAGGTATAGTTTTGTTCTTTCTTTCTAGGGTCTCCTTCATCTGAATATATGAATGATTCTCTGTTTGATGGATGTTTTTCCCCCCTCTAGGCTCTCTCTAGCTCTAATTTTTCTTTGGAACGATTGCAGAGGTGGGAGTGTTATACTGGCATTTGAACCCAAAAGATTACGAGAACGATGAGGAATTGAAGAAGATTAGAAAAAGCAGGGGTTATAACTACATGGACCTTCTGGATTTATGCCCAGAGAAAATGCCCAACTACGAGGAGAAGCTGAAGAACTTCTACACAGAGCACATCCACGCCGACGAGGAGATACGTTACTGTTTGGAAGGCAGTGGGTACTTCGATGTGAGGGACAAGGACGACCGTTGGATTCGCATCTGGATCAAGGAGGGTGATATGATCGTTTTGCCTGCTGGCATCTACCATCGCTTCACCCTTGACACCTGTAACTACGTTAAGGTAGGTTTAAACTACTAGAACAAAATTTATTACAACCATTGGTTGGTTCAGTTTTATTAATCAGATGGGATGGGTTTGCACTTTTTGCACAGTTGATGAGGTTGTTCGTGGGAGAACCAGTGTGGACGGCGTACAACCGACCACAGGAGGATCATCCGGCTAGGAAGGAGTATATCAAGAGCCTGACGGAGAAGGTGGATATGGCAGTAGAGGCCCACTAGCATATCTACTGGGCCTACTTTGTTTAATCTCTGGACTGAAGACTCTGATACTACCAGTATTTCATCAGTAAATGTAATTCTACTGCTATGTTACGTTCCTCAATACAACTAAATCATAAATGTATCCCTGGACCCGGATTCCCAATTAAGTCCCCAGCATGGCTAATATGATTCTAAAAGAAGTAATGTGTTGTAGGTTGTTATTAGACAATCGATCTATCTATCTAATTCTATTATTATGTGATTATTATCCAACTCCTACTGTCATGAAATAGAGGCATCTCTTTAGCTTGTAAATGATTTTGAGAGTAACTTTGGTTTCTACATCCATGGGGTTTGCAATTCTCAGTTTGGCTATATGGATCAAAGGGGAAAAGGTCTTGTTTGTTTAGAACACCCCATAACTTATGTGTTTAGTTTTGTGGTTGTTTATAGATGAGTGTTTTAAGTTTGGTTGGGCGTTTCAAGTAACACCCCATAAAGTCATTTGTCACCTCAGTTTACAATATATATATAAATATATATATATATATATATATATATATA
>NW_010729089.1:8300136-8356031 GCF_000365185.1 Nelumbo nucifera
CTCCTTTGCATTTTTATTCTTCTTAATATAAAAGATTTTTATTAAAAATAATAAAAAAAAAATTGAGATCCCCCTCCCTTTTCTTCCTCTTGACCCCCTCCTCTTAAGGAAGCTTATGCCTCTTACGTTCTGAACTACGCCTCACTCCTCTAGGTAGTGGAACGCCTCTTCATTTTAAAACATTGGTCCAGATAATATCACTCATATGACAAAGAATTTCCAAAATAATACTAGAATGCTACTGAATAAATGTAGAAAGAAAAGTAAAAGGAGAGATTGGATTTCTTGCACTCAAATGGGCGTGTGCAGGGGTGCACTTCCAATCAAAACTGAACACATGTTTACTTAAGCACCCCATGCACATGTGCAGAGAAAATTAAAGGGTAATTTTTTCCGCTAGTTTTTTCATAAAATAATTTTTGAAACAAACAAAAAGAAAAAATGAAAAATAGGCAAGCCAAAACCCAGTTCAAACGGAGGTATCTCAACCAAAGAGACTGGAAAGACGCCATTAACGATTGCAGGAAACTCTTGCTTTTGCAAGAAATTATTTTGTTTCTTCACCATTTCTTCTTGTTTGGACGACCCTCTCGTTCTTGTTTTCCCCTCCCCTCTCTCACACTCCTCGCCTCTAGCTCTCAAACCCTACAAGATGACAGAATTTTTGGAACCTTCGTTTCGTGTACAACCTCATTCTACCTTAATGAATCTTTCCTAGACAAATCCCAATCTGAGACCGGCAAAAATCTACTTTGGGTCATTAAGCTAGACAAAAATTCCATTTCAAGGGTTCCAGAACTGATCACTGGAATTGGTTGCTTCCAGATAAAAAATCTTAAAATATCGGCAGAATTTTCAAGCTCTACTTATATATTTTAAAAAATAATTTATTGCAAACGGTTTACTCCCCTTCTCAAAGCTTAAAAAAGAAAGAGTTTCCTGCAATCGTTAGTGGCATTTGTAGGGTTTTTCTTCATTTTTTTTAGTTTCAAAAATTGTATGCTAAATCGTACCATTTAGTTTGCTATACATGCGACTGGGGTCCCTACATGTGAACTATGATGTGTTTGATTTTGATTGGAAGAACAGCCCTGCACGCACCTATCCGAGTCCGACAAATCCGGTCTCGTAAAAGGAACCTAACCCCCCTCTTTTCATCTCTCTCAATCAACATGCATAAAACAGCTCAATAGTATGTAGTTTTGTTTAGGAGGATGAGGCCAAATGTGGACTTTTTGTAAATACATGTGCACCCTCTCAGGTACATCTTTTGCTACTAATACTACAACTTTTCAGTTATCTTTTCTTTTTTCTAAAAGAAATAGACATTAGGTTCTAGTCTTGTCCAAGGTTAAGTATAATGTAGAAGGCCTCCATGGACAAAAGAGAGCATTTGCAGATAGGTGGTGTTGGATGGGTGATAGATGCCATGAATGGTCCTAGGTGTAAAGGTAAAGGAATGAAAGGGATAGGACTATGAGGAAGGTTCAAAATACCGATACGCCAGTAGGGGTGTATCGGGTGAATCGATACTCATTTTTATTGCTTTGTTTTTTTTTTTTTTGCAACCAGTTCAGGGGGATTGGTTTAGGGCTCTTCCACCCCCTGAACCGGTCAGACCTCTGATACACCCACAATAGGGGCGTATCGGAGGGGTTTCAGAATGATACATATCAGCCGATACGGGTCGATACTTTGAACCTTGACTATGAGTGGTTATGGAGTAAGTCAGTTACTGGGGGATCTGAGAGAATCTAGTAACTGGGTGGGATTGGGATATTGTATGCAGAAGAAAACCACTTGATTCTGAATGAGGTTGGAAATAAATGCTATCTTCTAATGACCAATTGGCCAGTGAGGGAGAAATAGAATTTAAGGCTGCAAATGGATATTAGGCAGATACGAATTTGATTTGTTTACATCTGAATTCATATCTGATAATATCCATCAGATATCTAGCAGATTCGAACCTGAGCCTGGACTGACTGAACCTGAAACTTTACACGGCTCAGCTTGGACCCCCTAAGTTTTTCCATTTTTCAGGCTGGGCGTAGGCCTAGCCTTTGGGTAACCCGGAGCCCAGACTGATCCTACCCTGTTCCTGACCCAACCTGAATCCGGCCTGATTATACATGCATATAAAATATACAATAGTTCCTATCTAATGGTTTAAGTTACTGATATGAATAAGGTTTAACTTAAAGTTATTTTTTTATCCTTTGTGCCCAATAAGCCCGTCTGAGCCTGAGCCCAGCCAAGTGTCAAATTTTAGTTAGGCTGGGATTGGTTGGGTAGATCAGGCTTGACCCCAGCCCCCAAGTTTGATCCAGACTTGGACATAGGACTGGGCCTGGTTTGACCTTAAATTGGGCCCGTTCTATCCATGTTGCACCCCCTATGTAGCAAGACTCATTCAAAATTCCTTTTGATGTGCGAACACTGGGTCTGGGTGGCAAAAGGATTTTACAATGTTAATGTTTCTGAGTATTGATTTTTATCACCAACTCCAACTGTCCAAATAATTTTGCAAAAAAAAAAACTGCCCAAATAATTAATGTATGTTTGTGCCTGTATGGAACTTGCGAAACTCATCCTTGAGAAAGCTATCGATGTTCTTACGTTACACGATGTATTCTTTGTAGGCAATGCGACTCTTTGTAGGGGATCCGGTCTGGACTCCGTACAATCGCCCTCATGATGATCTTCCTGCAAGGTAATGTTTCTGGAGAGTTCTACTTCTACCTGCCATTTTGTTGCCGATATGAATGTCTAACTCATCCGTTTCTGGCTTAAAATCTTATGCTTTCAGGAAGGAGTATCTTGAAGCTTTCGTGAACAAGGAGCTCGGCAACCGTGCTGTTGATGCTGCTGCCTGAAATCTGATTGTCCTTCCTACACTTTTATAATAATTAACATAATAAAAATATGATGAGTATATAGGATGTGGCTTGCTGTGCTCATGAGTTAATACCAACAGTACTTATTGTTTATATACAATATCGTGCGTGTATAATCGTACAGCCTTGCTCCGATACTCCAATACTGGTCTATTTCAGTCGACAATTTGTAGGATTTGGTTAAAAAAAGGTAGCTTGATGTATGTTATCTTTTATGCTGAATACATAATTGGAGAATGGAGATGGATCTTTTAGCTTCAAATGTCAGTATATCGCAGTGTGAAATTCAATCAAATAGAGATGAATAAGCTACAAAAATAAGGTATAAATTTGTTAGGTTGATTGACCACAGATCTTGTAGGTGCAGCTTCACCGATGTCTAAAGGTTCACGAGCTGAGGGTTCTAGACCTGTCCAAGTTTGATCCACGTAGGCATCAGAAAAGATGATAAAAGCAGCATTCTTGATTCTTTAAACTTTAAACTACTTGCATTTGAGTCATTGTAAGTTGAGTCCTTATTTATTTATTTATTTATTTCATGGGCTTATTCTCCCTCCAAAACTTCTGTTTTCATTACGCAAGTATAGGGTAAGTTTAGAAAATCTTGAAGGATGATTATTCCTAGGGGTGTTCATTATAAGGTTTAAACTGTAAAACCGAACCGAATCAAACTGAATTTGCAGTTTAGTTCGGTTTACACCTAACAGTTTGGTTCGGTTTGGTAGTTTTTTAAATTATGGTTTATGGTTTTGGTTTGATTTATTAGATTTCATAAACCGAACTAAACCGTAAACTGAAATTTTATATATGCATATTATGTAAATGTATAAATATAATATGAATATACAATGTATAAATATTATATATAATATATAATATCTAAATTGAATGCATAAAATTATAAATATATAATAAACTATTTTATAATAAAATAAAAGTTTTAAGTTTTAATTTTTAAGGAAGCTATTTGGGCTTTCTAATTGGACTAAGCCCAATAGAATCATAGAATGGTTCAAGTCCCCAAATCTTATTAGAAACCGCACCAAACCGTAATAAAATGGTATGGTCTGATTTGATTTCCATACCAAAACAGTTTGGTTAGGTTTAGAAACATCTCAAACCATAATTTACTGGTTGGGTCTAAGATCTTCTCCAAACCGGACTGTGAACACCCCTAATTATCCCAACCCTACGGCGAAATATAGCTAGTTTCAAAAACAAAAAGTATGTTGGCTTTAAGGCGGTGTTCGGAACTATGTATATCTCGTGGATGGGACCGTTTTGGGTCGTAGGTTCCTCGAGGGAGCTCAGGACTCTTTAGTTTGGAGCTCGGGTCGTAGGTTCCTTGAGGGAGCTCGGGACTTTTTAGTTCGGAGCTCGGGTTTGTGGGTCTGCTGTCGTGCCGAGCTGGCGCTTCTACCATGTCACTCTCGGTTGCTTCCACGTGTCACGTGGTCAAGGGGTCGGGTCAAATCTTCCTCCATCAATTGCCCCCCACTCCCTATGCTTGGGATCCTGGCCCGGCGTGGGGAGTTCACGAAATGACAGGTGGATTTGCCTCGAGACACTTTGGCCTTGATCAGGAACTTTTCTGGTCCGGTCTACTTGTATTCTCAGCTCAACTGGGGTTGGGTTGGCTCGACCAGGGGTCAGTCCCGGACTGCGCGTGGCTCACGCGCGCAAACGATTTTCAAATTTTCAATTTTTTTAATGTGCGTGCCAAACAGTTTTGAATTTTCGAACATGCGCGCCAAAGCGTCTTTTCTTTGGGGAGTGCACAGCTGACTTTGCGGGGAGCTGTTGGATGGTTTCGATCTTGGCCATTGATGCGCGGGTACAGTGGCTTTAAATAGTGGGGGGACCCCCAGTCACTTTCCTCTGTTATCCTTCAGCGTTTGTCCCTTGAGCTCGCGTCCAAGCCTGCCAGCTCGCGTCACTCATTCGTAGCTCGGTAGCTTTTCCTAGTGATTCCTCAGCCTTCTTTGTTTTCGATGTCTAGTTTTAGTAGCACGGATAGTCCTCTAGGGGGGTCAGACGCCGGTTCTACGAATCGAGCTGCTGCCCCCGACAGCCATAGTGAGTCCGAGGCGGGGCCCGAGGTAGAGCTCGAGGAAGAGCTCGAGTTTGAGCCCGTAGGCCGAGTCGCCTCGGGTAGTTTGGCATCCACCTCTCGTCGAGGTCGGGTGCCAGATAAGTTCGGACCCTCTACTATGACGTCTGAAAGCCTTTGGTCCCTTTTCGTCCAGTACAACCTGCCTAGGGAGTATACTTACTTTTTACCCTCGGGCAACTTTCCTTGGGAGCACGGTCCGGATGAGATCGTGATATTCTGGGAGCAGCTTGTTGTCAGGCTGCGCCTTCCTTCCATCCCCTAATCGTCGAGGTCATGAACCACTTCGGCATCACTGTAGGTCAGCTTCACCCGAACTCTATCCGCAACCTTGTCGAGACTATCTCCCTTTGCTGCGAGCACTGTCTTCCTTTGGACTTAGAAATTTTTTCCGCTATTCTCATGCTTAAGAAACAAGCGGGTCCCCTGCCCGAGCGTAGGAAGGCGTACTATTTGTCACCTCATTCGAGCTTCAAGCTCCTACACGATCTCCCAAACAAGGTCCCAGCATGGAAGCGGGACTACTTCGTGGTTCAAAGTGCTACGGGGTGGCCGTTTCCTACTGAGTGGGGTTTGGCCGCTCCTGACCCCGGTGTTGTTTTAGATGAAGACACAGTGAAGGGCCTCCGGGACTGGGCCCGGCTTGGGCTAAAATGCGAAGCCTATCTGACGGAGGATAAACTCATTCAGGCCGGTCTGAGTTCGGGTAGGTCTCTTGCTCAGATAAAGATACTTTTGTTTCTGCTTTTATTCCCGTCTTCTGACGTCGAGCTCCTTTTTGCTGGTATTATGGAGGCAGACAAGACTCGAGGTGCGAACTTGTTTGCTGGCATGAAGCGGAAGAAGCGAGCTGCTAAGCGAGTTCGCGCCGATCCTTCCCGGGTGGCGGAGCTCGAGGTAACGAGGACGGAGCCTCCTGGGGAGCCCGAGGTGCCCCCTTCAGTTCAGGAGGCGGCAGGGGCTCCCTATGTTGACCTTGCCTATACCCGGGCCGCGCCTTCGGGCTCAGGGAGCCACAGTGGGATTGGGAGCATGCTGACGCCGGGATACGCTCTCCGAAAAAGCAAGGCCACCACTTTTCCTGAGGAGGTCGCGCAGTGGGCCGATCTTCCTACCAATGTCATAGGTGCTCGAGCTGCAACTCACGCCATGGTGGTAAGTCGGAGTGGTTTTATTTTTTTCCGAGCTGATTTGTCCTCGCTCTGGTAGGCGAACTCCTCTATCCACGCCTTGGCGCTCCAGTCGGAGAGACGCTTGAGACGAGCAGAAGTTGCCGAGGCGGCTTCTCGTGCTGCGCGGGCTGAGCTATCGAGGTCTCAGAGGGACAAAGAGGCCTTAGGAATGGTGGTGAGACATATGGCCGACTTGAAGTTGGACCTGGAGCACCAGGTCGAGTACCTTCAGGAAGACAATAGGGAGAAGACGCAGATCTTTTCTCAGGCCATTGAGGAGGCGAAGGCGAAAGCCATTGAGGATTATGTCGCCTCGCCACACTTTGACGACATGATGGTGGGCTTGTACAGACGGGGTTTCAAGTTGAGCCGATGGATGATAAGGAACACGTACCCCGACCTTGATATCAGCGCCATAACCACCTCGCGCATCACTAAGGAGATGGCTGCCGCAGCTGATGACGATGCAGATTCCAAAGACGAAGCGGGTCCTTCGGGTGTTGTCGAAGTCCCTTTTGATGGCGGGGAAGATTGACCTCTAGGCTTGTGAGCCCGTTTGTGTTTTTTGTGTTTTTTTGTTGTGTAAAGCAAACATTTATCAATGAAGTATTTTTTCTGTTCAAATGTGTTGTGCAATTATTCTCCATTTGCCGAAGTGACTATACCCGAGCTACTAGACTTGTGCCCCGAGGTGAGTTAACAGTAAGGTTGTGTGCCCGATCTGTTCTCCGCCTCGGGGTCCATACTTGTGCAGATTGCTTTCGTTGATGGGGTGCCGAGGTCATCTTTAGCTCGGTACTCTGCCCCTTTTGGTGCCGAGGTTTTTGCTAGCTCGGTAATGGCTCATGGCCTACTTAGTTTGATAACTTATAAGTAAAATTGTCTTAAGTTGACGATGTTCCACGCCCGGGGAATCTGCTTACCTTCCAGGGTCTCGAGCTCGTACGCTCCCTCGAGTACTCTGTTCACTCGGTAGGGTCCTTCCCAGTTCGGCCCGAGTTTGCCAACGCCGGACTCAGGTACCATGATTTTGTGGAGGACCAAGTCGCCGACGCGAAAGTCTCGTTTCTTAACTCTGGCGTTGTAGTACCGAGCTACCCTTTGCTGGTATGTTGCGGTTCTAATGTATGCGAGGTCCCTCGCCTCGTCAAGTAGGTCAAAGTTGGTACGTAGCTCGTCGTTATTAGTGTTGTCGTTGTATGCTTCCAAATGAAGTGAGGGGATCTCGATTTCGGCTGGGATGATTGCCTCCGTGCCGTAGGTGAGGTTGAAGGGAGTTTCTCCAGTGGCGGTCTTCTTTGTAGTTCGGTAGGCCCATAGGACACTGGGTAGCTCGTCCATCCATAGTCCTTTAGCTTGGTCTAGCCTGGCTTTTAGTCTGCGGAGGATAGCTTTGTTCGTGACTTCTGCCTAACCGTTTGCTTGTGGGTGCGCAACCGACGTGAAGTTTTGCCGGATCCCCATGCCTTGGCACCACTCTTGGAATTTGATGTCTTCGAACTGCTTACCGTTGTCGGAGATCGGCACCCGAGGTAGCCTGAAGCGGCACACTATGTTCTTCCAGAAGAAGTTTTGGACATTCTGAGTTGTGATGGTTACGAGAGTTTCAGCTTCAACCCACTTGGTGAAATAGTCTACTACCACTACTAGGAACTTCCTCCCTCCTGTTGCTGGCGGGAATGGCCCAAGTAGGTCGATACCCCATTGTGCGAAGGGCCATGGGCTGGTGAGGTACTTGAGGTCGGCAGTGGGCTAATGGTGAATATTGGTGTACTTTTGGCACTTCTCGCATTTCCTGATTAGCCCGACGGCGTCTGCTTTCATTGTTGGCCAATAGTACCCCTGTCGTAGTGCCTTCTGAGCGACGGCCCTGCCCCCCAAGTGTCCGCCACATAGGCCTTCATGAATGTCACGGAGTACGAGCTCGGCTTCGGGAGGTCGCAAGCAGCGCAAGTAAGGGAGCGTGTAGGATCTTCGGTACAGCCGTTCGTTTATCATGACGTACTTGGCTGCCTAACGCTCTACCCTCCTGGCGGCATTGCGTTCTTCGGGGAGGGCTCCATGTAGCAGGAAGCTCGTGAGTGGGTCAATCCAGCTCGGTTCTGTATGGGCGACAGGAGCGACCTCCTCTGCTCCCCGGAGAATTCTGGGCCGAGGTAACTCCTCTATGTACACAGTTCTCATGGTGTTGTCACTAGTGCTGGCTAACCAGGACAGGGCGTCGGCCTCAGTGTTCTCTGACCTCGAGATTTTCTTGATGAAGTGTGACTAGAAGCTAAGCAGTGCCTCTCTTACCTTTGCCAGGTAGGCGATCATAGCTGGCTCGCGGGCTTCATATTCCCCTGTAACTTGGTTGACCACGAGTTGGGAATCGCTGCAGATAACTGTGTTTTGCCTTTATTTCTTGCACCAGGGCWAGTCCGGCTATCAACGCCTTGTATTTTGCCTCATTGTTGGATGCCACGAATTCAAAGCGTAGTGCGTACTCCAGTTTTGTGCCACTCAGACCGCGGAGAACTACACTGGCTCTGCTGCCTTGCTAGTTTGAGGAGCCATCTACGTGAAGGATCCAGGGCTCTTCATCCCAGTTCGTGCTTGGCCTAACTAGGAGAGATACCGATCTGGGTGCGACATCATGGGGCTCGGACTCAGCCAGGCCAAGGCCATCGGAGCTGAACGTGCATTCTGCAACGAAATCCGCCAAGGCTTGAGCTTTGATAGCGGTTCGAGGCTTGTACTAGAGATCGTACTCACTGAGTTTGATGACCCACTTCGTCAACCATCCAAAGACCTCGGGTCTGAATAGTATTTGCCTCAAGGGTTTTTCGGTGAGGACAATGATGGTATGAGTTTGGAAATACGGGCGGAGTTTGTGGGTCGCGATGACCAGCGCATAGGCTAGTTTTTCTATCTCTAGATATCTTGTTTCTACTCTCTGCAATATTTTACTAACATAGTAGATGGGTCGTTGGACTCGATCTGCTTCCTTTATCAGTACCGAACTGACCACTTCGTTGCTTGCCGAGAGGTACAGTTCTAAAACATCGCCCTCTTCGGGTCGGGTCAACACTGGGATGTTGGCGAGGTATTTCTTGAGCTCGTCAAATGCGAGCTGGCAGTTCGGGTTCCACTCGAACCCTTTGCCTTTTATTGCCTTGAAGAAGGGCAGGCAGCGGTTTGCTGATTTAGACATGAAACGACTCAGAGCGGCTATCATGTCGTTTAGTCTTTGAACCTCTTTTACTTTTTGGGGTGGTCTCATATCTAGGATGGCCTTTATTTTGTCCGGGTTGGCCTCAATACCGCACCGGTTGACGATGTACCCTAGGAACTTACCCAAGGTGACACCGAAGACACACTTGTTTGGGTTTAGTTTCATGCTAAATTGACGCAGAATTTGGAAGACAGAATGCAAGTCTTGTATTAATTCATGCGAAAACTGTGTCTTGACGACCATGTCGTCTACATAACGTTCTATCTTCGTGCCAATTAAGGATTGAAACAGCTTATTCACAAGTCTTTGGAAGGTCGCCCCAGCATTTTTCAGTCCGAAGGGCATGACCTTGTAGCAGTACAGGCCGAACTCGGTTATGAAGGTGGTTTTTTCCTCGTCGGTCGGGTCCATCCTGATTTGGTTGTAGCCCGAGTAGGCGTATAGGAAGCTTAGCAACTCGTGTCCCGAGGACGCGTCCACTAGGCGGTCAATCATAGGGAGGGGGAAGCAATCTTTTGGGCAAGCTCGGTTCAGGTCGGCGTAGTCGACGCACATGCGCCACTTGCCGTTTGTCTTTTTTACCAGAACTGGGTTGGCTACCCAGCTCGGGTAATGAACTTCCCTGATAAAGTCTGCTGCGAGGAGCTTCTCGACCTCCTCATCGACCGCCCTCCAGCGTTCCGGGGCTAGGTTGCGTTTCTTCTGTCTAATGGGACTGACTACAGGGTCAGTATTGAGCTTGTGAGTTATGAGCACAGGGTCTATGCCGGGCATTTCTGTCGCGAACCAAGCGAAAACATCTAAGTTACTGAGTAAGAAGCATACCAGTTTGGATCGCAGGGGTTCTTCAAGGGATGCTCCGACCTGAAGTAGTCTGGCGGGGTCCTCTACCGAGACAAAAATGGAAACAGTTTCCTTTGTTGGTGCAACTCGCTCCTTCTGTTCCGTAGGTCGCTCCAGTTCGAGGTCGCTGGTTATCTTGGCCTTTCCCTTGAGGGCGGCAACGTAGCACTTGCGGGACTCGAGCTGGTCGCCCCACACTACCCCGATGCCGAAGTTTGTGGGAACTTCATGGCCAAATAGTAAGTGGACACCACAGCTTTTAAAGCGTGGGTGATCGGCCGACCTACTATGGCATTGTAGGGGGAGGGGGTCGCGACCACCAAGAAGTCGTGACTGAGTCTTACCGTGCTAGGCCACGTACCGATTTCCACAGGTACTGTGACCTTTCCCAGGGGCCTGACCTCTTCTCCGCTGAAGCCGACCAGCGGGGTGTTCGCAGGCTTCAAGGCACTCTCTCGGAACTAGAACTTGTCGAAGGCCGCTTTAAAGAGGATGTCTGCCGAACGGTCGGAGTCATGAGTACCTGTCAGACTTCGAAGTCATTGATCTTCATCTTTATGACAAGTGCGTCGTCATGGGGGTAGTGGACCCCGCGTGCATTGTCTTCGGTGAAGAATATAGGGTCTTCCATCCTAGGCCGCTTCGGGGGATTTCGTTCTTCTCTGGCGGCTTCCCGAGTTGACGCGCGAGCTGCTGCCGAGGTGCACCCTGCCACGATCGATCCTCCAACAATCACGTGGATTGTACCCCGAACTGGTCTTTCCTCCGGGGGCTGCTTCTGTGGTTCCGCCGGCTGGCTGCTGGACTCGGGAGCATCTTTGTTGTGCTCTCCTTGCCGACCTGGCTTATTGCTATTATTATTATTATTGTGCTGTACAAAATTTTGTAGATATCCACGACGGATAAGTTCCTCTATCTCGTCGCAGAGATTATTACAATGTTCGGTGCTATGACCGTGATCCCTATGGAAACTGCAGTACAAGTTTTTATTCCTCTTGTTTGAGTTTCCCTTCAGACGAGGTGGCCACTTCACATACGGGGCGTCTTTGATCGTCATTAAGATCTCGGCTCGCTTCACGTTTAAGGGTGTGTAGTCCGCCCGAGCTACTAAGAGAGCTTGGAACGGCTGGCTTGGCTTCGTCTCCCGAACTGGGTCTTTCCTTCTTCTGTCATCTGGGTTGGAGGACTTGCCTTCCCTCTTCCTTTTCTTGGCCATCCCGTTTTCAGTCCTCTGGTTGATTTCCTCCTCTGTTCTCATGAATTTGTCCACGAGCTTGAGGAATTCAGCCACGGTCGCGGGCTTGTTAACTACCACGTGCCACTTGAACTCCTTGTGTGTCACTCCTCTCTTGGCTGTCGCGAGCTGCACCGCGGGGTCTAGACGTGGTATCTGCAAGCATGCGTCATTGAACCGCTTAATGTAGCCCCGGATGGACTCTCCTTCTCTCTATACTACTCCGAAGATGCTCTCCTCGGTTCGGGGGCACCGTTTGCTGGTAACAAAGTGCGTGGTGAAGACCTGTGCGAACTGGGTCCAGCTCGTTATTGACCCGGGGGCCAGGTTTCTGTACCAGGTGCGGGCCACCCCTCTGAAGGTGGTAGTGAAGGCCACGCACATGTAGGATTCACTGGCCCTTGCCAGGTGCATTTGGGACTGGAAGGCATCGACATGGTCGTTGGGGTCGAAGGACCCATCATACTTGTCTAGAGAGGGGAGTTTGAAATCTCTGGGCATGGGGACTACAAGGAGTTCTGATGAGAGGGGGGAAGGGACTGAGAGAATAGGGGCAGCTTTTACCTCATCTGAGCTTGTCTCTCCTGTACCTCGGAGCTCGGGCAGGACGCGGGTGGTGGTTCGGCGACCTTGCCGGCGTCTTCACTACTGCTTAGAGGGCCTGGTATTGGTGCTGCTAGCCTCGGTATTGCTGAGCTCGATGGTCCCGGACTGTTGGTAGTTCGCAGCTAGAACGCCGAACTGGTTCTCTACGAGTGGGAGCTCGAATTTGGAGTGCCGAGGTGCTGACTTTGTCGGCAAGGGGGTTCCCGACCCGCCGGTGAGCTGCGAGGCGGGAGTAATTTCCCTTCTGCCCGGGGATGAGGCTTGGCTCCGGGAGGGGCGTTGGAGATGGGAACATTCCCCCTGGTGAGGGCGCCCGCTCTGAGGGGAGGGTTTGACCGGCTTGGCAGTAGGGTGCCGAGGTGGGAGCTGCGGCTGGTTTAGAGGCAGTTGGGGGAACTGCTGCTGGTAGTGACTCTGAGATATGTGGTGCAGCATTTGCTGCTGATGTTGCTGGAACTGCTGCATTTGGGCTTGCACTGTCTGCATGCACTGCATCAAGTTATCAAACTGGTTTTGGCTAGTCGCCAGGGGGACAGCAGTTGGTTCGGCAAAGGTTGTCTCGACAGGGAGAGGAAGGGGAACATTCATAGGTGCCACCATGTTTGGTGCGTTGAGGCTGGGGATTCCGTCCGTCGATAGGGGAATGGTGAACTGTCCTATGCACACAGTGGCAGGCTGGGGGTGTTCCCCTACAACATTCGAGTCGGTGTTGTGCCTGTTGTTGTTGGGAGAAGCCATGGAAGCTAAGGTTTCTTTGAGAGAGAGAGAGAGAGAGAGTTAAAGGTTAGGGGAGGCTTTTTGAAGTCCTTCTCACAGACGGCGCCAAATGATGATGCACAATCCGGTCTGTCCTAGCTGCCGGTTACTTTGCTTCTGACGAGATCAGATGTGCCTGAAACAAGGAAGAGAATGGAGATTTCTGGGGAGGAACCCGGTTGGGACACTTCGAAGCTCAAGTTAGTGTTTTTCAGAAGGCAAGGGAAATGAGGAATTCTAAGACCAAAAAACGCAAGAATCACATACCCTCTTCTTTGTGAGATGGGGGCCCTTTATAATCACCCAGTACACTCACTCCCATGCCTTTGCTAGTTCGGGCATCATTACCTCTACCAGATCGAGTCACTTCCTCTGCTAGTTCGGGCATCATTACCTCTGCCAGATCGAGTCACTTCCTCTGCTAGTTCGGGTGTCATCTCTTCTGCCAATCGTCAGCTCGGGTGTCATAGCCTCTACTGCTAGTTGCCAGGGCTGCCTCTGTCCGTTTGGGATGACGGTGGCAGGTGGCCGTTGGATGGAAGCTGTCATGTGTCAGTCCCCTAATCAGTCAGGTGCGTCGTCTCCGTGTACGGTCTCCTGGGCGTCAGGTACGGTTGTTCAGCTAGGCGATCTTCAAGCCGAAGTGGTGTGTGAGGCGAAGTCTTGAGTTCGGACAGAAGTATGGCCTAAACTGCCCCTGGGTGGGCAGTTCGGGTCTTTTGCCTTTTGTGCTCCCTACAAGGCTTAGGACCTCGAAGGGAGAGCTCGGGTTCCTCCTTGGGGAGCTCGGGACTCTTTAAATCGGAGCTCAGGTCGTAGGTTCCTCGAGGGAGCTCGAGACTCTTTAGTTCGGAGCTCGGGTCGTAAGTTCCTTGAGGGAACTCGGGACTTTTTAGTTCGGAGCTCGGGTTTGTGGGCCTGCTGCCGTGTCGAGCTGGCGCTTCTACCAGGTCACTCTCGGTTGCTTCCACATGTCGCGTGGCCAAGGGGTCGGGTCAAATCTTCCTCCATCAGTTATAATTATGTTCAATCAATTTAGCTCCATCAGGATAGACCCAACCCATTGGTTTAACCCTAGTTTTTCTTAAACAAATAAATAAAAGTCTATTGGGATGTGAGTAGTATAGGCTATCTCGAACCAGACCCAACCCGTTGACAACACTAAATATTGGGCTCAACGGGAGAGATAATTTGTTAGTAAATTATTTCAAAATAAATAAATAAATATTTACTGAAATCTATCTCTTAATGTCACATCTCTTTTATTCTACAAATTTATTTTATTAAAATAAATAAGTTATTTAATTTTATTAAATAAATAAATGTTTAGACAATAATAATAATAAAATAAATAAATGAATAAATAAAAGTTGAGATAGAGAATAGGAGGGGAGAGAGAGAGAGAGTTGAGAAAGAAGATGAATGTCATTTTATTTATAGGATGTCATAATCGTAAATAATTGTATGTGGCACTATTATAATTTTCGAATGCCATTGAGTCAATTATATAAGGAGATTTGTCTTATATGTGACATTCTTGTAATTTTTCAGACATAGATGTGGGAGAAAAAAAGAATAAAGAAGAGAAGGGAAAAAAGACATGTGTCAATAATTTAGAAAACAAAAAAATTTAAATATCAATCTTACAATGTTGTCGTACACCCTCCCAATGCTTTAAGTAGATAAATAGATAGATAGATAGTAATAATAGTAAAATAAGGGACAATTCCCAATTAGTATCATGTACTTTGGGCCTAGTGCCACTTTGGTCCATGAACTTTAAAATATGGCAATTCAGTATTCGAATTTTCAAAACATGACAATCTAGTACTTACTGTTAACTAGTTGTTAACTAGTCGTTAAGTGGCATTTAAAAAAGACACAAATGCCCTCCGAGTGTAATCTAATTTTCTTTATCAACCATCCAAACATTGACAAAAAATTAATAATCTCAAATCCTTACCTCTTCTATTCAAGAAAGTTGGGGGTCACCGTAATGCCCACTCAAACATGACCCCAACTTTCTCGAATGGAAAAGGATTTGAGATTTCGGGCTTGGGCCTGGGTTTTGTGTTTAGGCCCGACCCAGGCCCGGGCTCACATCGGGCCCGCAAATTTTAAGGCTGGGATTGAGCTTAATACTTCAAGCCCGAGTCCGGCCCAACCCGCATATATTTAAACTTACACATTGTGTATAATGTATACATATGTATACAAGTTATTTTACATTATATTATATATTTTATATATAAATATTATAACATGACATGTATAATTTATATTATATATAATATTTATATTATATAATGTATAAAATAGGTTTATATACATGTTATGTCATTTAATATAAAAATTATAGATATGTAATGTTTTATATATATGAAAGACATTG
The DNA here is from genome assembly GCF_000365185.1 of Nelumbo nucifera. Next base: position 8,315,361 of record NW_010729089.1, read on the forward strand.
GCCCAGAATCAGATCCGACCCGGCTCGGGCCCGGGCCCATGTAGACCAGGCTAGGGCTTATATTTTAGGCCCGGAACCCCAGCCTGAGCCTAAGCTATAAACCTTATCATAAGTGCAAAGCCCGGCCCAGACCCGGTCCATGATCACCCCTAACTTAAAGGGCATTTATGTCTTTTTCAAATGCCACTTAACAGCTGGTTAACAACTAATTAACAGCCAAGTACATCATGTTTTAAAAGTTTGGGTACTGAATCGTTGTATTTTAAAATTTGGGGACCAAAGTGGCACTAGGCCCAAAGTACAAGTTACTAAAATTGGGAATTTTCCCTAAACTATCCCTGCTTTCACTTTCACGAAAATAACAAGCTGTACCCTAAGTTTTCTGACAATTAACTAGCTCTACTCTACTAATATCCATTAATGTTCCATCGAAATTCATACACACTCACATGTATAAATTTTTTTTAAAACCCAATTTTGCCTTTCGTCCTCTCCCTTCTTCTTCACCATCCCTCTCCTCGGAGGCAGCTATAGCAAACTACTCCGCAACCGTTCCACTCCCCGTCTCTCCACTCCCATCGCCACCACTGTCGTTGTCTATATCCGACCACTTTCGATTTAACCTTCTTCCGAACGGAAGCATCGAAAGAAGAAAGTGAGATCGCCCCTGTTTTTGCAGCAGCAAACAGCCAAGTACATCATGTTTTAAAAGTTTGGGTACTGAATCATTATATTTTAAAATTCGGGGACCAAAGTGGCACTAGGCCCAAATTACAAGTTACTAAAATTGGAAATTTTCCCTAAACTATTCCTGCTTTCACTTTCACGAAATTGACAAATTGTACCCAAAGTTTTCTGACAATTAAGTAGCTCTACTCTACTAATATCCGTTAATGTTCCGTCGAAATTCATACACGCTCACATCACATGTATAAATTTTCTTTAAAACCCAATTTTGCCTTTCGTCCTCTCCCTTCTTCTTCACCATCCCTCTCCTCGAGGCAGCTATCAAACTACTCCGCAACCGTTCCACTCCCCGTCTCTCCGCCCCCATCGCCACCACTGTCGTTGTCTATATCCGACCACTTTCGATTTAACCTTCTTCCGAACGGAAGCATTTAAAGAAGGTGAGATCGCCCCTGTTTTTGCAGCAGCAGCGGACCTATCCACATCCGACATCTCTCCCTCCCTCTCTTTCTCTCTTCGTCCCCTTCGCTCTCTCTCCCTCCCCTCATTCCCTGTTTCAGATTCAACAACCGGAGATTGCGCTGCCGCTGCTGCAACCCCTGTTTCAGATCCGATGTCAACACAGCCACCGTTGCCGCTGCCACTGTTGCAAGTTGCAGCAGCGGGGGAGAAAGTCAAAACCCAGAAAAAGAAGAACTCGTGTCCTTGGTCTTTCTGGTTACCAAACTCAATCGACAATGGGTTCATTTAATCATACCTGAAATTTCTTTTTTGCATCTTTCAACTAATGTATTTCAACTATCAGACATTAGCTAACTTCCCCTCTTCACCGGCCATCCCCTACTCTATAATCCTCAACCAAATGCAGACAGCAGTAAAACTAAGCACCAAGCTCAAGAAGCCACTCCCCAACCGATTTTGACAATCGACATGGACAACCCTTTGGTCTTCAACGGCGGCAAGGGGTAGCCCATATCCTTCTTTCCTTCAAATGAATTGGCATTGAATTGGGAGCGGTTCCCAGTTCGGCTCCCCAACAAAGGAGGGATGGGCCCCAGAAGCCGATTAATAGAACCATATCGAAAGCTGATAACCTTACCAACGAACCCAAGTTGCGGTTTATTTTGGCGCAATGTTAGGGTCTGCAACTTCATGAACTTGGGAGCAATTGAAAGCACAAGAGATTTGGATTATCAACAATTGCAGGATCAGAGATGATCACGTAAAGCATGAAAACGGAGACGGAGGTGACGATTAATTAAGTACATATTCTTAAAACAAGCATGAGAATATAATATGAAGATTTAAAAATCATAAAACAATATTTTTGAGAGTTCAGTTTATACAGCTTTTATATTTCTATTTTAGTATTTTTAAGCTGCTGTTTATGGTCATATTGATGTTTATTTCCAGCTGTTTATTTACAGATGGAGACGACGATGGAAGAAGAGAGAACCACCACAGCGGTTGTGATTTAGTTTGAACCAAAAAAAAGCGAACCCTATTTCAGTGCTCCCCTATTTCACTTCTGTTCGAAGGAGCATAATCAAAAGCTTCAGTGCTCCCCTTCAGTTTCACCGTCCACTCTTTTCTCCCGTCTTCCAACATTTGCACCCGTGTCTCCTGCAACTCCCGTGCCTGTTCCACCGTCTACTCTTCTCTCCCGTGTCTTCCAACATTTGCACCCGTCAAAAGCTTTCGATTGCTCCTCCTTCCGTTGCCCTCCTTTTTTCTGTTGAATTTGGGTGGAAGCCATGCTGGTGGATCACGAGTTCTGAGAGTATGGATCAATTCAATGACGACATCTGTGCTTATCGAAGATTGGGTAAAGACAATCTGGTCTTTCTTGTAAGGTATAAAGCAACCCGGCTCGTCGCCTGCACCGAGTAAAACAGCAGTCTCCGGGCAAAACAACTATTGCCGCCGTCATTTTCGGCTACGATTACGTCGATGGTAGTTTTCTGTTCACCCTCAAGAAGACGGTGAACAGAGATGAAGATGGAGGAAGGAGAAGTAGAGGAAGAAGGAAAAAGAGAGGAAGAAGAGTGGATGAAATTTGAAGAACGGAGGACAAATTTAACATTTCGTTTTCTTCAATTAGCCTTGACGGCAATATCAATTGTTAGAAAACTTAAGAGTACGGCAGCATAATATTTAAACAGTAAAAATACAGTTTGTCAATTTTATGAATGGTAAGAATAATTTAAAAAATTTGCCTTAATAACAATAATAACGATAATAATAATAATAATAAATTATTTAAAGCAATGAAGTTTTTCTGAGGTGCATTGCAGTCTATTTATCGCAAAAAAAAAAATATTTAACAAAAGTTGTACCATTCCTCTGGCTTCATTATAAGGTGCATACGTGAGATACCTGAGCAATTACTTACCGCTTTTTTTGGATAAATTACAAAAATCCCTCGTATTATAGAGTCTGTAACAAAGACCCCTTAATACTTTTTTTTGCGACAAAAACCCCTGTAGTATGACTGTGAGACAAAAACCCTCTTCCGTTAATTTTTCGTTAAATCCGTCGTAATATTTTTTAATCCTCATACTACCTTGTAAATATCTATTTGAATAATACACCGTTCATCTTCCCCGATACACGAACAGCAGCGGCAATAATCCCTTCTAAGTGCCGTTGTTGTTCCGGTATCATGAAGGGGTTGTTGAGGATAAGCGCCGCTGCTGTTCATGTTCATGTATCGTGAAGGACGGAGACAAAAACCCTCTTCCAGCACCTTCAATGACGATCATGCCTTGCGTGAAAGGGGTTGATGAGGATGATCCGCTCGTGGCTCCGTCCTTCACTTTCCCGATCAGGGTCATCGGATTCTCTCCTCGGTGAGCTCGTGAAACCCAGTATAAGAGGAAGAAAGAGAGAGATATTTATTTCTACTACTGATTAGTTGATCCAGAAACGATGCCTCGGACATTTCTGGTTCGGAGGCCATGGATGATAGAGGAAAAAAATCAGAAATCAGTTGAAGAAAGAGGCAACGAGAGAGATAACGATGATTAGATATTTATTAAGGAATAGAGAGGGGTGAAAGACGGAAAGGTAAAAATATAAAGACGATGACAAAGAGAAACGCCCACAGGAAATAGGAAGGTTGTGAAATGATCTGAACAATACGCTTTCAGCCCCGCTAATAAATAATGTTCATTGTTTATCAATCTTGGAGTTTACATGATTAAAATGCCTTTTCGGAGATTTCAGAGAGAAGATTCTTTCATTTCATTTATTATATTAATTTAATTTATGGCCTTTTTCAAAATAAGATATTTTCCTAAGGGAGTGGAGGAGATGGAAGTGGCGTCCTCTATTTTGTCTCGACAGTCGACAGAAGAACGGATTGGGATTCGGTTAACTCTTTCCTTACTGCCTACTCTTAGCGGTGGTAATCCCAATCCCTACTTTTAAAAGGGATTACCGCCGCTGCTGTTTGTGTAGGGATTGGGATTCGGTTAACTCTCTCTTTACTGCCTATTCTTAGCGGTGGTAATTCCAATCCCTACTTTTAAAAGGGATTACGGAAGATGAACGGTATTTTCCTCTCAATTGTCAAGATAATTATAAAAGTAGTGTGGGGATTAAAAATATTGTAATAGCGGATTTTAACAAAAAATTAGCGGAAAGAGTCTTTGTCTCATGGTCATAATACAGGGGGTTTTATCGCAAAATAAAGTACAGGGGGCTTTTATCACAGACCCTATAGTACAGGGGAGTCTTTATAATTTACCCTTTAAAATATTAAAAATAAGGGCCGTTAATCGATGTTGGTCCCCCAAGTGAATCCCCGTGAGATTCTCGGATAGCATTAGCACATCTAAGGAAATCATTACCGAACGCATCCTTAATTCAGTAATCACCATGTTTTCCTCAGTTTCGATAATCCAAACCGGTGTAAACTTCTGAATGGTAAGCTTCGGCAGTGGATCTCAAACATTATTCTATTAGTAAACATAAGCAAACCCAACAAAAAAGAGTTAGTAAAGACTAACGAGGGAGGAAGGGGGAAAATGAAAAAAGAAAGACGCATCATATGACAAACTTTTGGTGCTTTGAAGTATGTAGGGGCAATACCCCTTTTCATACAAATCTTATAACTCTTAGCCAGATATTGACGACTCCTTGGCAGATTGAAATTAAGCATGTTAAAATAAGTTGGCAAATATAAACAACAATTATGTAATCAAGCAGGGTTTCTCATAGGAAACTCAACCATGGAAGGCCGCAGTTGTAGAACTTGCTGACGGTTTTGACCAAGAAAAGAATCCCAGCAAAATTTTGAGCCCATTACTTATTGTGGCTAAATAAAAATCTTGATATGCCAGAACCTACGTAAACTGGCAAATCACAAAATCAAAAAAGTCAGTGGTACACCTTCAAATGTCAAGCAGCAGCCTGCGAGGATCCTCCACAACATCCTTGATACGGCGCAAGAAGAAAACTGCCTCTCTTCCATCAATCAGCCTATGATCATAGGTCAATGCAATGTACATCATTGGCCTTGGAACAATGTTGCCATCTACAACCATTGGACGGGTCACTATTGAGTGCATGCCCAGGATTGCTGACTGCAAAATAGTGATGATTATGAGATTTTCCTTCCGATTGAAAGGGAAAGCACGAGAGATTTATAACTTGGCTGAGTATTTAGTTAAATTTTTCATGAAAATAACTTGAAAAAAAATATATATATACACTACAAAATGGGGGGAGTTGAAATAAGGAGACATTCATCAACCAGTCAGGAAGAGGGGGGCATACCTGTGGGGGATTGATAATTGGGGTACTCAAAAGGCTTCCATAGACACCTCCATTAGATATTGTAAATGAGCCCCCAGCCATCTCATCAATTGATATGGTGCCATCATTAGCCTTCCTTGCTAGGGTATTGATCTCTTTCTCTATCTCAGCAAAGTTCATTTTATCTGCATTACGGATGACTGGAACAACAAGACCCTTGATAGCACAAAGACAAAAGTAAATCAGTATATTTAACAACCCAAGATTACATTTTTATAGAGTACGAAATTCAGAAGAGAATCCAACAGCATGATCTCAACAAAGTGCAACCAAAATTCTCTAGGGAAACTAAGCTCAGAAATTCTGCCAAGGATGAAGAAAAGAGCTGCACATAAAATATAATGACAAAAAAAAATTCTTCAGCACATTATTCTTTTGACAGGTCATGTTGATGGAGTTTAAGAATTTTTTTATTCTCTAAATTATCCTTTTTCTGGGGGGAGGGGGAGGGGGAGGGTCTTGACTCTTGAGATCCATTTAGAAGTTGAATCATTCTTTCAGCAACCCTGTCCTCAAATTCGAATTACTGTTGAATTCCAAATTATACCAAGGCAATCAGCTCATACATATTTATAGTTAGTTTGTATAGCGGATGTGTTATGCTTTCCAATATACCCATTGTATCTAGGTTGAACATTTAATCCTCTGAGATTCCAAGGTTAACCACTTGACCAGCTAAATTGGTGGTAGAAAGGGTTCTTTGTATTTAGCGACTTCGACATGTAATCATACACAAAAGACAAATCAGAATCCATGTTCACAAGAGTTCAGCAAAAGTTTTAGTACTGGGCTTGGGACCAGCAGTGTAAGACAAGCTCACACCGGTGGAGTTGGGATAAGGGCTTGGATGATATGATAATGACATGTAATCATACACAAATAGGAAGTACTCCTTGCAACCCCCATTCCCTTTTTCTTTCCTGAAACTTTTCCTTTTCCTTGTTTTTACAAGCTTTAATTAAAAAAAAAAAAAAAAAAAAAGATTACAAAGGATTGACTGATTATCTAGTCAACCAAATAGATACTTGCCTAACAGCTAGTTGACCAATCTGAGATTTTAGGTTTTAACTAATTCGGCACACCAAGTAATGATTTTATTTGCGGTAGTCATTTTTCATATTCTATCATATGTTTTACTGGTAATCTGTAGCCTTCATTAGCATATGTATCCACGTCTGGTTATATTACACCAAAGTTGAAAACATGATAAATATGCAATCAAAACAACTAACACCAGACTCACCACCTTCATTAGCATATGTATGTATTGCAAACTAGCTATTGTTTAGAGGCCAACTATAGTCTAGACAACATCTCTACCAAAACAACTATTCACCACCTTGACTAATATATATGCACTCTGATACTGAGAAGTGGGAAAATCATCCATCAATACCAGTGATTATAGACCCAAATCCCATTTTTAGAACAATAATATCTATTATTGTACAATCGACCAATTTTGAATGTCAATCTGATAAATATGGACCTCTCGTCAATTATCATAAACCTAGAGTTAATAGTGAAACAGATCAATGAAGAATGCATCAAAATCATACAGCAACTACAACAATGAGTTATTGACAAACCTTAGGAGTACCAACAGCAATACTGATATCAATATAATCCCTATATATGATATCATCCCCATCAATGACTGCATTGATTATTGGCTGATTCTGAAGCCCACTGACAGCAGCCTGGAACAAAAATTGAAAACCTAAACAATCAAAGAAATATATAGAACTATAGATACAAACACTATACAATGTTCCTTATGCGCATAAGAAGTTCAAATTTCATTTTCTGTTATTTACATACTTTCAAAAATCCTGACATAAGTCCTAGCTTCACACCATGCTTTTCCACAAAGGCATCTTTATAATCAGAACGAAGCTTCATCAGGTTGGTCCTGTATTATCACAAATCAATGTAGAAACATGCATCATCATATGTTTTAGTTAAATTAATAAAATAGGATTTACAGGCTAACACCAAGTCAAAGAGGCAGAAATGGTTAGTCCAGATTCAAAGTAAAAAAAAAAAAAAACCTACAATTCATCATAGTAAACTTACATATCAACTTCATTGAATGTAGTCAGCATTGCAAATGTGTTCTGAGAGTCTTTCAAACGTGTTGCAACCCGTTTCCTAAGCCTTGTCATAGGAACCTGCAATCATGGTAAGTTGTCAAACAGTAAAGCAATATAAGCAGAATATCCTTGTTAAAAGGTAGATTTCTTTGCCAAATGCCCCCTTTAAGTCATAAGATTCATAACCAAAAATTACTTTGGGCTCCCTGATATTAAAGTTTCTTCCATTTCACCACCCTTACATTTGAAAATGTCAGGAGCAGTACAACTATCACCCACCTAATGGAGACCATGACCATTTTGAGCTGGCTCGAAATTCCTCTTGGATGTGCCATTAAATCCTAATTTTTGTTTGTACAATAATTATTTGGTTGATCTATTAGAATCATTTGCACATATTGTGAGTTTAAGTTTTGCTTGAACTTAATATATTATGTAGTTTTAACTCAAGCCTATAGAACAATCTCGTTGCATGTTATTTTGTCTATTAACCTTAGTTTCTTGGATTTGTTTGATGGTTTGAAACAAGATGATAATCTAGAAAGGTGTGGGACAAAAAGGAATTCAGCTCTTGTAGAAGCTCCAAACCCTATGGGGCCCTTGTAGAAGCTCCAAACCCTATGGGGCCTAACAAGAGTGCTATCACAGTCCCCATAGCTGTCTCTAAAGATTCCTAATCTAAAATTCCCTAGGTTACCCATGTTGCACCCATCAAAGTTAAGAATTAATTGATTCAATGCTGGCTTAGTTTGTTTAAAAGTTGGGCATAGAAGATGAGGATTTTGCCAAAATCTGCCAACATCTAATAAGCCATCCTTTAAGAACTGTAACAAAGATCTCTGGAGCTTTGATCCAATAAACCACATTAATCACAATGCTATCAATAATGGCCTCCTTGTGCAGATGCTTCTCTTTGAAGTTCCATGCATTCCCTTCTACCCAATTGAACCAAAGAATGGAGCCCTTGTGCACCTCCACATAATCTTAGGTTTTTTACCTCTTTTCCTGTTTAGATTGAAAAACAAAAAAAAAAGGTCTTGAAAAGGTATCCACATCTCAGGGTGGGAACCACCTATGGCCAAAGAAAGCCAAAAAACAATCCCCAAATAAATGAAAGAATAAGGGCAGGAGATTAGCAGTTGGAAATATGGAATGTAGATACCCGTTTCCATTACAAAGAAAGCATTTGAGGAAAGAAATATACTAAGGACTCTCCATTTGCAAAGTTTCACAAGTATCAATGTTCAAATGATATACCTCCCAACACAATGCCCTTCCCTTGGGTGAGACCAGACCAAACCAAATTGATCTAAATGGAAAAGCCTACAAAGAAGGAGATCGAGAGTTCACAGAATTCAAGAGGAACGAACAAGAAAAAGAATGCTAATCAAACTTTCCTCTCCTGTTCCTACATATCAGTCATATGAAACCATATCTTTCTTCTACTTGAAACCACATGTAACCTCCTAATTATATATTAGATCCAACTTCATTCTTCTTTGCACCAAGAGAAGGAAATTTATGTGGATTGTGGAGATATGGACGAGAAGCTATACTTTGGAGTGTTTGTAATGGGAAAAAAAAAAATCTTGAATTTTCAACAAGAAAAATGAGGTTACCAGTGGATATTCACTTTGGATATATTCAAGGGTGTTCCTTTGGATAGCATCCCACAAGATTGTGGGTGCTACTCATGTTACTTAGAAGAGAGCTATTCAAGAATGAACTGTACAGTGATTTAAAAGGTGTGCCTAGGCACATTTTAGGGTATGCACCTAATAAATATCTTCTTAAAAGGCAATTAAAATTATAAAATCATTATTTTTGTGTGAGAATTAAGAATTTAAGACCCTAACATGGACTTGTTTGGGCTTGCCTTGAGGGTCTTCGTACAGAGGTGGCTCGTAAAATCAGGATTACAATATATTTTACATCACATTAACTACTTGAAGTAATGAAATTGAGGGAGGGAGGAAAAAAAAGAGATTGTGGATTTTACATGCTTGAAAATGTTTTATATCTTTGATTTTATTTTTAAATTTTCATTTGAATATGCTTTACATGTTATGTTTATGTATTTTAATTTTAGATAATAGGTTTTTTAAAACATTTATTTTAAAATTTAAGTTTATTTTTTATTAATATTCTATTTTTTTGGCATTTTTGTGTTTTTGTGCCTTGCTTCAAAAAGGCATGTACCTCGCCTTGCACTTCGGGCACAAATTGCCCCTTGTGCTTTTAAAACACTGGAACTGCACCACCATTTAACTTTGATGACAAACCTCTAGAAACCCAATGCCCTCAGGTTGGTGGGGATCTTCACATATCTTCCCCTTCCCTATTGGAAAATGTACCTTAGCTAGAGATGAATCAATAGCACCATGCAAGGCCTCAAACTAGCTGTAGTATCTAGGACAGAACAGAAACTGAAAGGGACTGACATATTGCTATTGACTGAATGTCTTCTGCAAAAAAATGGTATAATGGGTGTGCAGATTGTACACAGAGAAGCAAAGACACTGGCTCTTCCTTGAAGAGCTCATTCAAGTGGATTCCAATATCAACCAATGCTTTTAGGTTATTCTCCATAAAGCAATGGGGTTGAGAGATCATATTTACAATGGGGGGTACCAGACCCTGGGGCAGAATTGTAGAAATGTGTGCTTTTTCTTTTTATTTGTTTCTTCAGCCCCAGCTGTTCTCATAAACCAATGATGTTTCTTCCTGATATTCGGTCATCCTGATTACAGAGTTTCTCCTGCTCAGATGGTTTTAATACAAAGTTCTTTTTTATGAACAATGGTTTTAATATAACATTTACCATTATTCATCAAAACATCACTGATTTGCAGTCATCTCAGTTTTATGCTTTGGCATCAATATTTTGCAAGTGGCTCAACTATTCTTACTTCTTTATTTCACAAATAAGAATGTTATTTCAAGGCAAAACACCCAAGCAGCAGTGTTATGTATTGACATCAACAATTTAAAAACAGATCAAGTCTTTTATTTTATCATTAAGGGAAGTATTGAGAATATACAGAATATTAGAAGGATGTACAAAACACCCACAGGTAAGCTAGAACATCCAGCCTACAAATTAATCCCATTACATGACTGCCCAAAATAACTTTTCCCTAGTCACCCCTTGTTTAGTTAAGGCATCAGCCAGCCCATTTGCCAACCTAGAAATCCATTGGACTGCTACTTCCATACTTCTGATTAGCCACTTGATTTCTTTAATCTCTTGTCTGAAATATTGCATCTTTAATTCGCAATTCTTCAGCCAGTTTACTACCACATGTGAATCTCCTTCCATCACAACTCTTGTGAGATTCAACTCCATTGCCGATCGTAGAGCCTGCAGCAAAGCCATCAACTCTGCCCTCAAGGAAATTCCACTTCCTATTGGGCCTCAGAAAAGTGCAAGAACATCGCCATTTTCATTTCTAAAGACACCCTACACCAGAGGGTCCCTGATTTCACATGCTGCTAACCCCCACTCACATTACAATGAAGGCAAACATGCAGAGATAAACATCAATTAGGTTTCCTCCTTTTTTATCAATAATTAGGTTTCCTCCTTTGAAAGGCATTACAAGTGTTAATCTTCTCCAGGAACATCTCCCAATAAAATACCATGGCCTTCTGCAGGGAGGGGGGTACAGATAGAAGCAAAGAAAGAAGCACAAAAAAAAAAGAAATCAAAGAGGTGGGCAGTCCAAATGTGAGTATCTAGCAAGAGTTGTCCAAAAAGACCCCTTCAAAACTATAACAAGCGAATAGCAAGGGTAGTTTCCGGTTTACAAAGACCTCTTCTAAAGCCAAAGTCCAGTCCACCCCATAATTAGAGGACAAAGGAAAAAACCTCAAGACAGTCCTAGTCCAACCCTATACTAGAGGATCAAGCGTTCTTATTCATTCTCAACCATCTAGATCTACAAGAATCAAAGAATTTATTTTTGATAAATCAAAGAATATTATTTTAAAACAAACCATCCATCTTCCTTCCTTTATGGATTTCAAAAATCTCAAGTGGAACTTCAAATGCTTGTCCATGCTAAACATGTAGTACTCTAAATTTATGAAGTTTAATCAAATCTAGAAATGTTGCATTTTTGTTTTATGAACATATTGTAGTTCAAAAGTATTTCACACTTTCAGCCATCTAGATCTGCAAGAACCAAAGAATACTATTCTGAAACAAACTATCCATCTTCCCTCCTTTATGGATTTGAAAAATCTCAAGAGGAACCTCAAATAGTTTAACATGTTTCTTGGGAGATAACTCATCACCTTTCTTCTGTATTCTTTTTTCTCTTTTATAAAATTTTCTTTTTATTATCAAAAAAAAACTTTATGAAGTTTAATCAAATCTAGAGATATTGATTTTTTTTTTTTGTTTTATGAACATATTGTAGTTCAGAAGTATTTAACACCTTGTTCTATGGACCTGCAAGGATGGTGAATGGATGAGTTGTGCATGAAGATCTGTAAAAGGAGATTCACCGTTTTCTTACAAACATGTCAACTTTTCTAATTTCAGAATTTTGCTCCCAAAGCTTATGGCTGGTCTGGGTATGCTATTTCTAGAATCTTTATAACTCATCCTCCTGTACAATGTTAGAACTTAGAAGCATCAATTCGGCATAAAGAAGAATCTGAAATCATAGAACAGCAAAGTTTCGTGGAGAGAGAAAAGGAACATGAAAAAAAAGGGTTCCATCACAGGTGAAGGAGGTTTGCATATCTCTGTATCAAGGAGTGACAGTTCTGACATTAAAAAGATGTTCAAGGAACTTATTTAGAGCCTAGAAATTATTGATGATATGGATTTTGCCTTTCTATGTGATACCAATTACATGGTGTTAGGGTTTTTCGGTAGGTAACGTGTAAGCTTTGTATTGAAATGGAGGTTGAGCTTCTCTCAAAAAGAAACATTTACATCTGGCGAAAGGTAGTATAGTATATTGTACCCCTGAAATTGCTTTTGTGTGAGATTTTTATCAAATTTTACTTAAATTGAACTAATAAAATATTACTTATATTGCAAAATCCTCCCTTATAATCCATCCACTGCCATTGATTAAAAAAAGTGATGATATGTGAAGCCTTCAAACCCCTTATGTGTGTTGGTCCAAAAGATGAGAAGCCTTTCCATCTTCCTAATCACTGTTTCTTTGTTGGACACATTTCCATAAAAGATTTTGTTGATGCATTCAGATCAAACCACAAAGCATAATGCCAGAGGTATCAAAGAAACAACACTGATTGTCCAGCACCATTCCTTTAGATAGAAAATGATTGATGGTAAGGATTTTATGGTATTTAACACACGGTATTTAAAAAAGAGGAAATTCCTTGCAATATAAAAAAAAATTGAGACACTGACAGTGAACATCAATAAACTTCCACAAGAAAGCAGTCATGGGTTTTTTTCTAATAAATTATGGTGCAATATACAGGAAATTACCAGAATATTTATTTTTGTAAATAAGAAAAAAAAAAGTCAAGAGACTTACACGTCTTTCCCTTTCCTTCGGAGGAAGCTGAGGCTCTGTAGCTGAGGCTTTTGGCGGTGATGATGGTGGAGGTGGTGGAGAAGATGTTTTAGGCTTCTCCTTGACAGCAGAAGTTTCTACTTTAGGCTCTTGCTTGGCCACACTCTCCTTTCCAGGAGGACATGGTTTAGAAGCCTCCTTATCAGATTTCTCCTCTGATGGAGCAGCGTGTATAGCACCTTCACCAGACTTTGAAATAACAGCAATCTTAGTTCCCGGTTCCACAGTGTCACCTTCCTTAGCTACAAACTGCCAATAATGAACAAAGAAATTAATCAAATACATTCAATACATTACCTGACTTATATTAAAAAGCAGAAGAGAATGTTGCAAGCTTTCATCCAAGACATTATTCATGGTTAATGATATTTTACCTTTTGGATGACTCCAGCTTCCGGACTGGCAACATCTATGGTCACCTGATCATAAACAGACAATTAAAGAACATAAATATTTGTTTTGGTCATGGCCATCAACAAATTTTCAGTATTATGACATTCCAGTCACGATTCACAAACATTAATAGCATATCATTATTACATCATTTAGGATGCATTGCATCATGATAAATACCTTATCAGTTTCCACTTGAGCAATTGGCTCATCAACTTTTACACTATCACCAGGTTCTGCTCTCAGATATATCAGAGACAATGAGTTCCCAAACCAAAAAGAAAATTATGTATACATACATGCACAGACTCAATTATATTACAGTAGTGCAGAGTAATACTTCTTATTTCTTAAGGCTCAAAAAAAGAAACAATACAATTGTTAATAAAACATACTCTTCAAAAATTTTGCTAGTGTGCCATCGGTGATAGATTCACCCATGAAAGGAACAACTGCATCAACCAGGTCACCTTCATAAAGAAAGAAACGTGTAAGATAGCATTGCTCTGAGAATAAAGATGCCAAAATGGAGAAACAGAATATCCATATGTGTGTAACAGATTGATAGATTGACTGTGTATATGAATAGGCATACGTGCATGAATAGATATATGTGTGCATGCATGCATTTTAGTGTATTTGTGAATGAGTATCTTTGAATGCAAGCATGAATTTATGAGCAAATTCAACAAGGCACAAGTCGCACCATTATCTGAAGAAAATGATCTACTCCATATTTGAATTGGACTGCTTGGTTGTGTAAATGAAATAAATTCCCTGCATATTTGCCATGAAAACATTTGTGAGAAAAAGTCCAAGGAATAGATGTACAAAGGAACAGAATTAATTCCTATAAAACACATATTCCTTTTTCAGTACAATTTCATTGTTTTTCTTGATTTAAATGCATGAACATTAATAATTGTTCCACAGCAGAAAGAGAAAAGTTACAGAGGTAGCTGATAAAGGACTGTACTACTAAAAAAACTATTTTCATATCAATACTAGGAAGGTTATTGATTGCAAACATGGGAGCACATTACTAACCTTACAGGCTTTGATTTAACTGAACCACCTGCAATGACATGAAAATTATAACCAAGTTACTACAAAGGTATAGAAGATCACATCAGTAACCAACAAAAAAAAAAAAAGTTATTAATTACCAAGCAGAATACAGTGAGTGAAGTTCTGAACTTGTTTCGGTCCTCTGCTAAGTAGTGATGCCTGTGAAAAAATGTTGGTAAAATCGAAGCTTAGAAATGGATCACAACAAAGAAAGCTTAACTTTAAAATTAGAATAATTGTGCAAGATGGTCCCAGGGAATGAGGGGTAAATCAAGAAAACTATCATGCATTAAGCTATAAAACTTCCAATAAAGGAGTAAAGAATTGAGGAAAATAGATCCACAGGACCACAGCACATCAAAGAGGGAAAAGAAATGGAGTCACGGTGTCATATATGTCTTGTCATTAAAAGGAATTTATACTTTATAATCCATGGTTGTTCATTGAAAAATTTATACAAACAGAGATAATGGGTTCTTAAAACTTGTACCAGAAAAAAAGGTTTCTTACAAAAACAAGTAGAGGTTAGTTTTCTTAACATGGAAGAACGGGTAGCAGGTAGCTCACTGTCTCTTTCATGTTATCACTTTATTTAGTTAACCTTATGATCAAACCAGCCCCTCAAAATATTAATAATAATGGAAGAGAGAGAAAGACATGGAATGACTAAATAAATAAAAACTATAGAATAGAGTCTGGATCTCCTCCCCATTCCAACATGATCTGCGTCCGCACATCTCACCATAAGACTGGGACCCACCATGTATGAGATTTGCATACACTGACCATGTTGAAACGTGTTTAACAGTTTTTTGTTGGGAGGAGATCCAAACTCTATAGAATACCGTTTCTGAATGAAGGGCTATCTTTCAAAAAATTGAAGGACTGAGGTTTGTTTTCTGGACACAATGAATAGGAGGAGGAAAAGGAGGAGAATGACTATGACAATAATAGCAATATAATGATTATTGATGGATTGTCTTAAAATATAGAATTGACAGTCCCATGAACGTGGTTCAGTTGAAAAGCTACCATTTACCGAAACCCAAGTTAATATTATCTATGAAACACAGGATTGCCCATTTATTATTCATCAATCATCATGGGAACAAAATGCCGAACATAATAACACCCCATCAACGCGAGGATCGAATTATATGTTAAGAACATTTTCTAAAACATTTGTGTATTAAAAAAAAAAAAAAAGCTTGAGCATATTCTAACATTCATAAATGCAAGCTAAAACCAGATGAGGAGAAAATGATAAGTAGATGGAGAAAAGAATAACAAATCTCACGCCATAAGTACCTTCTGTCCTGCAGTCGAGTAACTTCTTGCTGCAGACACGGCAGGTCGAATCCTCTGCAATGGCTGCCCTAAAATCTGAGATAAAAGGAGACGAGCCAACATGAAACAATTTTATCAAAAGTCAGCTCCCTTAAGCTCAAGCCAAAATACAACTACGAATATATAAAATAACCAATGGATAACAGAAAAGGTTTAGGTTTTACCGAAGCAGACGACCCACAACAAGCAACTTTTCGCCTAATAATCCCCCACATCATTCCTTTGTTCCCTAGAATATGGCCTAATCATCAAGAATACATAAGAACATTCTTAAACCCATCCATTGTATTGCATTTATAAAGCGGGAAAAGAAAATATCATAAAAGTAAAATAAAGTTTTAATATCTAAAGGTGTTTTAATTAATCTAACGATAAACCGATATTCGGTCCAGGAAGGAAGGAACGCATATTTCGACCATTTAGAGCTAACAGTAGCTCCATGAGGGATGAAGGATCGATCTAGTGTTTTTTTTTTCTTTTTTGGAAACTCATGAGGAATTTAAGATTAACGAGAAATAAAGAAGTTTCTATTAATTGCAGAAATGATCTCATAATAACAACAGACTGAAGAAAATTCACGAGAACCCTGAGAAATGAAAAAAGGAGGACGGAAATCAATAAAAAGAAAATAAAAAATAATTTATTAATCTTCCATTGAAATGGATCTGAAAAAGTAAAAGAGAAGAAAATAAGAGGGAGAGAATGAACCTGTTGAAGAAAACGATGAACTGCCCAGGAAAGTAATTGGAATGCAGAGAAAGAAGAGGAACGAGTTGAATAGTGGACGCAGGCACGCAGCGCAAGTGAGCAACTTTATTAATTTGCGGGGAACGATCTGGGCACATCACATTTTGATAACAGGACATCCGTAGTGAAAAAGACAAACAAATCCTTTCGAGTTAATGTATCATATATGGTGTGCCCCGTTCATCAAAATGGGATGTGCCAAGATCATCACCTTGTTTACCACCTATTGGCTATTGTAGCTAGCCACTAGCCTATACGTACATACATGTATACAGTACAAGAATATTCTTTTTCCCTGAAAATTTGAAGGGAAGTAGGGATTTCATTGCCTTCCTCCTATCAAAGAGAAAGAGCTCTATCGTCGGATCTGCATCTACCTAAGGAATATGTCCTATGTTGGGGTTCATCTCGGCCGTGATTGCACTGCGTCGATGTCAACACTAAGGACAACCCGAGATTGCGGTTCACCCACTCTGAAAAAACTAGACCCAGCCTGTAATCTGGTACGGACCATACAAAGAACGATTCCCGTTCTCATTTTTCAAGCCTTCAAAATGGAATATATGGCTTTTCTTCCTTTCGTCATTTCTTCTTTCTACTTTTGGTCCAACATTCGGTAATGAAATTCTTCGTGCCAATGTGTCATACGGTATCTGGGCAAATTATCCAACATTTGATAGGCATGGCTTTTAGGACTCTCCAACTCTCAAGATACGATGACTAGAAGTTGGAACCGGAATTAGAAGACGGATGGATAAAAGGTGAATTCTGAAGTTGAGGTGACCCTTTTCATCTAATTCTAATGCACTTCGGGTTGGGTTGGTTGCGTAATGTCCTTGTCCAAACCCGATCCGATTTTAAATACTTCAATTTTCATCCAAGTATCCAACGGCTCAATCCAAAATGATTTTCTTTGGTATGAAATCAAAAAAAAATGAATTGACTCGCGGTGCGGAGTTCGAGTCGAGAATTAGTGCGGGCCTTAATCGAGTCTTTTGATTGTTTTGTGGAAGCTTCTAAACAGTCGATAAAAGTCATAAAATAGTGGTGCACGTGAGGAAAAAAAAAAATAGAGACAGGAAAGAAAGGAGCGAAGAAAATGGAACGTGTGAATGGGGTGAGGTGCGCAAACGCTCGCATAATTACATAAAAAGAATTGAGATGGGATGAGAAAGGATGAAATGAAAAAGGAAATTTTATTTTTTCAATCCTGTTATCTGTGTTTATATTTAGTTGCTGAAATTAGCTATCAAATCTGCTTCTCAACATAGACAGATATTCACTACATGCTTCAATATGTATCATTTTTAACTGAGAAACAATCCATGAAAAAAAGGATCTTTTACTAATCAATAATCAATTTAGTGATTATGAAACAAACTTTTTACTAAGATTTTTTATTTACACTTTGGTTAGCAGTGTATATGCATGTGTTAAAGAGTAATAAAATTAACACCAAAAAAGATGGCAAATAACATTGTAAGGACGCGTACGGATCATAAGACGTGTACAAGTAAGTACAATCGGTTTAGCATACAATATCTTTAGGAATAGGGAAAGGACAATTGATCTAAAAACATAAAATGAAATTTAATTTGTACCTGAGAGCTGGTTAATCCAGTAGCAGATTTAGAAGAAAATTGCTCCTTGTCCATTAAGCATTTGAAACACATGGAAAGAAAAAACTGAATTCTTGATAAAAATGCAAAAAAAAAAAAAAAAGAATAACCTGTCTCCTTGTCGTATGGGGATCTGAAGTCAAAGTTAAGGGAGTAAGGGAATGAGATTTTCGGTGGAATAAAATAACAAATAACCTTAAACTGCATGAAACGGAATGGAAGTGCTTACCGGAGGGCATAAACTTCACAAAGATGAAAGGATACAGGTGGTCGGAGTTTGGACCGTTGTGAGGGTGGGAGATGAGAACAGTCCACCCTTGACAACTTTTTCTCACTATTGTCATGTTGCTTTCATTTCTAGTGGGGTTGCACCTATTTGGTGAGACCCCGTGTCCCATATTTTGATAAGGGTATTCTTGTTGCATCGCAGTATGTTGCCCAAAACAAATATGACTGAATATTCCTATTTTCTCATCCCGGTCGTGCAAACCAAATGGTCTATTAGTAGCCTTTTGGAAGCAATCCAAATTTTCTTACCCACAAGACCACAAGAATCTTACCCATGGTTTTGAAAACTGTACTAGATCAGACGACTGGACTAGTTGATTCGATAACCGATCAAGTACCGATCCTATTTCACCCTAAACTAGCTTTTTGGCAAAAAATCATTGATTTGGTTAGTGGCCCGCTGACCCGAGCAATTGAATCATCAATCTGAACAATGGCTTTTTATCGCTTTTCATTTTACTTATTTTTTAAGCCATAACAGATTGTCCATTCGAACCAAACAGCCATACTATTCAACATGGGGACTAGTCCCATAAGGGTTCATGTCCAGTCTAGTTTTTAAAACCCCACACATTTCTGCAGTTGCACATGGGGAACATCTCTCATCAATGGTAATATGTAAATATGGGAGATGTTCTTAATGTGCGGTTGTAGTGATGTGTGGATAGGTCTTTGTGAGTAGGAGATCAAAACTGGGGTGGGAGGTTTTTCACGCGATGGTTTCTCGTGTTATATGAGTCAAGAAAGTTCAAATGTCGTGAAGTTTTATTTGATAAAAATATGAAATATTGAAAATGACCTTACATGAGCCAAAAAAAATCATAGATTAAGCAGCTTGTCAACACAACTCAATCATTACATAAGCCCTCCCAAATGGGATCTTAGTAGTTCATAGATAAATGGTGCATTAACTGCTATCAAGTTAGGAAAAAAAGGTGTTTGTCTGTTAAAAGGCAATATCTATATGTCTTAATGCTATATTTGGTTTGAAAGAAAATGTAGGGAATGGAAGGGAAAGGTAGGGAAACCTATACAAGATTCTTTAATTAATGTTGTGTTTGGTTTCCTTGATGTCAACACCTGATTTTTGCTTGGTTCACCGCTTGAGCCTCCAATTCACCCCAAACACCCGATCAGACCCTTCTGACCTCTCCGAAACACCCAAAAACCCAGAAAACCCAAGTTTCACCCCGAGAGCCCTCAGATCCACCGTTAAACCTGTCTAATACCAATCTGGTGGCCCCAATCAACCCCTACTTACACCTTAACCACTAGATCTTACACAACAACCAGACCCAAGATCTCCCAAAATACCTACCCGTAAAATTTTAACTCAAGATTCTCCTATTTACCCCCTCATCAAACAAATATTCCATTTTGACCTTTCTCATTAGCCTAAACACTCAGAACCCATATTACCTTGATCTTGATACACCCAAACCGATCAGACCATACCTTTAGACTTCGGACACACCAAAACACCTGACCATGAATTTTCAACCCCATATTCCCTCATTTGTTCTTCCATCAAACCAAGATTCCGCTTCAAAACATCTCATTGACCCAAATTCCTATGATCTTGACCCTGTAAGACTGATCAGACCTCATCATCAGATCCTAGACACCTCCAAATACTCACCTATAAAATTTCATCCCAAAACACCTTTGCTTACCCCTTCGTCGCACAAAGATTTCATTCCAAGGCTCCAAATTAGCTGAATCAAACCCTTTCCAGATCTGCCCAATCTGAGCCCATTTGGGCCAATCTGACCCCACCAATCAACTCAAAATTCCCAAAATCCCCATCCTGTGAAATTTCATTCAAAAATACTCTCATTTATCCTTCCATCTAAAAAGATTCCATTTAGATCATTCTCGTTAATCTGCTCACACAAACCTCTTCAACAGTCAGACCCATCTCAACCCTCCATTTTTTACCCAAAATCTTAGCCATTCATCCAAAACCTCGGTTTGACCACCTATCGACTCAGTTTGACCAAATTTATCCCAAATTACAAAAATACCCCTTGAATTCCCAAAAATTATGAAAATGCCCCTAATGCTCATTATAAATTTAACTAAAACTTTGTTTTGCCTAATCCGAACAATCCGAAAAAGTGGAATGAATACACTGCTCCCCTTCTTCCTCCTCTCGATCGAAATAGAGCGGTGGCACCCCTCCCGGTAGTTCTCTACTCCTCCAACCTCTTTCTCCCTTTTCTCTCTCAGTCTTCTCCTTCTCCTTCATCTTCTTCTTCTCTAATCCGCCGAAATCGGCTAATCCATAGCCCCTGTTCGAACAGAATTGCAACGGAGGTTTCTCCACCCGCCCCCAAGTCTCTGGCCTCCCTCTTCCACACTCTCTCTCCTAATCTTCTTCTTCCCCGTGATTGCCCACCGCTTTTTTTCCCTTTCTCTTTTCCTCTGTTTCGTCACCCCCACTGCAGCGGAGGATCTGAACTCAGCTTCAACCTCCTCTTTCCCCCTCATTCTCTCTTTATTCTCCCTCTCTCTTTCTCTCTCTCGCTCGCCTTCTCCCTTTCTCCAACGTTTTTCGTCTCCCCTGTTTTCTGTATTCACCACCCTTAGCACGGAATGTGTTGTAGCAGCCATAACCTGAGTCGACTTGTGGAGGCGATTACAAGTTTCATGCATCTTTGTTATAGAAGCTCAAAGATGTGAACAACATACAACCCGATTCTGGTCCTCCTTGTTCGGTCGATTAACTTCAACGTTAGACACCATCAGTTGCATTCGCTAGTCGCCATCGTCGATCAAGAAAGGAGGCAACCAAATTTAATTGGATCTTCTGCTTGTAGTATTCGATCTCAATCTCAGGCCATATTCCAATCAATAAGGTTAATTCCTATTCTCTCTCATTCAGTTCTTTATTTCTTTTTCATGTTTTTGCTATGCGGAATCTGCATATGGGAAGAGAGAGACCGGGCTCATCAATGTGCTCTTGTAACTCTCGGTACCAACCCGATTCCACTCTCATTTTTCTTAAGGACTTGGAAGTTTATCGTTAGTTTTACCAACTTCTTTTTCTTTCTGCTTTCTTTTCTTTTTTTCTTCCTTCACGTATCACTAAACTGATTCTCGGAGGTCATCACCTCTTGTTTCCTATTTGATGGGTGGGACTCCATTTCCAGCCCAAGTGGCAAAATGAACCGTTTTTCGATGCTCACACCTTACTTTCCCTTCCTTTCCTTGCCCTTTATTTGAAACCAAACACAGCTTAAAGATATGATACCAGAATAACTTGGACCCTACTTATCAAAAGAATAGCTTAGACCCTCAATTAGGTGATATTTTATCAAAATTCATGGGCAACTTAGTATGATTCTAAGTATCATGGGTATGTAACAAAATTTATACTATTTTAAAAAACATGAATAGCCTTAGAATATTTTTGGAAGTTTCTAATGACAAAATTTACCCCTCCGTGTTTAGCTTTATATAAAGATGAGGGCAAATGGGGCAATCAGTTATTGATATTGAATGAGTTGAAAAAATGTAATTTTGAAGCAACTATCGCCATCTGTTTAACTTCTTTGTGAATTCTATGTGAGGGTAAAAAAGTAAAGTGTGATTACTTTTAAATGTCTGAGAACAAACTATTCTTAAGTTTCAATTTTTGTTGAATTCACAATATATCCAACTAAATTTTTGTTAGCATATGTGTTGTAGCTAAAAGATGGATTTTCATTCGAGTTTACTCATTTTAAGAGATGTTGGAATTGGCTTAGGTCACCCAAACTTGATACTTGTAAAAAGGGTTAATTAAACCAAATCAATTTTGTTTTGTTTTGTTTATTTTTCTTATGAAAATCAAAGGTATAATGAATATCTCAAAAAATTTATGTTTTAGTAAATAATGAAATTGAATGTCTCACGATTTGGGATCTTTACAATAAGGAATTTGTGCAATTTGGGATTGTCTGGTAGGATTTTAGGAAGAGTACCCAAAACTAAAGAAGATATTCCAACAACCTGTGCGAGGGGTTTGGTTAGAGGTTAGGAAGACGATGGAGTTAGGAAAATAGATAATTTGGTCGGAGATTGAAGTGCCCTTTCATATGAGTTTTTTTTTTTTTTTTCAATTTGGAAAGTTGTTCTATGCAAGCTACTTGCCTTTTTCTCACTTTGTGTACTAAAACTTCCATTGATTGTTTAGATTCATGTTTGATGTCCACTCAAGCACAACCAAGACCAAGTTTAGATATGCATGGCACTGGATGTCTTTTAATAATACTCGCATGAGGATCAATGAAAAGTAAACCATATAATAAAATGTCTCAGTAGTTTATGGATCTACATATTTTTTGTCTTAGTTGGATTTTTTTTATCAGTTTAAGTTGCAATTACAATGACTAGGTGATAGATCGAGTTGTCTTATTTGGATACTTTTATTCTATTCAAATCAAAGGAGTCTATTCATGGTCTTGCAATGGCTAGTTCCTCACCATTACCAACTCTATCAAACTTAGACTACAAAACTATTCATGGAGGCAAAGGAACATAAAGTATTATCCTATTCTCTTCACTATTTATATTTTTAGTAAAAGAAAAATAAAATATTAAATGGAAGAAAATATAATATAATATATATATATAGTTTTGTGTTATCCTATTCATCCAACCTTTTACGTGTCATATATTTGCACACACTCAAAGAAAAAATCCTTTTCGAGTCCAATCGCACAGGATCTGAACCAATTCAAAAAGAATGAAAAATATCAAGATTGAAAAAAAAAAAATGAAGAACCTTCAAAAGTGAAAAAGTATTGCAAATTTGTCAAGACATAAGTTATTATCTCATAAGACATCATATTTATTTTCATTTCAATTCTATGTAATTTCCACAACATTATGTAACTAAAACTACAAGCATTTAAAGTTTTCTTTTTAATCATGTTGTTACTTTTGATAATTTTCAATTTCTATATTAAATATGACACATCAAAAAATCAAGTAATTAATATCAAGAAAAAATTATCACGTCCAATGCATATGATTAATTACTAGTACAACAAAAGTAGTAACCAATCATTATGCAATTTGGGTTGAGGGTCAACAAGCCCAACCCTAAGATGCAAACCTTGAGCTTAGGCTTGGCATGATTCAAGGTCAAGCCCAAATTTTTCAACTTAGGCCCAACCCAAGCTTTAACTCAACTTGGGTTAGGCTTGGTCTCAGGTTGAAGAGGGCCGAGTTTAATTAGCCCTAGGGCGGGTTGGTTGGGGTTGAAATAATCTATGAATATGCTTTTTATAGAACCATCCTTTTTACAAGGCTTAGTGAATTGAAAATATGACAAAGTTCATTAACAAATATCTCCCCATCCCACCCCCTTGCCCCGGACCCAAGGTGACCAATATAAACTTCATTCATTGTAAACATTTGCAAAAATAGGGACCATAAGACAGAGACATAAATATAGAGTTGTAAAGTGGATTGTGACGTTAAGTCAGATGTATGTATGTACGTATGCATTATTTCAATTGTATTGTAATTTTTATTAGGGTAAGTTACAAATACCCCCCTATACTTTAATTTGTGTCAAAGACCCCATGAACTTTAACATTGCGACAAATACCCCATTTGGCCGTTAACTCAGATGATAGAAGGTGTTAAATTACCAAAATATCCCACTAGGCTTTCTCTATTTTTTTTTCTTGTCATTTTCTCTTAAAACCTAACTATCCCAAAAATAATTTTGATCATCATCAGAAAAGGAATAAAACCTAAATTTCTTTGGTGAGAAATCTCTAACAGTAAGAAATCTGACTTCTTCAACAATGATCATCACTGGAAAAGGAAAAAAATCTCTAGCAAGTTTGGTGGCATCCTCTTATTTCTAGCAAGTTCATTAGTCAGCAAGGTGTGGAAGTTGGGTCTAGACACGAAGGATACGTGAGACGTGAGACAGATTAAAGCTTGAATTAATGGTAACTCTATCACCTCTCCGACTAAAGATTGGCTCAGTCGCCAATGTTCAGAAACATCAAAGCATTGATGAAATAGGACTTATCCGAGTGATTTGGCCTTCCTCGAATACTTCTCAATCTTTGGGTAAAAAATTGGGTACTATAGCCGATCATCTTGGGAACGAGAGGGAGAAATTTGGTCAATGGGATTTTGGTTCCCATTGACTAAGAATCTCATGTTCTTTTTTTTTTCTAGATTTATGTGGGGACCAAGGAAATAAGTAATACCCATCTCCTAGGTGGGTATATAACTTTCCCACTTGGGGGAAAAGTTGTCAACACTTGAATGAGACAAAAATGCCCCTTTTAATAATAGATTTTTATGGCTAAAATGGTCATTTCATTATTTACCTGAGAAATAAAAGAACATGGGCAAATGCACTTACCTGGGGAAGTGTTCCCCAAGAAATCCTTACCCAAGTAATTGCATTTACCCGGGTTAGTAACTTACCGAAAAAGCAAACGAGCCTAAAGGATCTTATAGATGGAATAAATAGTGATAGTCCTCTGCAAATAACAACTCCCGATATCTTGCCAAGCAACAGAGTTGCTCTAAAATCACCAGGTTCGAAAATGAAAATATGAACTCAAAAGAGAACCATTACCTCATCATTGGGGGGTGGTCAATGGCATACATCGGAAAGTTGAGATGTACATGAAAGACTTGTTCTAATGCTTCATCTTTAGTTATTTGAAGGTTGTCCATAAATGAAAATGCTCTTGACCGAAGATATCAACGAGCATCATACTCTTTTATTGACATCCTTGACTCGGAATCAAAATGCAATGAATCTTTTTTTCAAGACTTGTTCTTGCCATGCAACAGAGTTGCTCTAAAATCAACAGGTTCGAAAATGAAAATATGAACTTGAAAGAGAATCGTTACCCCATCATTGGGGGGTCAATGACATACATTAGAAAGTCGAGATGTACGTGAAAGACTTCTTCTAATGCTTCATCTTTAGTTCTTTGAAGGTTGTCCATAAATGAAAATGCTCTCGACCGAAGATATCAACGAACATCATACTCTTTTGTTGACATTCTTAACTCGGAATCAAAATGCAATGAATCATTTTTCCAACACTAACTTTGGTTCTCCAACCATAGGCAGGAAATCATCATTATCTTTATCAAACTCGTCCTACTTTTCTTCAACAACTGGCTCTAATAGACCCAACATGAAGGCATCTTCAAGATATCTACATAACCCATCAACAAGACAACAACAATGAACTACCAATTCAAACATGTCGAAACAATTAGAAACAATTATCAGACAACTCTTTGACTCTAAATAAATTGGCACCAAAAGATGCGATGAACAATAGAGCAAATTCATTAAGTTCAAATGAAACATTATCATGATAGTGGGCGTTCTCAATGAATCATTTTTCCAACACTAACTTTGGTTCTCCAATCATAGGCAGGAAATCATCATTATCTTTATCAAACTCGTCCTACTTTTCTTCAACAACTAGCTCTAATAGACCCAACATGAAGGCATCTTCAAGATATCTACATAACCCATCAACAAGACAACAACAATGAACTACCAATTCAAACATGTTGAAACAATTAGAAACAATTATCAGACAACTCTTTGACTCTAAATAAATTGGCACCAAAAGCTGCGATGAACAATAGAGCAAATTCATTAAGTTCAAATGAAACATTATCATGATAGTGGGCGTTCTCACCATGTCGATCGCTTATAGAGACGATGGGGAAGGCATTATCATCTTCAAGCCTGAAGCCTCTAGATAACTCTTTCAAAACAAACTTGGTTAATAGTTTCTTCAATTTGATCAAGAGCAAAAGATCTACTCCATCTCATTCTTCATCCATCAGACCAAGGATCACAGAAATTGCTATGAATTTTGCTTTTCAATAACACTCACACCATGGAAGGTACAAAATCCTCTATTCTCCTCGGTTTTTCTTCTTCCATTTTCTTCTTTCTTTTGAATCGATGATCTAAGATATGTGAATGGTGTTTCAAAACAAAAACTCAAGATACTCGGCCAGAAAAATGCAAAAATCGTTACAAACAATGAACTAAATCCTCCATTGATTTCTGACATAGGTTAGTAATTTTTTTTTATTTCCGCTTTGTTGTTTTTGTTGCTCGTGAAAATTTTGATTTGTGTTGTCAGAATTTTATTTCAAATGAAATTCGATGAACCCAACTTCTGCAATTCTTCTTTCTTCCCTTGATTGGAATTCTTTCTCTTTTGCAATTTCATTTGTATTTAGGGATGACAATTTCTACCTACTTGGTGGGTACTCGCCCCTACCCTCCCCGATGGTTTTTTTTTGGCTTAAATGGCAGGTTTTAGGATGGGTACGGGTTTTGGGATTCTATAACCCATACGGGTATAGGTAGGGTACTGTATTAGGCTAAACCCATCCCTTCCCGACCCATATATTGTTGGAAAGCATATAAACTTTATGTAACAAGTGTTGAATTTAATAATATTTTGAATTTATGTGAATGATAATATAGTCTGTGTTTTTTTTTACATGTCTTAATCAAATAATTAGAAATCTTGGTGTTTATTTATGTTGTTTTACTTATTTATTGCTTATATATGACAAAAAAATAATAGGAAATCATATGCGGGTTTTAAACCCAACCCACCCCTACCCTTGAATGCGGGGAGGGTTTTGCAATTTCATGTGTGGGGAGGATTTGGATTCTCAAAATCCAACCCACTACTGGTTTGGGGTGGGTATGGGTTGAAAGGTTTAGGGAGGTGAGTAGGGTCTAGAATTTACAAAACCCTCCTGGAACCTGCCCCATTGTCATCACTATTTGTGTCTTTGATTACCGGTTAGTATTTCTCAAAACCATGGAAGGGCAACAAGACCATAGCTCGAAGTCAAGAAATCTTATTGGATCAATAACGAGAGCTTCCATTATTGAAGATTGCAATAATAAAAGGGTTAATTATATTTATGGCCTTTACTTGAGCAAATGAATGTGCCCTTGTTTTTTTCTTTTCTTTTTAATAATCAAGACAAGTACCCTTACGCTAGTACCATCAAGTGGATACTTGATTTCGGTGCAATTCATAGAAGTGATAGTATGTATAGATTAGCTTGTACTTTGCCCTAAAAAAGAGGTATAGACCATACAATACTTGACCTACCCCTAAGTTTTAGGAAGTTGACTATTACTACACATATTGCTTAAATAAATTTCTTAAAGTATCCCTCTTATTACAATTGATTAACTCCACCCTTACCATTAATGTGTCATTACATCCCGTTCATGTGTGATATCACGTGACTGACATGATATTTGAAAACCTAAATTTGTGCACACTTTCTTATTCAATATCTTGAACAATCCATAACATGGATTTGAATGGGTTTTATTGAATTTAGAAAACTTGGATAAATTCACACTTTGTTTTTTTCTCGCCAGCATCCTTATAAAATATCTAAAAAAAATAACAGAATTTGTGGGGCTTCTTGGTTTATTACAATGTTTTAAAAAATGACCCAAAGGGCAAACCATTTTTGCCTATAGGTCACGGGTCACCAATTCAACTATCTAGGTTGAACAGGTCAAGTCGCACTACATCAGCAACATGTAAAGTAGTACACACATTTAATATATATATATATATATTATAGGTATGTACAAACATGCATTTTTTCAATAAATAATATATAAAAATATGTATTATTTTATATTTAATTTATGTTCTTAAATTATATTTTAAAAATTTATTTGTAAAAAATACTAAAACTTGCAATTTGAAGCCAAAAAAGTTTTTTTGGTGAAAATAGTGGGACAAGGTGCCTTAGGATGCATATATCTCAAAAAGTTACACAATATAACAAAAAAAATCTCAATTGGACATTAGAGTGCAAAGTTATGGCCTCTCGGAGTTTGTATACATGTTTAGTGTGCAACCCGTGACTTGGTCACCGGGTCAATTGTCCAATTGTTTGGGTCAAACGATTTTTTTTATAAAGTCAACGGTTTTTTTTATTGTCATATGGTTTTACTAAAGATGGACCTGGAATCTTGACCTGTGGTGGTTCAAATGGTTCAATCGGTCGGGTCAATAATGGGTTGAAAACACTTGCTTGTTTTATCTGTTGTTTTGGTCAATTATCATGGAAGTATGCAGTGGGGTTCCAAAAGAACCAGAGGATGTTTAATTGGCGTGGGCACGATCCACGGAAGACCTAAGGTAGAGGTTGAAGAAGCACAATCATCGAGGTAATGTCCACCTTTGGTTTTTGTTTTTTTTTTTATTAGTAGTGGAGGTATAACCACCTTTATCATTTTATTCTAAGATGTATCATCAAACAGTTCCTTAATCATTTTATTCTAACTTCTAAGATGCATCATCAAACAGTTGCATAAAGCCAATGATCCACCAAAGATTGTCCATCAATTCAGGAGGCGTTCTACAATATGAATGTCTTTATTTTCATTTATTTTTGGAATCTCCACATCAATAAAAAAACAAAAACATGCTCTTGAATTATATTTTCCTTTTTTTTTAAAGAGAAAAACAAGCTGGTTTTTAAAAAAAATAACAAATTATATAATTTATAGAAAATGATATTGAATAATCATTTTTTTTTGATATGTGGTGATACTCACTACACTACACCTATAAGCCCCCGAAGTTGGTTATTGCGGAAATCAACTCAGTATCTACAATGGAACGAACCAGCTAACAAACCAACTAAACCACCTCTTTAATTGACATGTTAAATAATCAAATAAAAAACACATACACAACCAATTACCTATTGTGTTTCGGCGACAAAAAAGCACCGGTTCTTCGACATAAAAAGGTCAAGACATAAAGTTAACAATGGTATTCAATTACAATAAAAAGGATTTAATACGAATATTTTGATCATTTCAAAATTACATTTCTTTCGCCCATTCAAAACCCGAGGGGTATTTGTATCATTTCATATCATTGATAGAAATACAAACTATATGTTAAAGTATATATTACTAATATGCAATTTACCCGGATATGATTAGTCAATTTCTTACATTAAGGGTAGTTTCAAGTGTTTTACCTCACCCTTCCATCTCATCGTTAGTTGCCAACTTTCCCTTGCACCGGTAATACAAAGAAAAGAAACGAAGTGAAAACATTCACCGAATATTTGGATTTAGAAGTTGGAACTTAGAAGCAGGAGTCCTGCTAATTGTTCTCGTCCATGCTTCCTTCACTCCTTATTTTTCCTCCGAATTTGATTGCACATTTTTAATTCTTCAATGATGATCAGGGCATTCAATTTTCTTCGGTTCTTAGTGGGGGTTTTCCTCTATCTGGTACCATGTTCTTACGGGGAATCCTCAACGTGTCTCATGGTTTACAAGGAAGGTGGTGCACCCGCAGTTTTTCAATCCCCAAAGTGTCCTCGCTGGACTCTATCTACCGATGCTGTACGAAGACGAACGGAGAATTGTCAGTCTGCCATGCTTCAGGGGAGGAGGAAGTATCAGGAGGATCGCATCGTCTGCGCTCTCGACGTGCGGATCCCGTTTCCGGGTAAGCTCAATCCCTCAATTTTTCAATAATTGGAGCTTATATATCTTCCAATTTAAGCGTATAAAATGTTGTCTCATGCCAATATGTAATCATAGGTAGTTTCTAATTTATAAAACAATGATTCCCCAATCGCTTATTCATTTGTTAGAGAGTTCACTTTCTTCTTTCTTATTTTCCCCCATGTAAAAATGTTGTAGAAAGTTCAATTAAAACAGATGTATCACATGCCATGCTGTAACTTTCATACTATTAATAAAACTTTCAATTACCGATAAAAAAACGAAAAGGATTTAGGTTGAGTTGTTTTAATTCATTTACGCATACCAACCATGTAAAGAAGAAGATAATTTATTGAAAAGTTAGTCGAACTTCACTACAAATGGTAGATTTGCAAAACTTTGAACACGGAACATATACCATATATGACATGGTTTTTTCAAATCGACTTAATTAGTGCATACCTACCAGAAAACGTAAGAAAGAAAATGTACGTTGAGAGTGAAATTAAGGTAATGCCTTTAATTGCAAGAAGATCATATTTACAAGAAATGATTGTTTTGAATGTAATTATGTAAGTTTTTAAGAGGCTTTCAAAAAATGTAAGTTTTCAAGAAGAGATGCAACATGCAGAACATTCTCATACAGGAAGATATAAAAGTGATAATAGGATAGCTGAAGAATGAGGAGAGAGGGGCTCGGAGATTCAGTTACACCATGAGGGAGATAAGGGCCCTGGCTGCATAGTTGAGATGCTTCTTCTCATGGACTCCCAGGATTACAACACAGAAAAAAAAATACTTCATTAATTAGAAGAAAACAGGATTACAACAAGAAGTTGTGAAAGAAACCAGCTTTTGGGGATATATTGTAAACTAAGCTACCTGGGGAACTGTTCTAGGGAATAAACTAAGTTAGGGAATAAACTAAGTTAGGGACTTGGGGGTTAAATGAAGTGGACTGTTCTCGGGAATTGTGAACTAAGCTATCTGGGGATATATTGTAATGTAAAAAGGGTAGCTCTCTTAATGGGATGCTCTGTTTCGTTACTGTCTTATTTATTTGATTAATAAATTAAGTTTTAGTTATTGATAAAAAAAACTCTCAAGAAGAGCTGTGATGTGAAGAGCTATGTCTTAAAATTTTAAAAAAGTTATCTCTAGAGGTGTTTATTTACTAGAAAAATAATTTATTCTTTTTTTTTTTATTTTTTTATATTCTTACATCAGAAGTGAAGCCTTTTATATAGAATACAGACAGAATGAAGGTTGTGTGGATAAAGCTTATTTTGGATGTGCCTGTGACAAGAGCAAAAATCAGAAACAATCATTCAATGTGATTTAGATTGCAATTAAGATTTTGATTTGCTGATGCTCATAAGATGCAAAGCATATCATGATTACAAAATAAAGTATATCAATGAGAAAAAAAATCAAAATTCTTTCTGCCAAGTTATACAGGAAGTGACTGCTTGTGACTTAAAATAATTGATGTTGAAGCAGGAAGTGCTGGGACTAAGGAGGTTACGGTTGGAATTGTGGGAGTTTTTGATGGTCATAATGGTGCCGAAGCTAGTGAGATGGCATCAAAACTTCTGTTGGAGTACTTTTTTCTCCACATATATTTCCTTCTAGATGGTATATACTCTGTTGCCTTGAAGAAACCAACAGGAAGGTTGCCATACAAGGGAGAAGCAGGTTTGGATTTTCAAGTCCTCAATTGGGACGAAAGACAAAATCAGCGTGATTTAGGTGCTGGAAGGTGTGTTATTTTCTTGCTTTGTTTATGCATGTAAAATGTATATGGACAAATGTTTTTTCTTTTTTTTTTTTTTGTCTTTTGTTATGCTAGAAAATAGTAGGAAACTTATTCAGGAGAAAATTGTATTTTTATTCTCAGAATTGATTCTTCTGATGTTCCAAATCACACTTGTGCTTAAGAAAAGGTCATTACCCAATTGTTGGTTCCAGCTATCTGGGGTCTTGGGAGTGGTAGACTGGGTATGGTCTAAGCCTTTGCCATTTTTTTCGCACAAAGTGGCTGTCCTCAGACTCGAACCTGTGTTCTCATACTTGCCAACTTGAGATTTTACCATTACACCATTGGTTAAAAAGGATCTTACCATTACACCAAGTAATGGCCCCTATTTTTGTGCTTCTATACCTAAAAATATCCTAAGGTGATGCTAGTCTCACTTAACTGACTTTTCAATTTATCTTAATGTTTTAAAAGGCAGAAGCATGATATCCTGCACTAGGACCTTCCAAACCTGAGATTTAGCTTAAATTTCCTGATGAGGTCTCATTTTTTACAAGAAAAAGAAACTTTAAACCATTTTTTTTTATAGAATAAGAATGCATAGATAATTAATCATCATACAAACAGAGGCTATAAAAAGAGTTCAAAAACTTTTTGATGGATGTCAAAAAAAAGAAAAAAATAAAACAGCAAGCAAAAGAATCAAAAGGATGATATGGACTTGTATATCCACTCCTTCATGATTCTGCAAAGAGGAATGAATTGCTTTAAAGACTAAGTTGAACCTCTTGAATCTCTATTAAGTCTTCTCCTACTGTAATTGTTCTCTTGTTGAATCTCAAGTATGTTGCAAGCCTGCAACTTCTCTTTCTTATGCATGTATACAAGGCAGAAAGGAAGGGTTCTGTTTGTATTTTAATATGCTGAGTTGAGGTTTGATATTGAGTTTCAATATAGTTTTTTTTTATTATTATTTTTTTCCTTTTGATTGGTAACTATTAAGACTTAGATCACAAAGAGCAAGATATGTACAAGGTGCGAAGCATCCCTAGGTACAATGGGCTGGCTATTAGCCACCTTATTCAAACTTCATATTCACATTAAAAATGAGCCCAAAATAGTAGGTCCCTTTTCGCCCCTTGTTTGGCCAAAGCATCAGCTAAACTATTTTCTGATCTTTGAGCTGAAGAGAATGCAGAATCCAACTCCTATACCAAGTGTCTTATCTCTGTAACAATGTGTTGGTGCTACCATAATCCCTTGGATGTTATTTACCATCCAACACACTACCACTTTTGAATCTCATTAATCCAATACATTTTTGAGAGATGCTCATCTGCCCACTCTCAAGCCTTGTAATACCATTGGCAGTTCAACTCCTACGGTGTCCCCATATCCAATTAGACCAGAGTATATTGCTAATATGGTTCCATGCTTGTTTTTATACACCCCACCTATGCTTGAAAGTCATGAGTTCCCACTTCCCAATGCTATAGCAATCAAAGTTCATCTTTATTTGGTCAACACTTGGTGGATTCCATTGTACTTGATCTACACCCCTTGTGATAAGCAACCCATAGCCATGGTCAAATGTCCAAAGGTTTTACCTAATGCACTACTTTCACTAAAGTGTTTTAAATGATTACTTGTTGCTTCTTGCCTTCTTGTTGAACATTCTCTCATTCCTTTCTTCCTTATTGTCCATACAATTGTATTCCATTTTCATCATCAACAGAACAACTATTGCTTATCACACTTATTTTTATTTGATGTGATTAATATAAAACATTAGCAAATTTCTGTATTTTTTTATATATTTTTTGTAAATTTACTTTTTTTTAGTTTTCTAATACTTAACTTTGACATCACGGTTGACACGTTTGACCGAAAAGATTGAACTTTTGACCCATACCAAATAGAAAAACAATTTTATTTCTAGGTTAGTTTTAAACATTGTATTTCATTTCAAACGTCAATAAAAACAACTATTGTTCATCATACTTATTTTTCTTTAATATGATTAATATAAAATATTATAGATGTCCTCGGTTTTTCTTCATTTTTTATTTTTCTATTTTTTTGGATTTATTTCTATTTTAAAAGTTTTGTTATTTAACTATGACATCATGGGTTTACCCATTTGACTTGGATGGTTGAATTGCTTACCTAAAAAACATTTTGATTTTTAGGCCAATCTAAAATTTTAAAAATATCGGTTTTATTTTGTTAGAAGTACTGGATATAGATCTAATTGATAGAATGCTTAAATATGGGATTCGATGAGAGAATTTTTTTACATTTTTTTATTTTTATAATTTTTGTATTTATTTCTATTCAAAAAGCTTGATGGTTAAATTGCTTACCTGAAAGACACAATGAGTAGGAAAAAAAGCTGATGGTGTGAATGGTTTCTAGTGGCCCCCTGCCATTGTATGTGCAAATAATGTTTGCCTCTACAATTTTCAGTTGGAAAAAGAAGAGGGGAAGGATAATGTGATGTGTGAGGTCTGCTATAAATTGGACCATATGGGAAGAAAGAAACTCAAGATTATTTTCAGACAAGGAGAAAAGCAAAGGAAGCTATCATAGAGGTGGTTTTGAATAGAGTGGTACCCTAGATCAAGTCCTTGGAAGGAAGTTGCTTCCTCAGCCCCGGTCAAGGAATAAGGATGCCTTAATTCCCCTTCTGGAGAGGTGATTCTCTCTACGGGTTGTGAGCTATTGGCGGTAATGGAAGGGATAAAAAGGGCAAAGGATATGAACATTAGAAAGCTAGAGGGGACTCTAAGTTGGTGATGGGGTGGCTAAAGGAAGAGAAGAGTGAAGTTTGGAACTACAACAATGAAAGGAGGAAGTTCAAGTGGCTAACACAAGACATTGAAGTAAAGGTGCTGTGGGTCAAAATAAGTTCCAATTCCTTTGTTGATGGTTTAGCAAAGCAAGGAGTGAATAGGGTTCTATGTTTTGGGATCAATTGTAATTGATTTAGTTGAAAGTGCAATAAATCTGATTTGATTTGAAATCTGTGATAAAAAGAAGAAAAAGAAAAGTTTGTGCAGAGAAGAGAAGAAGAGAAAGGTTGAATTGAATAGGTAGAAGCCAGAAAAAGTGATCTGCTGCCCCTTTCACTATCTTATATACTCATAATTAAAAAAATGAATATACCCTTAGTAAGTCGGCTATTACTAAAAACACAAGAAAACACTCTTAACTAAGCATAAACTAATGGGCCTTAGGCCCAATAACTCTAGCTAAACATTAAAAATAAAAACAAATATTATTAGGTCAATCTCAACATTCCCCCTCAAATTGGGAATAGATGTCACACACTCCCAATTTGCGTAGATCATGCTCAAGCTTGTTTCTTGCAACACCTTTTGTAAGAACATCAGCTAGTTGTAAGTCAGATGCAACATATGGTAAGCACACTTCTCTAGATGTCAACCTCCCCCTTATAAAGTGTCTATCCACTTCTATATGCTTCACCCTATCATGTTGAAGTGGGTTGTGGGCAATGCTAATTGCTGCTTGATAGTCATAGTATAATACCATAGGTTCTTCTGCCTCAATTCCAATCTCTCCTATCATGGATTGGACCTAGAGGAGCTTTGAGACACCATGTGCCATGGCTCTGTATTCAGCTTCTGCGCTTGACCTTGCTACAACTGATTGTTTCTTACTCTTCCATGAAACTAGATTATCTCCAACAAGAATGCAAATTCTTGATGTAGATCTCCTGTCATCTAGGTACCTCGCCCAATCGGCATCTGTGTAAGCCTCTAACTTCACATGCCCATGATCAGTAAACAATATGCCTCTACTTGGGTGTCCCTTCAAATAGGCAAGTATCTTGTCAATAGCCTTCCAATGCTGAACTTGTGGGGCATGCATGTATTGACTCACCACACTCACTGCATAAGAGATATCTGGTCATGTCATGCATAAGTACAAAAATTGGTCCACCAATCTCTGATACCTTCCAACATCCTTCATTTTTCTGCTACTTCTCTCCACCCAACTTTTCTTCTCTAAATATTCCTGTAAAATCATAGAGAAAGGGCTCCATCCCAAGGTTTTCTTGCCTTGAGGGGTACAGGTAATTTTGTTTTATACTTGGGACAAAGAGTTTAGTTAGGCTCAAAAACCATCCTTTGTTGCTTCCTTTTCTCTCTGCTGCATAACACTTCACTTCCTGTGTTATCATATTTCTCCATTTAGGTGTCAATCCATGCATATGACTCCTTAAAGAAACCCTTTAAACCACACCAGCGTTCTCCAATTGTGAATACTGCTCGTTTCTGAACTTCTTTTATCTTTTTTTTTTGTAATAAATAAAAAAGTAAATTTATTAATAAAAAGAAAAAAAAGAAGATACGGCAAAGGTGATAAGATATCACCACCAGAAAAAAATAACCTTAAGACCCAAATTTCAGAACCCCCACCCTTTGTAGTACAAACTTTTCCTTTCCCACTGCTTGAAAAATAAAAGAGCCTCATTACCCAAATCCAA
Organism: Nelumbo nucifera; assembly: GCF_000365185.1. Next base: position 8,351,774 of record NW_010729089.1, read on the forward strand.
ACTCATCAAGAATCCAAAATAAAATATTAACTCCCCCTACATCCCAAAATCTATACTCGATTTACTTCTCAAAGCTCTGCAATGACTTTTTGAGTCCAAAGAGTACTTATGTTCCGATTCCTTGAAGGCTTTTCTTGCATTCTCCTCCACGGTTCCACAATAAACTTTTTGTGGCCTCAATATTGAAGAATAGCCCTCTACTTGTTTGCTGATGAGAAAGCCTCCTCTGTTTTTTTTAAGGAGACATGTTTTTTGAGAGAAAAAATGTTTTTCAAGGAAATATGTTGCATTGACATTCTTTGATAAAAGAACAATATTGCCCATGAGTTGATGTCAAAGATATTATCACAAGAAGTTAGTGTCTAAAATGATAAATGGTCAATTTGATAATATGTAGGAAGAGTTTTAAATCTATTTTAATATGTTGACTTCTGATTTTTAAGTTAGATGTTTAAGATAGTTGGCTAACATTAGGTTTGGGATAGAGGTCTAAAGATAATTTACCCCTCACTGCTAAATGAAGTTTGTGGGGAACACTTATGTCCATAAAATATCTGGGAAAAATAATTGGCCATTCAGATGTAAAGCCCATAAAACTAGTGCTAATTTGTCTCTGTCTCCTTCAGATTTTTAATTACTGGATATATTAGGATGGTAATTACTAGTTTCACAAAAGCTGGGAACAAAATGGTCAGAAAAAGGCTAGGACAAATAGGACACAATAGGAAATACTGCATTGAACTGATACTTATATAAGTATATAGATTCATGGGATAAATTTCTGCCCCAAAACCTTGCCTTGTGTTCAAATCTCGTTCAGTACCTATTGATAAAAAAAAAATATCGTTCAGTACCTGATGACCCAAGTAGTGAACCTGCTCTCTGACTTTTCTAATGGTGTATTACTGCATTCATATATGAGCTTTTGTAGACGCACTTCTATTTCATGCTGCTGTCACAGGTCTAAATGGATGTTACTTGAGATTTTTGGTGGTTTCTTCAATCTTTTTTCCTTCTTTTCTTTGAGTTCAGCGATGGATCATTTCACATGGAAATATTGAAGGAATCATTATTGAGGGCAATCCATGATATAGATGAAAAGTTTTCCAAGGCAAGGGCTGTATTATTGTTCAATTGTGTTTTTTTGCCATTTATCTTATGCTTTTATTTAAATTTATTAAATAACTGTAGGAAGCTTTGAGATATAACCGTGATTCGGGATCTACAGCCACTGTGGTTCTTAAGGTTGATGGACAAATTTTAGTAGCTAATGTTGGAGACTCAAAAGCTCTTCTATGCTCAGAAAAATTGCAGTCTTCTCAAGAAGCTAGAGGTTTGGCATTTTCTTTTTTGATGATATATTAAAGTTTGCTAATTAGTACCAGGGAAAGAAACCCCATGTACAAAGGTTTCAAGTAGAGGTTCTATCTTTTGGCTTAACAATTTTTCTTCCCCTGTCATGAATACATCCCGCACCCCCCCCCCCCCAAGTTCATGAAGAATCATGAATAGAGTAGCTGATTACTGGTATAGAATTTGAGTGCTATTCCCAAATTATATTTTGAAAATAACAATTGTAATGATAGCAGTGAAATCAATAAGTTGAGTTCTTTCCTTTAGCCTGTACGAATCATGTGGACCAGCGACTGGGTGGCTCCCTTTAAGATGATGCATCCTCCTCTAGATGATTCTGGTGATGACAGCAATGAAATCAATTATATTTTGAAAATAACAATTGTAATGACAGCAATGAAATCAATAAGTTGAGTTCTTTCCTTTAGCCTGTACGAATCATGTGGACCAGCAACTTGGTGGCTCCCTTTAAGATGATACATCCTCCTCTAGATGATTCTGGTACATAAGGGGCAGCTGACCCATCAGGGGCCTTCTTGGTTATATCGTTCTTTCATTTTATTTCTTCTTCTGTGGACCTTCGCTTTCCTCACCAAGCTATTTGGGTGAAAGCCTCTAAGATTTCCTTCTTTGCTTGGACTGCTGCTTGGGCAAATGTCTCGCTTCTGATAATTTGGCAAGGAGAGGAATGACCTTGGAGTTTACCCTTTGTTGGCTGTGTTCTTCCGATAGCATATCAGTCAATAACTTGGTCATTTATTGCAGTTTTTCCATGTTACATAATTGGAGGCTTTTTTGATGACAATTGATAGTGGTTTGGTGATGGTTTGTGGACTTTGGTAGCAATATGAGAGGTTCCTTGCTGTCTAGTTCTGTTTGTAATGATTCTTGTTAGCTGATTCATAATCATAAAGCTGTATCAGGAGTGTGTGATTTTTTGATTTTTATTGCCAGGAGTTAGTATGATGGGTTATTTGAGATTGCTTTTGTTTGTGAAAATGTGGGATTGCATGCTGTTATTCTCCTCTTTCTGGGTGATTCCTTATCACATATTTTCCATCTTTTTCTTTTAATGAAAACTAAACTTTACCATAAAAAAGGTGCTCCTTCAGATGCAGGGATGAGGAGAAAACTCCCACTGAGATACCTAATGATAGGTCACCTCCAGCAAGACCAACTTATGGACACCTAATTTTTGATTGTTTTGAGATCCAGATATTCTGGATGAGTCCCATCAAAATGTCTCACCAGACAGCAATGAATGGTTGACAACCGGAATAGATATTGTGCCTTCCACAGAAATCCATAATTATACCATGTCATTCTCAGATCCTTTGTGTCATGATAGATGTATAAGAAGCCAGACATATATACTGAATGTTTTAACTCTTACGCAGAAAACAGATAGATGATGGAGAGAGAAGAAAATAGAAAGAGGAATAATAAGTTAATAATGTAAAAACATTTCTTTTCTTTATCAGTGACAATCGACTTCTAATAAATAAGTAAAGAGCAAAATTGAAAAAAGAGTCCAAGCATGGTTCAATCAATTGAGTAGTTCCAAGTTTTAAAATAAGACTATCCATTAATAAGCAAACAAAAGTTTTAACTCTATACAATTCTGTATTTGTGTTCTAGGCACCCGATTTAGCTAATTCACTTGCTAAAAAACTTAGGACTAGGTTTGAGAAGGATAAGGGTTCTTGGCAAAGTGCTGCTTGGAGCCTTGGAAAATGGTTCTGGAGGTCTGGAGATAGAAGGATTCTTTTTGGAGAAGAGTGGTTGCTTGTAAATAAGGGGTTTGTGCTTTGGTTGGGACTCTTAGAGAGGTGTCATCTTCATATGGGACATGCGTGTGAAGGGTATTGAATTTTTCCAGCAATCCTTTTTTTCAGATTTCAAGATTTAAAGTTGGAGACAGCACAACCATTAGATTTTGGGAGGATGATTGGGGCAGGGCAGTGAAGCTTTCAAATCTTGGTCCTAGATTTTGTTGGTTGTCAACTAGAGAGTCCATTAATAAATTAAAATAGAGTGCATGAGGAGCAAGCATTTATTTATCTCTTTTTTTGATCAATAACTGCAGATTTCATTAATTAATTAAAACAGAGTACATGAAGAGCAAACAAGAGGGGAAATAAGCTCTCTTAACTCTCCTCAAAAGCTTAAAATAGAGTTACAATTGAGCCCAAAAAAGTTGGTTTCTTTCCACCCCTTGCTTTGCTAGTACACCAGAAAAGGCATTAGCAGTTCTTTTAACCAATCCTATTCTCACACCCATGTCTTGTGTCAGCCATTTGAAATTCTTTCTTTCACTGTTGTAGTTCCAAAGTCCAGCTTCTTCCTTTTGCAGCCATCCCACGACCAGCTTTGAATTACCTTCTATAATCAACTTGTTAATGTTCATGTTCCTTGCCCTTTGCACTCCTTCCATTAGAGCCAAAATCTTAGCCCTTAAAGAATTTTCTACACCAATTGGCCCTGAAAATAAACCAATAATTCAGCTTTCCTCATCTCTGATGACACCTCCAATACCTGATGGACCTGGGTTCCCTGCACTACTCCCATCAAAATTAAGCTTGATGAAGCCACTAACTGGTGGAGACCATGATGGGCTTGTAATAGACTTATGTCCTTTAGAACAAGACACTTCCTTCCAATTTCTCATTATGTCACCTGAGGAAAAATCAGCGAAGAGCTCCAAGTATTTAAACCACTGAATCACCCGAGGAAGAAGAAGAAGAAGAAGAAGAAGAAGAAGAAGAAGAAGAAGAATGGCGGCATACACACTTCAGCCGGCCCTATTAACATTATATAGATGTTTACAAAGTAATGTTACAAGAATGGACTAGAATGCCCCTGATTAGTGATGGGACACCTAGACATAAAAAAAGAATAAAACAAG